>VTGB01000072.1:0-295579 GCA_013403855.1 Calonectria honghensis | reverse complement strand
CCCCTGCAATATACTGGGTTTGTCACGGATCTTGCTGATCATGTTCTTTGCCCGTTCGCAACTCATATAAACGAGCGACGTTCCCTTCATCCCCCTTCGGCGCAGGCGGACACACACCTTTGCCCAGCTCCTCATCCCCACTATCGTCATGGCTCGCTTCTCTATTTCCGCGGCAGTGCTGGCACTGGCCTCTCTGGTTCAGGCTCAATGCGGTGCTGGCACACCCGATGCCGTTGTGTCTGGTACCGGCGGCACCTTCACGGCTACGGCAGGCGGAAGCTCGGTCTACTCCGGCACCGACTACCTCACTGCAATCCAGACAGCGCTTGACAGCATCTCCACCGGCCAGCGCGTTGCCGTGATGGCTTCGGGCTCGATTGGTGCTGGCACCATCACCATCAGCAGCGGCAAGACCTTTGAGGGCTGCGGCACCATTGACACTGCTCTGCGCAGCGGACGTGGCGCCATTGAATCTACCGATACCTCTGACGTCCAAATCCCATACCTCATCATGACCGGCAGCCCATACTTTGGCTTGCGCTTCTCCGGCACCTCAGGCCTGGTGCTGGGTGAGATCACTATGAACTTGAGCGGCGGCATCGGCATTCGCTTCGACCGTGACCGTGCTGCCAACACCAATGTGAAGATGGGCGTCATCTCCGTCACTGGTGCCAGTAGCCACGCCGTCGAGACCTGGAACATTGACGGCCTTACAATTGAATCGGTGATTGCTCGCGATGTCGGCGAATGTGGCTTGTTGCTCCAGAACACGGTCAATGCCCAAGTCGGACTTGTCGACGGCGACAACGCCGGGTCCGGTACCGGATACGCCACGCTGCGTTTCGCAAATGCCAATGGAAACGCCAACAACTACGCGACAAACGTCTACATCGACAAGGTTGTTTCCCGCGGGGGTGGCCGTGGCATCTTCTGTGTCTCTGAATCCGGAGGCGCTGAGATCAAGAGCATTGACCTTGCCAACAACGAAAACAACGCTATTCTCATTGAGAACTGTTACAACGTTGCCATCCTCGGAGGTACTATCAGTGGCGGAGGCGAGGTCCGCATCTCGGCCCGGGACGAATTTGCCAACACCCGCGACATTTCCATTACTGCCGAGATCAACGACAACACTGTTCGCGAGTCTCCCTGCGGTGAAAACATCAACTGGAGCATCACTGGAAGTGCCCAACTCAACGTTTGCTAAATTTCAGGTTGTCTACAGACGAGCGGTGTGTAGGGAGGTCATGTTTTGGTGAACCAAAACATCCAAGTTTGACGAATCTGATTTCTGTGTACATAATGAATTTCTCGACAGAGTAACAGAGAAGACCTGATTTAGAGAAATATACAAATGCATAACAGCAATGAGTAAAAATAAACTTAGAGATTAACTTCCGTGAGAGTATCTGGTTGTTTGTCCAGTGCAACCAAGTGTATTGCGTAGCCAATTCAATTAGTATCGATTCGAACATTGAAGCCGAGCATCATGTGCATGTAGTGATAAAAGTAACTCATTCGAATATATATCTACATATAGATGTGACTATCCACCTTGCAAATGCTATTGAACCAAGTCAATCTCCTGGACCCTGAGTTCCTTCTCCACGAAGCGAGGGGGTAGCGATGCGACGCCCACCGACGGGCAAACCTCCATGTTGAAGCATTCAACCTTGGTACCGATCACACACCTGTTAGTGTTTACGTCAAAAAGAGTTCCCTCCCCACAGGAAGGCGGCGCATCGGAGACACAAAGACCTCCGACTGCTCGGAGTCCTTCAGGACATTCTGGGGCATTTCGATGGACACACTTTCCATCCTTCCAGGCGGTCTTCTTGGGGCACTTTGCTGGCGCATCAGACACGCATAGGTCTCCATTGAACGAAGTACCCGGCGGGCAGATGATTGGCTGAGTTGTGATGCAGTCCTCGGTTGCAGCATCATACGTGGTCCAGGCGGGGCACTTGGGAGCCATAGATGAGACACATCCTTCGGAAGTCAAGGTCTGGCCATCACCACACTTGGGCTGCTCTATAGAAACACACTTTGTTCCATCCCAGAACAGTCCCTTGGCGCACTTGGGATCCTTATCAGAGACACACTTTTCTCCGTCGAAGTGATGCTCACCAGGGCAAGCAGGTCGGGTCTCAGAGATGCAGTTTTTGCCATCAAAGTACAAGCCTGAAGGGCACTGGGGTGTCTCATCTCTCGAGACGCAAATGCCATCGACAAGAATAAATCCAGGGCTGCATAGAGGTCTTTCTGTGGAAATGCATCTTCCGTCAACAAAAACGCTGCCATCCTTGCACATGGGAAGTTCCGGTGAGGTGCAACCCGCAGTGTGGAGAGTGGTGCCATCTTCACAGAGTGGCAGGCTGGGATGTTTGCACAAGTCGCCAGCGGCGACGAATCCAGGTGGGCACGTAGGGTTTTCTGCTGCAATGCAAATGTCGTCTCTGAGGACGAAGCCGGCCGGGCAGCTGGGTACGTCCATGGATACACACCTGCCACCATTGAGTCGAGAGCCTTCGGGGCACGAAGCAAGATCATAGAATACACACTTCTCCCCATTGAAAGCAGCACCCTCCGGGCACATTGGGTCCCTGTTGATGACGCACTTTCCGTTGATGAGAGCGGCATCTGGACTGCACTCTGGGACGGTCCTGGTCAAACACTGACCACCAACAAACTCGCTAGGAGGAGGGCAGGCCGGCTCGTCTGGGGTGGCGAGATCAGGTTGGTCACGAGAAATACAGTAGGTATCTTTGAGGTAGGTGTCAGGCGGACAACTTTCCTCTCTTTTGGCTCTTTGGTAGCAGCCCTGTCCATTATAACTCAAGCCGTAAGGACAGCAAGCGGTGCGAGGCACATCTTCTCGAGACTGAGACGGCAGGGTGCCGTCGGGACACTTCGGGTCGTTCACAGATGAGCAGACAGTTCCATCAAACTTGAAGCCCTCTGCGCAGCTGGGACTGTCAACGCAAATTCCGTTCTCAAACTTTCCGGGGAGACACGAAGGTGGTTCCCTGTGCACGCAAGCCTTGCCGTCCCAGATTGAGCCATCATCACACGCAGGCTCGAACTTGTGTATGCATCTTCCGCCGATAGGGATATACTCGGGGTTGCAAGAGGGAGGTTCGATGCCAACACACTGGCCCTCAGAAATTTTGCTATTCTCGCCACAGGTTGGTGCGTCTTTGCTGACGCAGCTTCCGTGGTGAAAGATCATACCCTCACCACACACGGGGGGCTTGTGGGAGACGCAAAGCCGGTCATCATTGAGCACATATCCAATGGGGCACTTTGGCTTCTGCGCTGCAACGCATTGGCCGTTTTCGAAATCGAAGCCAGAGCTGCACTTCGGCGAGAGGTCGGACTCACACGCCATTGCCTCCAGATTGAACTTGGTGCCTTTGGGGCAGAGAGGTCCGAGTGCGTTGATGCAGATCTGACCATTGAAAACCAATCCGTCAGGACATCGGGGTGGCTTGGTGCCAACGCAAACGTTTCCATCAAGGATTGTTCCCTCGGGACACACCGAGGACTCCGGGAAAACACAGTTAACGCCATCATTGATGGTTCCCACCGGGCAGCAACGGGGAATTCCTCGAGAGTCGAGTGATGGAACAATCTCGCCCAGAGTGATGGATCTTGAGTTGGATTGAGGCTTTCCGAATACAACACCAGTGTCGTTATCGTTGAAGTAGCCAAGGGGGTAATTGAGGCCGGAGTCCTGAACAGCGAGGGGCGCTTCCACATCTGTGGCAGCACTGCCAAGTGCAAGGCTCGAGAGGAGCAGTGTCTTCCACGGCTCACGCATTGTAGGAAGCAAACTTATGAGTGAATGTAGATGAGAGATATTGAGATCGACTTCGAGATGGAGAGTATGAGCAAAAGAGTTGGGCGGCGGGAGCGTCGCTCTTTTATCTCCAGCGATATTTTTGACCATGTGCGAATGTCCCAGGAATATTTCAACCTATTCAATGTAATATTTCTCTTCTCCAGTACACATCCGGAGTTGACCCTCGATATTCTCAGCTTGGAGGCGCCACAGCCGCCGGTCAGTCGTAATCGCGGCGTTCGCGGCCCCTCCACATTCGTACCCTCTTCAATAGCTGCACCCGCCTTGTATCGCATTCTCTCATTTCAGCTTGGCTCATGAAATATTCCAAGACTATACCGACCTTCAGAGACATCCAAAATACTACACACGATACAAAACCCCACACCGCTGGCGTTTGTGGCGGGGTGACTGACGAATACAGGCTGCGGTCTCTACGGGTTACTTCAAAGAACTTGCGCTATTCTCGAGTGAGAGACCTGGGGTCAACTGGAATCCAATAGCTTCGCCGAATTGGACTAGATCCCGTGAACTAGGGACAAATAGCCGCAAAGCGGAGTGGCTTCAGGGATGTTCAGCTGTGTCCATGCCGTGCAGTGTGCAAAGCTAATAGATGTAAATGTGACAGTGGCTTTGTCTGAGGAGTCTAGATTCAGGGCGCCAAAAAAAAAAATAGACAATGCCGACTTCCGGGACATCGTGACTCTCGCCAGCCACATATCGATAGTTGAGCGAGGCGTGCCCAGGCACACTGGCCTGTTCTCGGAAGTCGCGTTATTGTTGAATAATGCATAAAACATTTGTTAGAGCTAGCAACAGCTGGTCAAGCGTCAAATCGATTACACTACGTAGTCGTTCCGTTTGGATGTCAGTTTTCCAAAAAACCCTTTTCTTCTTCTCCTACAGCTAATCCGTACCACTTACTACGCCATTTCCCGCAAGAGGCGAGCTTAGCTCCGGCCCGTACGAGCAGCGGGGTTGAATCAATCGCAAGTTACTTTACGCTTGTCGGTCAAAGCACGAGTTGTTTCCCATCACCCCATGGGAAAAACTAGCGCACGCATCGGTTGATGCAATGGCAACATCTTCTGAAACATTAATTTAAGCTCTCGATGGTCAACTTTTATTATTGTTTGCCGCGTTATCTTTCATATGCATGTTCATCTCCCAACCGCCATTTCCATAACATTACATGGAGCCTTTCTCAGTGATGAAAAGTCCTGGTTGGGTCCAGAATGTGGGTATAGGTCTTGGTGGCTGAGAACTATTGAACACAACGTATGATTTCGCTCGGCATCGACTCAAGGCTTGTGACGGACCGTCGGGGACTAGGGCCGTATTGAGCGAAGCGCGCACTAGCAAAGACAACAAGCTGAATTGCTTTTTTTGGTTACTTTAGGCAAGCTCAAACCCCTGTACATCCTCCAGCCTGACAACGCTATTAGCGCCACGTCCCTGAACAGCCAGCCACAAATCGATGCTCTACCAACTATACCAGATTGAAATTCAGTTGCTTTGGAGAAGCTACAGACAATCAAGCGGAAGCAGGACGTGGCAGGGGAGGGAAATACGAGAGCATCACGGTGATTCTTCTAATAATATAATACTAAATACTTTTAAACCCTTAACAATCACATCCTAAACTCTGTTTCTTATATATCATTTTAGTCCTTAGCTTGCTGTAGCGCGAAGAATCATGACTGATTTAATACTGTAAATTGATTGATTTCTGTCCTATATGTTGTGCTACCGGGTAGGCTTTGAGTTGTATCTCCATCCGCAGGGACTATGTTCATCGTTATAGCCCTCGCACTCAGATGATAAACCTGGGGTGTGAGGGTCATATATTTATGTCGCCCTCTACTATAGACTGCTGTGGAATTTCATGTACATCCATTGGCAAGCATTATTTATCATCTACCTCGCAACATGCACATTGTCCCCACCAATCCCACCATGCTGCAATCTTTCCATTACCATCTTAGGTTTGCATGCGCCAGTAAAAAGGCCGGTTTCGCGGCGGTCGGCGTCTTCCTCGACCTCATCAAGGGGATAAAGGGTGGGGTATTCACCGAACATGGCTTCAACTTTATTCATAATGTCCGCCGGAAGATTTGGCGAATGTTCGCTATCCGTCAACCACACTCGTAAAATGTGTCTAGGATTGTAAATATCTTCTGTAAACCCACGTCGAGCATGTTGGTGGTGCAAATTGTTGACCCTGCAGTGGCGTTAGTTGAAGGCCTCTTTTTGTGTGATTAAAATCATAGTACCATTCAATGTCGCCAACTTCAAGTTTGGTCTTGAGACTGTACTGGTCCGCCACCCACTGCCAGCCACCAAATGCCTCCTGCTCATCAGAAGTTAAAGGAGGATAATTCGAGTCACGTTCAGGCAACTTGTTGGTGTTTAGCCACAATTATATTCCACAGAAGTGCCGAGTCTCACCTCTCCATAACCAATGAATGTTCTAGTCGAGAAGTTCAGAAATAGCCGACCATCCTGGTTGTGTATAAGGCGAACCCCTTCATCTAGTATGCCATTTCTGTGGAAGGGTCAGTCCATTTTTCAGAAAATGCGATAGATGGACGGTGGTTTTGGAAACAGAACGTAGAAACTTACGCTCGCCAACGAAACTTCCTTTGAGCCAACAGTCGAGCAATGTCCGGGCGGTATTGGGCAAGATGATTATAAACTTGGCCAGCACTCGCGACGGTTGAGACTCCCCCAACTCCAGAAAGGCTGATTGCCATCAAGCCGACTACATCGCCTCCTGCGTCGCTATGGTACATCTGAGCATTGGTGTCCTGCGCAGAGGCATATATTTTACCACATTCGGATGGATACAGATGAGTGATACTCTGCAAATCTTAGAATCCCTCATCAGCAAGATTTTGTGGGGTTGCTAACTTTGATGTGGCAGATGCCTCGATGCGCGCCTTGATTAAGACGGCGATCTCCGATTCATGGGTTGATTCCGAGAAACGCGACGACTTGGTCGAGCTCTCCTTAATTTTGAATGGGGAAGCTCCTCAAAATCTGAACCCCGACGCCATTACAAATATCACTTGACACGTTGCGAAGAGTTAGTCCGACCGTTGGGAGGGGGGAATTAGATCGGTCAACTGCAGCAATAGGAAGATATTGTCTCTTCCAGTGTTAGAAATGGTTGTTAAGATAGCCCGGATGATATGCATTTCTAAACGGACCTTTATCGCCGAGTCTCGTCGATTTCTGTCTCAATCAGAAACTTGACGCAAATTTCAGCTGTTTTATATCAGCTCCTGTTGCATCGAATCGCTTATGCACAACTTACGATGTCTCTCTAAGTATTCTCCAGTCCAGACCTGCGGCCCAGTGAATTCAGCCGGCCAGTCTTCTGGGGGTGACCCAAAGTCGAATGATGGGGGGTAGGTTGCATTGGCCTTCTCCCACTCAGGCTTGTTTAACAGAATATCTGGGGCATCAGAGTACAGCTCATATAGAAGAATAGCCCCCGTCATTTCCTTTTTCATAATATGGTTGCAGGGGCCATAAAATCCAAGTTTGGCCTGACGCTCTTCTTCAGTTTGGAAATATCACATGAAGAGGGTGTTTTTAATGCTGGCATAAGCATTCTTATCATGTCGGAATGTGAGTGTTTTGGAAACTTAGATAACAGACTTTGACCAATCGATATATTCTACATCGAGGACCCATCATTGGCGTTTGTCGGCATACCATACCATATTGTAACTTTTTCAATGTATGACTACCCAGCACAGGTCGTCACCCGCGTGTTCTCTGGCTTGTCAGAGCTGCCAAGCCGTGATGAAATGAGAGCTGAGTGTAATGATCTCGTACGAAACAGAGGCTTTGGGCTCAATCTTCGCAGCCAAATGGAAGGCGATCGCGAGGTTGAAGATGTTAGGGATTTGATTGATTCAATCTCCAGGAATACTCTCAACCATGATGTCAAACCTATTGTGAAGGTTGTTCGGAAACATGGTTAAATATTCATTCTCGTTTCAAGCATGCCCTGGATGGTATTATTGAGAAGGAATAATAAGTTATGCAGTAGGAATTAGTACCTTATTGCCAATTACGGAGTACCCGGGCGATTTATGACCTATCTGAGTTCCACTAGTATCACCCGTTTTTTTATCCTCAGATGCCATATGGTGAGTGTGCGTTTAAACTCTTGCCAAGCGAAATACCATATACGTAGAGATGCTTTATAGAATTTTGGTATCTCGTAATCAATCCTTACTTTCGGGTTAAACCTCTTTTACTTCCAAGAGTCACTGCCCCAGCCTCCCTCAATGCGCAAGGTGAAAGCGAGGGGCTGGGACTAGTATAGGGTAGAATGACCTGCGTCACAGTACGAAGTATACGATTACTGTGCTGATTTGCACAGTACGGACCACCCAAGCTATCCTTGTCCTTGTCTCATAGCTTCGTTTTTTTTTTCTTGAATCAAATAACACGCTTTGGGCATCTTCTCAACAGCGTCCAACGTCGACATCACAAGTTACGCTGGTGTTGCACGCAAAGCCGTTCTCCCTGGGCTAGTACTTCCCCTCATGGGCTAATTGAGTGCCTGTATTTTATCCCTCGCCAGATTCCCGGCGTCGCATTCCGAAAAGTTCCCCACAGCCCGATCACCATGTTCGAAAACACCTGCACGCTGCCTCTTCAGGCCGACGTTTTCGCCACCGCCCTCCACCCCTCGGAGCCTGTCCTGACCGTTGGTCTATCCAGTGGCCATGTTGAAACGTTCCGACTGCCGCCCGGCAATTCGTCCGACGAGAGCGCCGACGGTGACACCAGCGTGCTGAGCGATGGGAAAAGCACTATTGACACGGTCTGGCAGACGAGGCGACACAAGGGCAGCTGTCGCTCGCTGGTCTACGCCCACGATGGCTCAGGTTTGTTTAATTTCCATGCGCCCGTGCTCCCCAAACGCTGATTGGTGTAAAGCCATGTACTCTGCTGGAACCGACTCACTCGTGAAGCACTTCGACCCTCGAACCGGACGTGTGATTTCCAAATTCGCCATCCCGAGCACTACTACGATGCCCGATGCCCCTACGCTGCTCCACTCCCTCAATCCACAGAGCCTTCTGTTGGGTACGGACTCGGGCGCTCTCCACATTGTCGACCTCCGTGATGGTGCTCCTGGAAAGAAGCCGGCGCAAACCCATTTCCCTCACGCCGACTACGTTTCCTCCATCGCTCCTCTGCCACCTTCCAAGGAGAGCACAAGCGGTTTCCCCAAGCAGTGGGTCAGCACCGGCGGAACCACACTCGCTGTTACCGATGTTCGAAGAGGTGTTCTTGTTCGAAGCGAAGACCAGGAGGATGAACTGCTCACCTCGTGCTTTGTCCCTGGCATTGGTCCCAAAGGCAACCGAAATAATGGTGTCCTAGCTATTGGATCCGGCTCTGGGGTTTTGACCATGTGGGACAAGGGTGCTTGGGATGATCAACAGGAGCGAATTATCGTCGATGGCAACAAGAAGGGTGGCGGCGAGAGCATCGACTCCATGGTTTTGATCCCGCAAGAGATGGGTCTTGGAAAGAAGGTGGTGTGTGGTGTTGGCGATGGTAGCCTGAGAATCGTTGATCTAGTACGACGTGAGGTCAACATCTCCTTCAACCTGCGACATGACCACATGGAGAGCGTGGTTTCTCTCGATTTTGACTCCGAAAACCGACTGATCAGCGCGGGCGGCAAGACTGTGAAGCTGTGGGAAGAGCTTTCGGAGCTTCAGGGTGGCAGTGATGAGGAGGAGGAAGACAGCGAGGAGGAGGAAGAGGAAGAGGAAGAGGAAAATACCGGCAAGCGCGCAGCGGAAAGCGAGAGCGAGAGCGACAGTGATGGTGAACGAGTGGAAGAGATGAAGCGCCGGGCCAAGCGACGCAAGGAGGCACAAAGCAGCAAACTGGGACCAATGGGTGCCCATGGAGTCTTGGGTTTTGAGGGCATGGACTGAGGGCTCACATTGTTGCGATTGAAGGATACTAAGATGGCCTTGTTGGAAAATCCCTGGGCGGAGGATGGTGACTCTGTGATACCCTAAAATGCTGGGACCAAGAGGTCTCGCAACCACAAAATATTTGATAGTGAAATGAATTGAATGTAAAATCTGTAAACTGAGGCGGTTGGGAATGCTGTTTTGGTGAGTCAATCTAGAGGTAAAGTTACGAAGTAGATGTAATTCAGACTGGCGGATCAATATAGTGTTGCTAACACGTATCAATATTTGTCATGTGTTCAACATTTTGGTATCATTTATGGGCCTTCTGACTCGAATCCAACTGGATTTTGTTCCCCGGATGTACAAAAACTAAGTGATGCCGTGTTTGTCTTGATTTTGATGGCCCTGTACCCGTGTATCGCACGGCATCTTGACGGTCAGCCCCCCTCCCACCCCAAAGAGCTCCCGCGGCCGTCGCGAGTCATACCATTCCTATTATGGTGCATCTCCTAACTCCTATGACAATAGCGATTTTTTTTTTTTGGCTCGCTTTATAGCAAAGCCGTCGGGATTGGGGCGTCTGAAATTTATAGCTAACACTACAGTGTTGCCAAATTGGGCGAGCCTGATGGATCGGAGACCTCTTGTAACCAAAGCCCCCTCCCCCCTTTCCCCCTAATCCCCGAACAAAACGGATCGGCCAATTCGCGGCAGGTTGATAGACTAGCAAGGTGAGCAAGCTGACTCTTGATGATGGGGGTATCATTTGTCGCAGAGAGCCTGCTTACCACTCGACGGGCCTGGCTAGAGCCTGTAAGCTCAAATCCCCACAGTTTAGAGTGTTCAATTTCGTTGTGTTGAGAGAGCCCTAAGGCACTTCTGATAAAGGCTATAGACGTTGGAGAGTGCTAATGAACCTCTAGAAGGACTCTCACGTGCTCTGGACTCTCAACTGTTGAACAACTGCTCGTTAGACCACCTTTGCGGAAAAAGAAAGAAAAAAAGTTCCAGTGATTCTGAAAGGGAATTGTGCAGTGGTGATGACGACGGGGGAATACGATCTGGGGTCGCGGATAACAAAGTAGTGAAATACTGAGGTGCAGTGTCGCAGTGATGAAGAGGGGGATTTGCTAGACACCCGGCAAATGGATGTAGCTCCAAAGGGAGTTGG
Source organism: Calonectria honghensis (assembly GCA_013403855.1). NCBI lineage: Eukaryota > Fungi > Ascomycota > Sordariomycetes > Hypocreales > Nectriaceae > Calonectria > Calonectria honghensis. The sequence continues at coordinate 284,607 of VTGB01000072.1, read as the reverse complement.
CGTCCTTGGCTCGATGGTTTAACTCACTAGTATGAGCGGTTGTGTTTGTGGCGCTGCAACTCGGGGCCGAGATGATTCTCGAAAAACTGGTTGTTAGATCCTCGTCATAAATGATGACAACAGGCTTGAAATTGGGGGCCTTTGAAACCTGCGACTCGCGCCTCCCACGGCGACGTCGGGCCTTTGTCTCGACAGCGGATGAAGGCATCTCCATCATCAGTTCGTTGCCGCTGTATGTAGTCGGGATGCAAATGTGCGGAATGGCATTGTGCATGCCAATCATCCTGGCCACGGCAACAGCAGAGCCCCCGCCGATGCTGATGACGCTATCCCGGCTCTCAATGTCAGGCACGATGGAGTTTAGATCTGCCGCCCGGGCCGGGAACCTTTCGACAAAGGACGAGTCGAGCACGCGCGCGTCCAGGTTGGGGATATAGGCCTGGACTCTCGCCGTCAAATCTGCGCGGGAGGGGCTGGAGACAATAAAAGGTGCCACGAGGTGAAGGCGACCCAGCTCGGCGGGAAGCCGGGCGAGAACGCCGCGGCCAAATACAATGCGGGGTGATGTTGGCGCCGTGTTGAAGTCGGTGCCTTTGTGGCTTGCTTTGGGGTCGCGATCGCGGTCACTCTTGGACGACGATGAACTTGTTCCAGAGTGGGCTCTCGATAGCTTGAGCTTGAGCTTGTTGCGGTGCGAAGCCCGTTTGATGCTGGGAGTTGGACTGGAGCCAAAGCTACAGTTGGGGCCGGTGCCCGCGGTCGTGTTGGCAGTGTTTGATAGTAGTTCCGTCAATTCCGGGACGTCCACAGGCAGCAGCGGGTTGATGGTGTTGGCGGAATGTTTCATGGTGTGCAGCGATTTGGCTCGCGGCCGGTACAGCATATAGCACAGCTGGTTGATGGTTGAACGGAGCAGGATCACGGAGATGTGGGGGGATTCGATTGCCGGGATATGAAAAGGCCCCGAGAATCGAGACGGGGGGCGGGGGGCGGAAGTGTACCCGGGGGATCACAGCAGACGTGCAAGATGAGGCAATGTGGATGCGAAAGGGATTTGCCACGGGGCGTTGATCTTTACCCCGAAATCACGAAATGGGCTTGCTGAGAAGCAATGACTAACACCAGAAGTTGTTTTTTTTCGTTACACATCCATGCAGGTTTGACAGTAGCGAGGTGCTGACATAGGGTTCACACCACCATGTGCGCCGAGTGATGAAAGAGCTATGTCATAATGAATGGGGTTTGGAGTAACTTCCTCCCACCACCAGCGAGTCTACCGCACACAATAGGGGTCCCGAGCACGTTGTTCCGGATTGTCGGAGCACACCCTCCGGCCGGAGCCCAAGCACTGCCGCGGCCCATTGGTTCGGGTGCTCCCTGTCGGGACGGGAACCCTTTGACTGGTGACCTGTCATTCAGGGACTTCAGGGTCCTACCTGTCGCCCGTGGCTGATGCCGGCAGTTTCTTTGGGTCGCTGTGTGAAACCCATGTGATTAGTTCAATGGTCGAGTAGATTTGAGGCGTTCCCATGTGGCGCGGGCGCCGGGCCTGATGTTCCAATTGGCTCAGAAGCCCCAAGAACTTCGTCGCGAAATGAGACATTGGCCGGAACGAGAGGCAGTGATTCGGCGGCATGCTCAAACTTGGGACAGTGACAGCAAGGCACATCCGAATGTCAATTGCTGACCTTCACAGGACACCCCGAGATGAAAACTCGTAATATTTTAGGTTCCCAAGTTTTGCAGATCATTTTATACCTTGAAATGACAAACCTGTGAAAAATAAAATAAAGAAGTGATTGCCAAGGTGGGCTCCTTCAGTATTGCCATGTCTGCTGTCTCCGCCTGGGTGTTATCCATAGTGGGGAGAAGGATCAAGATTCCCCATCTCTCCTACGTAGATTCTGGGCACATTCGGATTCCGTACTGCAGCCAGGCATGCATCGGGGAGGGACATGGCAGCTGTCCCTGCGTCATGGAATACGAAATTGTGTGTGGCATCTTACGTACATACTACCAGCAATAAACACGATTCAATCTAGACATTGCATTCAGTCATATGTTCAGTAGATATTCATCGTTGATCGTCCACTTTGTGCACTGCCGTCCTTGTGCAGTACGAAATCACGTGGGCATACGTCATTATAGATTTGATGATATTGTCAACAAAGTGTCTCTGGATGGATAACCACGACTTTACTACTATATATATATGCACTATCGAATGTCCTCAATACGCTCCGAGGTGATTAAGCAAATTGCCATGCGCATGCTCAAGCCTCTGAATTTCTCCTCTTACCCGCCCCCCGCAGTTCAGTTGCAACTGTGATGGAGGTGCGACTAACCCTTTTGATTCCCTTATCTCCATGCATTGATCTTTCATTATCTTTATCTTGGCCTTGGATTTATCGCGCCCGTTACCTAATGGGCCCCAAAAGAATCCTACCGTGCCATTTTCCCGTCGGAGCCGCAGCGAGTGTCCCAATTTAGGAAATGTCTGGTTTAGGCAGGTTAAGAAACAAAAGCACACCTCTTGTGGGAGGTGTGCGTCACGCCCGCACCGTAGATCCGGGGAAGTCGTGATAGAGGCATGTGCCCACTGTTGCTACCGACAGCAGATGCCCTGGGAACCAGGAGCCTAGCAGAGAGAGAGACACTTCTTTCTATTCACGGCCACTGACCTCGCATGGCAGGGTCTCACGTGAGCTCCGCTCCTTGGTTGATATCTTCCATCCCGCCCCTCGTCTCCCCCAGGCAATGGATATCCATCTCTTTGCACCGTCGGTCTCCGTACGTTGCTGGATGAGAAAATTCAACTTGGACACGTCAAGTATGCCCGACTTTCGGACCTTCATTGCTTCTTCGTCTACTCCGTTCTCCGTTTCCCGCCTCGTCACATTCCGCAGCAGCGGCAGGATTCCAAATCAAAATAATGCGTACTGAAGCATCACCAAGGAAGATGGCCGTCGGCGCACATTAACTTGACAGCCTAAGTGAGCATCACGCCGTTTCCCGACGACTTCGAGGCTGTTGTAGATAAAACTCGCGACCGGATGGGGCCGATGCCCGACGACTACACACCTTTAGACTCAGCCGTCTGCGTGTCTCACTCCATCGTTGCGCTATCCCACGAGCGAGTCGAATGTCTACTTTCGAGGAAAGGTCGCTCCCAGCGACGTGCACCAAGAGGCCACGCCCGGTCCGGGGATAGCTGGTCCGCATCCAAGATAAACATGAGCAACATGGATGGCTGACAGGGCAGGGTGGCTGGCGCCACTCCATCGCCCGTCTGCGATTGAGAAAAAATGGCGTCTTTCAGATGCAGTCTGGGCATCGTTGTTGGCGACCCGAATCTTGTCGGCCGAATGACTGTTAGATTTTGCTAAGAACGGCTTCTTCACATGCAGCAGCGCCATCTCCGACCGTAACCCATCACTCAAGGCTCGACGCTAGCGACGCTGCCGCATCGGGGGTGGCGACTTGCGACGATGGACGGCGTCTTCCATGAGCGCCAACCCCGGCTTGCTGTGCCCTCCATCAATCAGAGCGGCATCAATCCAATTGGCGAAAAGCGAAGACTGCAAACCCATGCCGCTGAGAACCCTTCCCCCACGCGGACCGCGTCCTACCCTCCCCTGCTCAACCCCAGCTTTGATAACGAACAGCTCGATTGATTCGGAACCACCAACTAGTCGAATTTCGTCCGGGAGCGCCCATCGCCCTGCATCTTTGCCATCCTATCTTTGTGCGCTGCTACGCAGTCCTATCCCAGCTGGACCTTTCAAGTCAAATGACATCAATCGTTCGATGCCGATTTACGGCCCCTCTACTACGATGGAAGACCCGCAACACCCACTTGCAACTCGCACCCCAGCCAGTCACCTTGCCGCTGGTGCATGTGGAATCGCTGATAAGCTATCTCTGCCTCCTTGATCCAGACCACCGGTGCAGAGCTATCAGCAGCAGGCATGGCCGCCGGCGCAGAACCACGCGACTCGGCCCCATCCGATGTGTATCGTCGTCACCCAAAGGTGCAATACAACGCTGTATCTCCAATTTATACATTAGATCGTCCGTTTCCACCCATCGAAGAATCGCTTCAATCGCAACTTCTCTTCAAACTCGAGAGTTTGCGGTCGCCTGCAGAGTAACAGCAACACTGTTACATCGTTATTTCGCAACCCCTGCTAGGTTCATCGATTGATCTATTTAACAAACGCGACGCATCTCCTCAGACCACCCTCATTCCGATAATCAACCTCAACCGCCGCAATGGATGAAGATCAAGGTCCCCGGTCTGTTGGGCCTGAAGTGGCACCCCAAAAGACCATCTCTCATCGCATCAATGGACTTAGGAAAGCCTTCACTACCCGACACGGGCTCATCGGCGACTATGACTATGGTTTCCTTTTCCGCCCCAATTTGCCATTCATGAAGAAGACGACGCAAATGAGCCCTTTCTTTGGCCTCAACCAAAAGATGCCCGTTTTTCTTGGCCTCCTTTTAGGATTTCAACACGCCCTTGCCATGCTGGCTGGCATCATCACACCTCCAATGATCCTTGGTAGCGCAGCGAATTTGGAACAAGCTGAGCAGCAGTACCTTGTCTCAACCGCCTTGATCGTGTCAGGAATTTTCTCGGCTATTCAGATCACTCGCTTCAGAATCTGGGGTACTAAGTAAGCTTGATGTCACCAGATGCCCAATTAACCTCATGTGATTAACCCGCAAACACAGGTACTACATCGGAACCGGTCTGCTCTCAGTGGTGGGCATCTCATTCAGCACTATCCCTGTTGCTCAGGGAGCTCTTACTCAGATGTACGCCAATGGATATTGCCCTACGAGCGCTGACGGCACCGCTCTGCCCTGCCCTAAGGGATATGGCGCAATAATTGGCACGTCTGCAGTGTGTGCCCTGTTCGAAATTCTCATTTCCTTCGTTCCGGCAAGAATCCTGCTCCGGGTTTTGCCGCCGATCGTCACCGGCCCTACCGTCATGCTTATTGGTATTCACCTGATTGAGTCTGGCTTTCAGAACTGGATGGGCGGTAGCGGAAGTTGTCTCACCGCCACCGAGGGCTTATACGCACTTTGCCCGAACATCAACGCTCCTCATCCTCTTCCCTGGGGTTCAGCTGAGTTCTTCGGTCTTGGTTTTTCCGTCTTCTTCGCCATTATCCTCTGCGAACGATTCGGCTCCCCCATCATGAAATCCACCTCAGTGGTCATCGGTCTGCTTACGGGATGCATCATCGCCGCCGCATGTGGCTACTTTGACCGCTCTGGCATTGATGCCGCTCCAGTTGCATCATTCGCATGGGTCCACACTTTCCCGCTATCTGTATATGGCCCTCTTGTATTACCCTTGATGGCTGTCTACCTCATTGTCGCTACCGAGGCCATCGGAGACATCACTGCCACTTGTGACGTGTCCCGCCTTGAAGTCACGGGTGAAATGTATGAGTCACGAATCCAGGGTGGTATTTTGTCTGACGCTCTTGCTGGCTGCATTGGTGCTCTGATGACCATGACCCCCGCAAGTGTGTTTGCTCAGAACAATGGAGTTATCGTCCTGACCCGCTGTGCCAACCGCAAGGCAGGACTTGCTGCCGCCATGTTCCTCCTTATCATGGGAATTTTTACGAAATTCGCAGCTGCACTCATTGCCATCCCTTCTGCTGTATTGGGTGGAATGACCACATTTCTTTTCACCTCTGTTGCAGTCTCTGGGTTGTCCATCATCACCCGTGGCGTCCCTTTTACTCGCCGCAATCGCTTCATTCTTACTGCTGGTCTTGCCTTCGGTTACGGTGCTACCCTCGTCTCTACCTACTTTGACAACATCTTTACTTACAGCGGAGACAACCATTCGCTCCAGGGTTTCTTTAACGCCATCATCCTAGTTATGGAGACTGGTTTTGCCGTGACTGCCTTCATTTGCATGATTCTTAACTTGACACTGCCTGAGGAGCTGGAGGATGATATTGACGCTGCTCGATCCGAGACCAATGTCATACTCAATGACGGAATCGAGAATGCCCCCGCGGCTAGTTCTAGTAGGGAACAAAGCCTTGAGCACACCAAGCAAGGATAGGGGATTTCGGGTGCATAAAAGCTACAGGAGGCATTGAAGTTTAACGCGGTGACGAATAAAAAGGCGTTGGTGGAATTGGGCAAAGCATATTTATTTATCAGAATATAATATTGTTATGAAACACATGTTCGAATCCGACCTTAGTCTAAGTGATTAAATCATAACATGATGAGCGAAAATTTTGTACGCAACACGCACCACATTGGATCAATGACTTGCGACCTATTCTCGAATTTCAACAATACATTTCAATGTCTTGAACCGTTGGTTTATTTATTTTTCGCATTCAAACAGCACAAAAACATTCCGGTTGAGTAGACAGAGACAATCAGCGTGATTGCGGCGCGTAACCACGCGGTGGTTACCTCAGGGATCAGGGATTGTGTCATGATTTGATCCTTCAAGCGACTTTTGTCTGACATCTGGTATACAACTAAATCAAGATCAAGACATGCCTCTTTGACTCCTTGCTACCCAATTATTCCAAAGCCCAAACAATACTGGTATCTCCAACTCCGTCCAATCTATCTGTACATCTGGTTCGATTTGCTCAGTCCGGCGCCACACCATTCACAACATGCTCCTGGGCTCCAAATCTCGCTTCGTGATATGCAATGGCCTGCCTACGATAAGTTTCTTGCACCTTGCCCCATAGCCCCTTGTGGCCCAGGTTCAGGCACCTGGCCAGTTCAGCCTCCCTCAGGTTCTTGCACTTGCACTGGTATGGAAGACCGCTAAATCTTTCCCTATCTCCGGCTTCAGGAAACATGATGCTCACGCGAACGAGCTTGTTCATCTTAAACCTGTCGCTGGTCACGGTCGGGTTGCTTGCGGCAAGGTTTGCGATGTTCCAGTCCAAGTCCTGGCTTGGCAGGTCCGAGGACTCGTATCGCCTTGCCTCCAAGCTAGTCTCGCCCTTGCGCTTCTCAATGGCCGCAATAGAGCAGGCTGCACCGCCTCTTCCGGACCGGCGGCAGTTGCAGCGGTCCGGGTTGATATTAGTCTCATCGTCAATTTGGATCGTGACGAACGAAGCCCTCCCGTTCTGGATGCTTTGGGTGAAGAGCACCAACATTGGTTTTGGTGGTCGGCGGTGCAGGTAACCCGTGGTGTGCGTACCCTTCGAAATGGTAGTACGTCCATCACTGCTAGACGACTTGCTCGTAGTAGAATAGGCTGTTGTTGAAACAGCACTGGAGATGCTCGAGGACCGATTATTCCCGCTAAGCCTCCCGAAAAAGCTTTGAGTGCTACTTCGACGGGGTGACGGCGGCGGAGCACCACCGGGCCTCCAGCCTGAGGACTGCATCGGGTTTGCGGTATAAAAGCCGTGAGTTTCAGGCGGCGTGGCACCCAAAGGGCCGACAGACGTGCGTTGCGTCCATGACGGTGTAGAAAACATGCCCGGGCCTGGAGTCTGTCGTTGTGGGATTGGCGGCAGATTTGGCCCTGGTGGGCTACCTGAGAGGCGCATCCCAGACGGCCTGAAATTATTGCCAGAGGTTTCGCGACCTGGCATGGACAATGGCGTGGCGGCCCTGGTATCAAAGGTTGCCATGGAACCATTCCGACTAGTAGGAGAAATTGGAGGTACGTCGGCCGAAGCATCACTGGACGTGACGAGTGACCCTTCAACCTCTTTGGGTATCCAGAGTTGAAGAGTTCCCGTCTCATATAGAGGTTCCTGTCCGCAGACCACAAAGGTGATCTTCACGCCATATTGTGTGTAGCCATCATACGGCTTGAAGCCCGTGACTGCTTGTTGAAACTTGAGAATGTTGGACTCTTTGACAAACGCCATCCTTGCAATCCTCTCGTCACGTCGCAGGATGAGTTCTTGTGCCAGTCCGGCATTCCTCGGAAGAGCGTACAAAGGACTGAGAACAACAGATGTAATGTCAAAGTCAATCACCTCAGCTGCGTCATCGGTTAGTAGGATTATTTCCAAGGTTATAAAGGGACATACTTTGGCGTCTTGGCCGACCCGACGCTGTCCGTTCTGACCCTGAGATGATGACTCTAAATCTTCGGTTGTCAGACCCCAGGCGTCTGAGCAGTTTAACTGATTTCTCGACATTCCCCAGATCGCTGTATAACGGTCTATCACTGCGTCAGTACCTTGGCTTTGGTCGGGAATTAAGGAGAGGTCATACACTTCTAGTAGCTCCATCATCATCTCATCTCGTGTCATTACATCCACAAGGGCGGGCGGCTCGCGTTCTGGCCATATCAAGAACTCATCGCCTCTGAGAAGTGCCAGGTTAACTGATGGTTCAACCAGCTCTTGCCTGAACCGAGTACATTCGGACGATAGGTTCTAATACTGTGTTAGTTATGCTACGAACCATCTGCTCATCAAAGGCTACTTACCTCTTTGAGTTGATTCACGAATGAAGGCCAGTGTGACTCCTTAGGTAGCCCCTGGAGCAAAGGCGAGCCGCACATCCTATTGAACAGCCAAACACACTTCAACAGGTTGACATATTGGTCAACGGGTGGCATCCGTTCGTTGACAGTTACTCCGCTTTTAAAATTGGCAGTTGCTTTGCCAAAGTTCAGCACAAACCCATCCGATAGGTCTTCCAGCTCAAAGTCGGCATCAGTGGTGTATTCAGGCCGGTCCTTGAGAGCAGCGACTCGAAACCTGTTAGCTATCTCGATGGGAACGTCGAGGAAAAAGAAGGTCCGGTGCGCCTGCTCTCGAAGCTCCTGTTCGAGATCAGGGATGATGACACCCATGATCCGGCGAATATTGCCATCAACCACCTCGAGCCTCTGGACGAGGTCGTTGTGCATGATCTTGATATCGTGTTCAACTCTGCTAAGTATATCACTAGAGCGAGGTATATGTCAGCAGAAACTACGTCAGGATTATGGCAGAGAAAACTCACATCTCAAATGGTTTCAGCATCTGAAGGACCTTGGAGTTGTGGAGAGCAATGCGCGCGCGCAACGAATCGGCCTTGGGCTGGACAAGGACATTCCATTCCATATTGCGCAGCGGGTTGCTGCCCATGTTGCAACGTTCATTAGACGTAATTAATTCGTAGCATTCTCTCAGCGTTGAGCGGTAGTCTCCGATGATCTGGTAAAGCGAGGCCTCGTCCCAACGTGGTTGCGCATTAAAGGCACCTCGGTTGTGAAGCCTGGCAGTGGCCTCGCTCACCACCTGGCTAAGCAGGTCCAAATTTTTCCCGAGACCCCAAACATCGGAGAAGAATTCTCTGTATTGGTTTGCTAATACAATGTTAGCGTTGGAAGATGGATCACTGGTTCTGCAGTGGTGAAAAGCATTGACGGGTTTCAAGTCGCGAGCTGTGAGCCTAGCAAAATGCATTTCGCCTTGGGAGCCCCGCGAGATCCCCTGAAGGGAAGGTGTCTGCATACGGGACGCAGTAAGCACTTACTTGCATTGCGATCAGCACTCCAACCGAGCTGATATATCTCCCAGGCCAACTTTGCGAAGTTGATGATTTCGCCGGGCTGTATAAAGCCCGCCATTGAGAACTACCAAGGTTGTATAGAATGAAGTTGGGCCTTTACAAAATGGGGGGGGAGTTTGGCCGTCTTTTTGGAGAAAAATGTGGAGTGCAGAGACGGGAGATTACAGGAAAAATATGGGAGGGTGCATGGAGGGACGAACACAGAGAGGGTGGCTATGTTCATAAGGAGACCACGCAGGCTGCAGGGTAAATGATAGTCACATCAAGCACAGAGAGGCTAGCCCGCCTAATTGATAAGGTGCGTCAGTAGGACGGTGAGAGAGTGAGGGTGGGAATTTGGACAAGCCGTCGGCCTGGGGTGTGATAGAAAATAAGGCGGACACCAACTCTTGAGGCGTCTGCGTGGTGTCTCAAGACTAGTGGGTGGGAGTGAGACATGGGCTGAGACGTGACCAAAGAGAGAGGGTTTGGGCCTGGATGCCCCGCGATGATGGCAGCTAGCAAGATAGAATATCAGTAGGGAAGCATTGTGTTCCACGCTCGGTGGGCTAAACCGAACAGGGTCGAGCGGCTGAAGGGTGGTTGGGCCGGGTTTCTGCGATTCCCACCTGGGAAAGCTGAGCGAGGTGTCGCGTGGACAAGAGGAACGGATCAAAAAAGACTCAGGCGCATCGCGAGGAAATTGTGGATGGTGGTTCGCAATTCGGTTGCCTTGCCCCAGCAAGTCCTGCAGAACATGACCTTATCAGCAAGAAATGAGGCTGGCAAACGGGCAGAAAACGGTTGATAATGCATCCTCGTCATGGCGCGCTTTGGCGAGACAGCCCATGAGTGTGACCCGCTTCCCCGCGCTGGTAACAGTGTCGGTGGTTCAGCTGGGCATAGCGTCTGCCTCTGATGGGGCAGTGCTCAAGCAGGGGAATGGATGGACACACCAATAATGGAGCTTGGCAGCGCTAGAAACGCCATAATTCCTCGTCCCATAGGTGGTAATTGGAGGCTGCAGGCGAGCGAGGCAGACACGCCCGGTTTGATAGCAGTGTCTGCCTCGAGGGGGTCTGAGGGTTGGCGTATGTACGACAGGAAATTCGTCACACGACGAAGCACCCCAAAGAGGCGTCGACCAGGCCGGCTGTCGTTGCCGATGCAGAACATTCCGTTGTTGCGGACTCGGTCTTCGTTGCTGAGGACTGGCAGCGATGCCGGCAAGGCGCGTTACTTAACGCTCGACTCCCCAGGCCGCGACCTTTCTCGCGTCGCCCAGTCCCAGACTATACGCACTTTCTTGTCCTCCAACCTGGTTCCTAGCCATTCTTCTTCTTGAATGTCTGCCTGGCGGGGCGCCTTGACGACACCATGGATGACTTCCCTCCTCACGTTGCTGGTTTCCCTCCACCCGGGGCTCGTGAGGATCCTGACAATGGATCTCTAAGCGGCGATGAATTGTCGATACCAGAGTCCCCAAGAGGGTTCGTGACGCGTGCGCCCAAAGACCGGTTTCGACTGGGCTACTTTGACATCATGTGTCTAGTGATGAACCGCATGATAGGTACGTTGACGTTGGTTGTTGGTGTTGCTCGAGGATGAGGGTGGTGTCATGTCCTGTGATTTTCTCCCCGGCCTTCTCTTGGTGATCACTCCAGCTGCAGAACGGAATGCAAAGAGGAATATCGACAGAGATCAAGTTGGGTCGAGGTCAGATTTATCTTTTGTTCGTGCTCAGCGGGAAATCCACCCAAGTGGGGTGGTTAGTCTAGGGAAGCGACCCCATCCCGGATCGGCGCCGGCTTGGCAAGGGTCCGTGGTTTCAATGCCATTTCCATTAGCCAATTTGTCTTACTCTTTTTTGCGAGAGTCTATCGGCAGATTGGTGGTTTTTGTGTGGTTTTTTGGGCGATATGTGCATGGAGAGATGACGTTCGAAAAGTCTCGGTGATTTTTTATTTTCTTTACTCATCATATGCACTAACTTCTTGTCATTCCTTAGGAACTGGCATCTTCAACTCTCCCAAGAGCGTCATGGAGGGTACACACTCCACTGGAGCCTCTCTCCTACTCTGGTTTGCCGGTTCAATCTACTGTCTTGCCGGAATGCACGTGTATTTAGAATACGGTCTCAATGTCCCTAGATACATCTACAAGGGCATCGAGCAGAGCGTTCCCCGCAGCGGTGGTGATCTAAACTACCTACAGTACGTTTACCGCCAGCCCGCGTATAGGGAAGGAACAGTGCTTCTGTGCACATGCGTCTTCAGCATCGTCTTCATTATCTTTGGCAACATGGCGAGCAACACCATCAGCTTTGCCGTACGCGTCCTGCAGGCTGCTGGGCATGACAATCCCAGCAACGCAGCTGTCAGGGGCATCGCTCTAGCTGTCGCGTTCGCTACGTGCTTCATCCATGCTTTCTCCCGACGGGGCGGTATTCTATTGAACAACGTGCTGGCCATTATCAAAGTCATGATACTCCTTCTCATCATTGTGACCGCTATCGTCGTTGGGGCTGGCGGCCTGAAGGACACAGAGAATGTCATTTCCCAAAACACCTCACCCTCAAAATCATTTGCCACTGCGTCAACAGGTACCGACGGCGCCAATGGATTTGCCCAAGCTTTTCTGGCCATCATTTTCAGTTTCTCTGGTTTCGAGCAGCCCAACTACGTCATGGGCGAGATCAGCCGGCCAAGAAAGAAGTATCCTATTGCTACCATCGTCAGCGTCACCATAGTAGTTTTGTTGTACATGGGTGTCAACCTTTCATACGTACGTATTTTCTACTATCACGCTAAAATCCCTCAAGAACTAATATAGAGATAGATGGTCGTTGTGCCCATGGACCTCAATACGATCTATAACGGTGAACTTAAAGACAAGGAATTTGCTCAGTACTTTTTTGAAAAGACCTTGGGTCATATCACCTCTGGAAATGATCAGATTGGTAACCGCATCTTCAACGCTTTCTTGGCTATTGCGAGTCTGGGCAACATTATTGTGATGACCTACACCGCAGCCCGTGTCAAGCAGGAGATTGCTAAAGAAGGTATCATCCCATTTTCAAAATTCTTTGCCCAAGACCGCGATATGTCAATCGGACGTCTCTTCAACTGGTTCCAGGAGAAGGGCTGGTTCTCTTCGCTGTGGCGCATCAAATGGTTCACTCCTGATGAGCATCGCGAGAGAACTCCCGTCGGAGCCTTTGTGTTGCATCTCATTTCTTGTGTCATCCTTATCTTTGCTACGTGGGGGATGGACCCTGATGATGCCTACACTCTCCTATCGAGACTCAGCGCATACGGCATTAATGCTTTCTTCGGTGTATTTCTGGCCGTTGGGATCCTCATCTTGCGCATCAGGGGGCCCCCTCCTTCGACCGAGGTCGATGGAGTCCCTCTACAAATGCAACTTCCCCAGACCTGGAGAGAAATGACTGGAAGCCGGATCAAGCCGGCCCTGAGCGTCGCCTGCGCCATCATCTACGCAGTCGGTGGGCTTTGGCCTATAGTCACCAGCTGGACCAAGCCAACAAGCGCTATCAAAGATCTACCCTTCACATGGTGGGTGCTGCCCACAATCGCTTGGGCCGTCATCGGCGCTGGTGTCTTCTGGTTCCTTGGCTTTATTGCTGTTGCGCGGCACACCTACAAGAAGCACTACAAAGTCTTCAATGTCGAAAAGCAGCCTCACTTCGAGGATGAATCCGAGCACGGCGGAGAGTCTGGGCCAGACGGTGGAGGTCTTTTGCTCATTCACGAGACTGTGTACCTGAGCTGGGTTGGCGGAGAAATGAAGCAGAGAAAATCATCGCAAGAGAACGAGATAGATCACAAGCCAAACCCCGTCACAAATTCTTATGCGGGAACCGACTTTGACGCGTTCTTCCAGCAAGAGCAAATGCAAATGCAGCCGCAACACCCGCCGCCATCGCATTTTGATACAGGGTACGGTACTGGTTATAGGCCTTAGGAGTTTAGTGTTTTGTGTACCAGGAGCGTGAAACTGTTTTTTTTTTTCTTTTTAAATGATACCAGATGGAGAATATGTAGATCGGCCAAAGGGCCTACTTAGTCGAGTTGTGTAGCTAATTATGATAATGTTACTGTGGGTGAGATTGTCCATTGAAATACCATGAAACATCCTCTCTGGTTGACGCCACCATTTCCACAAATTACCAGCTGCAGCGCGCCAACGACTGAAGAAGCGACCGCCCAAGACTACATCAGACACACCAGACTAAACAATCCAAGTTTCAACCGTTGCCGAGAGATGGCAGACATTCATTAGCCGCCCCCATCTCTCTGTCATAAGTAATAGCCTCTCAACCCCAACCTTGACATAAAAAAACCAAGATGTGCAGCGACGTGTTCCACTACCACTGCAAGGAAAAGAGACAGGCCCCGTTTTGCATTCGCCTCGCTCAGCCTACATAGCCCACCCCAGATCCAGAAACACCTCGCCTCCTCCAGAACAAATAAAACTATGTAACATGAAGAGGAGTGAGTGAAAGGAAAAATAAATAAATAAATAAACCAAGGGAAAAATAAGAAACCAAGAGTAGCAAGAGTGACGCCACGCTTATCTCCAACTCGCCTTTTTGCGTTCCCCGTAACCGATATCCATATTCTACTTAGATACAATTCCCTCCATACCATCCCGCCTTGACATATCGTGTTTGGATTTGTTCGTGTCTGTACGTGCGTGTACGTGCGTGCGTGTTGGTTGTCCCAAGCAGCCAACCGCCGTATCACCCAATTCCGAACTGACCAAGCAATTATTCCTTTTTGCTTTCTGAGCATGTTGCCGCAGTTTTGTTCACATTAAAAGTTGATACCATGTAGTATAGATTTTAATTCCCAGGCATATCCTTGGCCTTGCGGGCCATGATACGTACGTTGTCGACAAACCCTTCGATGAGTTCTTGGTATCGATGGGACGCACCGCTAACAGCCTTGCGGCCTTGGTCGATGGTGATCCCAGGGGCCAATTCAATCTCCAGCTCGTGTTCTTTGTCCGTCTTTTGGCCAACCTGTGAAACATCAGTATAAAAAGCCTTGTATCAAATAGTGTAGTGGATATCAAGAATGAACGTACTCTTGGGTCATTTGACGTGTGAGTGACCTGTGTCAGGTCAACTTGATAATGGCCATGTGTATAGCTGAGCCGGTCCTTGTTACGATCTGGCTGCCGGTCCCCATGGCCTGCAGAAGCCTGCTCCAGTTCCTCCACAGACCCATCCCAGTTCATTTCGAGGTTAATGCTGATGCGGCAGTCCATAGGGCACAAGGGCATGTGCAAGTTGATATCAGCCACACGCGCCTTGATAATCTTGTTGAGAATATCACGCGACTTTTGGTCATATGTTACTCGCACACGGACGTTCTTGCTTCGTGCCCCAAGGCGCGCACGCATACAACCAGGGATTCGGTTCTGAAGGTCTGGTGGGAGATCGAAGAAGCGGTCAATCTCGCGTCGATGCTTATAGTGGATTGGGACGCGGTTAGTCCCAGGGTTAGCTCGGGGGTCCGTCGCAACTACCGCTTGATTCAAAAAGTTGTTGAAATGCTTGTGTTGGACCTGCAGATGGATGGTCAGCAATTGATGTGGGGGGAATCCAGATACAATCATACCTCAGTCATGCTGCTGCGGAATGCAACGCGTTTGTCATCCTGAATAATACACTCAGAGTCAACATACCTATCGACTCGGCGATTGGTATCCTTGTCAATGAGGGTGCCCATCTTGGCTTCAATTTCAAACTGAATGCCTCGGCTAGTAATCTCCTGCACGTCTTCATTGTTGATCACATGGATGAATAAAAAGTCCGCGATGGCCTTGGAAATTTCCTCGTATGGCTTCACGCCAGTAATGCTCGCCTCCCACGGACCAAGAATGTCTTTGGCAGTAGGCTCAGCAGGGGGCGCCTGGCTGTGGCTGGGTTGATGGGATCTGGCTGCCTCTGGTGAGCCATGCCGACTACCCTCGGCCATTCCATTGATGTGTGAGTGAACCCTCTTTTGGAGCACGTAGTTAGCGTGGTTTGGCAACTTGGTCATTGACCTGGCGCTCTGGGCCCAAACAGGCGCCTGTGGCCGGCGAACTCGCTTCTTGCGTGCCATGACGGGGGAACTGGAGGGCAGTGATCCGTGAGATTGACGGGGAACGTGGCCGCCATTGGTTTCGCCAGGAGGCGGGCGGGTTTGTCGGCGTTCAAGTTCACTCGGACTCAAATCTCGATCTTCTAGTTTTCGCTTAGCCGGGGTGGCTGCTCGGTCAGAGTCAATCACCATGGCCTGCTGAGTGGGTCCGGCTCTGGAATCTGCTTCGCCAACCGGGGTTGGAAGTTCCAGAGTGTTGCTCTGGAGAGACGACACGCGAGTCTTGGGGCTGACAGAAGCACTGGGCCCTCGGTCGCTGCGGGATTGGGGTCGGTGGTGGATGTCAGGTGCTGGTGACTCGTAACTGCTGGAAACGCGCTTAGGTGGCGGCGGTGGTCGTGGCGACCCTTGTACCTGTGCTTGTGCTTGCGCGACTGCAACACTGGAGACAGATGAAAGCCTCTGCTGGTAGGGGCTCTGTGGTTGCGCGTAGCTCCCGGCGGCTGAAGGCTGTCTTGAGCCA
Organism: Calonectria honghensis; assembly: GCA_013403855.1. Classification (NCBI taxonomy): domain Eukaryota; kingdom Fungi; phylum Ascomycota; class Sordariomycetes; order Hypocreales; family Nectriaceae; genus Calonectria; species Calonectria honghensis. The sequence continues at coordinate 268,452 of VTGB01000072.1, read as the reverse complement.
GCAGACAATGGCTGGCCGACAGGTGTGAGAGGCTGCGAGGGCTGGCGACTGTACTCGGCTGGCGGAGGACGCGCCGCGGCCACAGGACTGCCTTGGGGATAGGGTTGACCGAACTGGTGCTGGCTGTGTGCCGAGGTGGGTGTAGGTGTTGATTGCGTCGACTGGGAGCGTTGGTGGGCGTATGAATGGGAGCCGACAGCAGAGCCGACAGGCGGTGTCTGTGGGACAGGGTGCTGCCCTTGTTGAATATATGGACCGGAACCGTGTCCTAAGCCGTGACCTGGGGCGCCCTGAGAAACGCTCTCGCGTCTTTGCGGTTGGTATTGCGCGGGAGGGTACTGGTGGCGTTGCACAGGACTGTTGATTTCGGGGGGAGGTTGTGAAGGAGGGAAGGGATATCCACCACCTCCCGGGCCGGCGGAGGGAGTAGTGACGGGTCGGTAGGGAGAGGGAGTTGGGGCCGGGCCGCTGGGAGACCGGCCGTCGTGGTATGAGCCCGAGGATTGGAGCGGAGGAGGCGCAGGACGTCCGGGATATGGCCCAGGAGCTTGGTAGGGAGACTGGGGTGGGTATGCGTTGGAGGGAGGAGGTTGGTGTTGGTGTTGTGGAGGAGCGTGCGGCGGCGGATGCTGGTGATGATGGTGGGGATAATCCGGAGGACCTGGCTTCCCGGGCGATGGTTGCGGTTGTAGACGGTTGTAATCGCGATGCACGTATTGAGCGGGACTCTGAGGAAGGCGAAGCGGTTGTTGTTGAGGGTGGTGACGGGGTTGATCGTGAGGTCGCGGCGGCGGCGGTTGCTGCTTCGGCGTCGGAGGCGCCTTGGCCGGGGCGTTATCAGACGTGTTCAGGACAGACCTCAGATCCATCTTGCTAGCAGTGGATTTGGGTCGCTATCGAGTGTCATGGATGAGATGCTGAGTTGGTGTCGAAAGCGTGCTCTGCTGAGGATCAGATAGCAACGTGTATCGACGCAGCGCTGGGCAAGACAAGGTTGGGTCAATGTCAGGGGCAATGGCACGTCTCGCATCAGGCCGCCGACGCGACGCAGGCGCAGTGATGTCCGATGGGAGCTGCGGAGGTGATTAGATAGATCGAGTCGGGCGGGCAACGTTGTCGTCGGCGTCGCGCGAAGGGGATGGCGATGTGTCGCAATCGGACATGGATGAGTCTAGGGACATTACGCCGCCATGGCGAGGCTGCGATGATGTCGATGTCGATTGACAGCTGGCGAATGAGAAACTACCGAATCGCAATGGAGGCTGATGAGGCAAGTGGCTGCACGCGCTGAATCGTCGTCGTTAGATGGTCATGCTCTGACTGGGGTATTTTCAGCTGTAATGGTGTTGTGTCTTCGTCGTTGCAAAGAAACAAAGAACGTAGATGAGGCGGAGCCAGCCAGCAGCAGCCAGTGCAGGGATGTGTCGCAATGGATGAACAAGACAATGGGGGGAAATATTTCTGCCTTTTTTTTTTTTTTTTTTTGCTTTGCGCTGTGCCAGAAAGGTACTTGGTTGGATCAGCGTACTAATATGGGCAGTGCAGGTACTACAGCCTGACTCGGAACAGTTAGGCATCGCATCTTACGCCGTTCCTAGGGGGGCGCATCCCACAGGACGCTAACACTCCTAGCACTGCAAAGCACTGGAGAGGCGCGTCCACCCGGGCGCATTAGGGCATTCAAGGGGACGCGCTGCCCTGGACCTTCGCTGATTTACCGATCTCGTTAGTGGATGATGAGGCTCGCATGTTTTCAGCCTTGCCAGTCCTTTATTAAACCCATACTCAATTCAAACTCTTCTCATCCATGTCCTTCTTTCGACGTCATAGCTTATGATGGCATCAACTGCGGATTTCTCGTGTATTTGGCCTATTTTTCGCATTCCGTGCGTGTGCATGTGCGCGCGCGCTTGTGCACTGTAGTTAGATGTATGTCTCGTGTTGTACTGCAGTACTACTATCCCGTCCTCTCCAATTCACCTAGCTAGCATGGCTGTGCGTGCCACGTACGCCAGCAGCACTTGCTCTGTTCCAGCAGGCGAGATCCACTGCTAAGATGAGCTACAGTAGCTTCCCGTCCCGCCCGTTGCGAGCTGGCCGCTCGACGACGGCCTTTTTTCTGGGCGCTCACAGCTGGGTCTAGGAGTAGAATGACGTCCACTATGTCCAATGGCTATTGCCAGCAATTCTCTCACTGCATCTATGCTTACACCGCTTGGTTTATTTGCTTTATTTCCTCGTGATGGCCAACTGAAGTCCTGCGGTGGCGTTCCAATTGCGCTTTGTCCTCCTCAGAACCACCATTGACCAGACGTGAACTAACCTCGGGTACCTTGGAGCTTAGGTAATAATCTCGGCCTACGTCTGGGAATGGCGATGTGATGTGATGCGGGCAAAGACGGTAACCTTTGTGCCATCTCCAGCCCTGTGGTTGCCAAGGACACAGCCGTTCGTAAAATGCGATTTCATGCATATTGGACTGAGATTATTCAAGTATCTGCCAGGGTGGTTATGCACACCCAGGTTGGGATGGTCCTCTGTTCTAATCACTATGGACCTGCTGATTGGTTATGATTGGATTTCTGAATCACGTGTAGATCGCCTCATTAAATGGCTTCGGGCCCGGCGTAGCTTTACGCCGCTACTTCTGATTGGCTGAAGGCCACCTAAATGCAGGCAGACATCGTCCACGTCGTCACACCAGTGTTCCAATTGTGGTGCCCCAAATGGATTATGACTAAGCTCCGGATCGGGTAAGTGCCCTCGAGAATCGCCCTGGACCTGCCTGCCTACGCGCACCAAGTGGCCGTGGAAGCTCTGCTCTCCCTGGTCAGTGCGTTCGTCTGCAAGGCAGAGCTGTGCCTGACGTGGACTATCTCGAGTTTCCCTCTTCAGCAAAACAAGCACTCCAACCCTGCCTCTTTGTCCCCCAATTCTCTACATTCCTCCCCTTCGATCTCCGATTCACTGCCAGTCATATCCAAGCAGCCACTGATTTATGCCCTTGGGCCTATTTGGCAACCGTCCCTTTACCTCTAACCGCACTCTCGTGTCCGTCGAGTCGCCCTTGGTGCTGCTGCAGTCATCTCTCGCACGCCCGTCCGATCCATCGCAAAGCTTCAAGATGCCCGGTCTCGTTTCAGCGACCGGCGTCCTCGCCTTCCTCGACGATGAAGAGCCCGAACTCAAGGTCTTCGCCCTTCAGACCCTCAATGACGACATTGACACCGTTTGGACCGAGGTTGCTGCTGCACTGAGCCAGATGTGCGTATTCGGAATCACACCAAACCTAGCTTCAACCACATTCTAACTTTCAGTAGTGAGGCTCTCTACGAGGATGAGTCCTTCCCAGAGCGACAGCTTGCCGCCCTCATTCTCGCCAAGGTCTACTACCATCTCCAAGCCTACAACGACAGCATGTTCTTTGCCCTGGCTGCTGGCAACCTCTTCAAGCTCGATGCGCCCGGCGAGTTTGAGGAGACTATCATTTCCAGATGTATCGACCAGTACATCGCTACAACCGCAGCTAAGAAGACACCTGCCCCGGCATCTAAGACTACCGATCTCCCCGAGCTGGCCACAACCTTCGCCTCCGGTTCTGACGGCGCTGTTCTCTCTCCTACGACTCCTTTCTCACAAACGACACTTCCACCCAAATCTCTCCTGTCACGCGACTCTATTGAAAACACAATGCTGGAGGCTACGTTTCAACCTGCGTTCAAGCAAGGCCGATCAGGATCCATCGCCGAGCTCCCCGACCAGGCCACTGACTCCCTGCAGAAGGTCATTGACCGTCTATTCGAGAGCTGCTTGAAGCAAGGAAGATACAGGCAGGTGGTTGGAATCGCCGTCGAGGCCAAGAACCTCGAGGTTCTACGACGAGTCATCAAGCGTGCCAGCGAAGATGAGAAGAACTCCAAGTCAAAAGCCCAAGATGGCTCCGCGGGCCCCACTGAGGACCTCATGGAGTACACTCTCGGCATTTGCATGGATATTGTGCAGGAGCGAAGTTTCCGCACCGAGATTCTCAGGTTAATCCTAGATCTTCTCAACGAGATCCCCAACCCCGACTACTTCGCCATTGCCAAGTGTGTGGTCTATCTAAACTCAGATGATGAGGCTTCTCGGATGCTTCAAACCCTTGTCAGCAACGGTGACCGCTCGTCCATCGCAAATGCTTACCAGATTGCCTTCGACTTGTATGACAATGGCACTCAGGAATTCTTGGGCAAGGTTTTGGCCTCTCTGCCATCAGGCGAGCCTCCCAAGAAGAAGGAAGAAACAGAGAAGGAGGGCGAGTCCGAGCCCCTTCTTGAGGACCAGCAAGAGACTCCTGAGAACGAGCTTCCCGAGGAGGTTGCTAAGGCATACCGCAACATCCGATCCATTCTCGACGGAAGCAAGACAATCCGACTCAACCTCGAGTTCCTCTACCGAAACAACCGAACCGATCTAAGCATTCTCAACAAAGTGCGGGACAGCCTTGAGGGCCGCAGCTCCATCTTCCATACCGCCGTTACATTTTGCAACGCCTTTATGAACCAGGGCACCACCAACGACAAGTTCTTCCGAGACAACCTTGAGTGGTTGGGCAAGGCCGTCAACTGGTCCAAGTTCACTGCTACGGCCGCTCTTGGTGTTATCCATCGCGGAAACCTGTCTCAATCTCGCAAGCTGCTTGAGCCCTACCTTCCCCGGCAGGGTGGTCTTAGCGGAGGCTCCATCTTTAGTCAGGGTGGTGCCTTGTACGCATACGGTCTTATCCACGCCAACCATGGTGCCGATGCTTTGGAGTATTTGAAGACTCAGTTCAGCCAGGCCGAGGAGGAGGTTGTTCAGCATGGTGGTGCTCTGGGCCTCGGTATTGCTGGTATGGCTACCGGCGACTGGGAAGTCTTTGAGAAACTCAAGGACGTCCTCTTCCAGGACTCTGCTCTCAACGGTGAAGCTGTTGGTTTGTCTATGGGTCTAATCATGCTTGGCACCGGTAATGTCAAGGCTCTGGAGGACATGATCACTTATGCCCACGAGACGACACACGAAAAGATTGTTCGAGGTCTGGCAATCGGTATGGCCCTCATCATGTTCGGTCGTCAAGAGGGCGCCGACGTTCTGATTGAGGGTCTTCTCAACGACCCTGATCCAACTCTGCGATATGGTGGTATCATGACTGTCGCCCTTGCTTACTGTGGCACTGGCAGCAACAAGGCTATCCGCAAGCTGCTGCACATTGCCGTCAGTGATGTGAATGATGATGTGCGACGAATTGCTGTCATGAGTCTCGGTTTCATCCTCTTCCGCAAGCCTGGAAGCGTTCCCCGCATGGTCGAACTGCTTTCGGAGTCCTACAACCCTCATGTCAGATACGGCTCTGCCATGGCTCTTGGTATCTCCTGCGCTGGCACCGGTCTTGATGAAGCCATTGACTTGCTTGAGCCCATGATGAAGGACCCCGTCGACTTTGTGCGACAGGGTGCTCTCATTTCTCTCGCCATGATCATGGTTCAGCAGAACGAGATTATGAACCCCAAGGTCTCGTCGATTCGCAAGACGCTCAAGAAGGTTGTTGGCGATCGTCACGAGGATGCCATGACCAAGTTTGGTGCTGCTCTAGCCCTAGGTATTATCGATGCCGGTGGCCGAAACTGCACCATCGGACTTCAGACTCAAACCGGCAACCTCAACATGGCCGGCATTGTCGGTATGGCCGTCTTCACCCAGTACTGGTACTGGTTCCCCTTCACCCACTTCCTCTCTTTGAGCTTCTCTCCTACTTCCATCATTGGTCTCGACCATGACCTGGAGATGCCTGACTTCAAATTCCACTGTGCCACCCGCCCTAGCCTCTTCGACTACCCACCGGAGCAAGAGGTCAAGACCGAGGAGGGTCCTGCCCTAATTGCCACGGCCATTCTCTCAACCACTGCGCAGGCGAAGCGAAGGGCCCAGAAGAAGGAGCGGGCTCAGCGACGTGAAAGCATGGACATTGATTCCACCCCTGCTCCTACTAAGAGTGGAGACAAGATGGATGTTGACGAGGAGAAGAAGGGTGACGATGCCAAGGATAAGAAGGAGGGAGAAGACAAGGATGTTTCCTCAGCAGCTGACACGAAGAAGAAGCCAGAGAAGGAGAAGGTTGGCTACGAAATCGAGAACATTACTCGTGTTCTTCCCAGCCAGCTCAAGTACATTAGCTTCCCCGCTGGCCGTTACAAGCCCGTCAAGAAGGTATGTCTTCACACCACCACACACTAACAGTTGCCTGAAGCTAACCCACATCTAGCCAACCGGTGGCCCCCTGCTCCTCCACGATACTCAGCCAGACGAGGAAAAGTCACTCCTCGAGGAGAAGCTTAAGAAGGTGACAATCGAGCGGGCACCTGTCGCTGGCCAGCAGACAGGCCGAAGCGGGCGGTCTGGTCAATCTGGCCGCACTCTGTTGGAGGGTCTTGTTGACCCCTCGCGAGCTGGTTCCAACAATGCTGTGATGCAGCAGCTGCTCCGCAGCCAGGGTCGCTCGCCATTTGGACTAGTTGAGCCCCAGACCCCCGGCAACCCAGGGTCCATGCCAGGTGCGGCGGCAGTGGCAGCAGTCCTGACGGCCGTGGATGATGATGGCGAGGGTAGTGAAGAGGCCAAGCTTCCGAAGGACTTTGAGTACTTCTCGGATGGCGTGGATGAGGATGAGGAGGATGATTAAGGTACGAAATGGTACCGTGCGATGTACAACTAGACCAGGTTGGCGGACAGGGATACAGGGGTATGGCGAACGGAAACGGAAGGGAAGGGCTTGTTGTATATTACACTGGAGGGGATGTACACAAGGACCACGTAAGAGGTAGACCTCTAATAGCCACCGGGATATGTCATAGACTGGCGCCCAGGTGTGAATATTGATGGCAAAATCTTTGCACGCTATGCTAGTTGGTTTGCGACATGGAGTAAATGAGTGTTTTTATTATCAAGACCAAACTCAACTCAAGGAACGGATGTTCCCCGGCCCCATTAACCCCACCCAACAGAGAAGCCCTTGTTTAACAACTCATCATTACAGCAATATAACAAAGGTACTAGTAAGCAATTCAATTGGTAGCACATTCATCGGGTGTAGTCAACTCCATTTCCCTCTTCTCCCCTCAACGCCGTCCCAAACACAGTGTGGTAGAAAAGAATTCAAATGTTTTCCCATCTCTCATAAGGGTCACTTGGGTTGTCATCCTTGACGACTTCGGGGCACTTTGAGCACATTTGCAGACGATGCCAAGCAGTGGCCAGGTTGCCGCGGACGTTCCAGGTGGCGGCGTGGCTCTCAGGCTGGGTGTTGTAGGACTCATCAGTGGCCTTGACGACAAAGGTGGCGCACCGCCTCCCCGAGGATACCGGCGCGTCGCTGCTGTTGGTCAGCGTCCTGTCGCTGCTATTTTTTCTCTCGTCATGGCGGCCGGCGCCGCTGGTGCCGGGCACTTTGGAGGCGCAGTCAAAGGCCTCAAGCGGCACTAAACCTTCGTACTTCCAGCGCCTCCAAGCCCATGAGCCGTGGCCCAGGCACGGCGAGGGGGAGCCATCCTTGGAGACGCAGTCGGGAAGGATCTGGGCCTGCGACCATGTCTTGCCGCCGTCGAGGGAGACATCCACGCGGACAATGGCCCGGCCGCCGCCAGAATAGGCGTACCCGGTGAGGGAAGCCCTTTGGGCAAGTCCTCGCGCCTGCGGCTTGGCATTGGGATTGTTGGTGCCGGCGGCACCCTTGTTCCTGCCGTCGCTCTTGACGAGTGATTCCTTCGTTGTCGTCGTCGCCGTCGTCGTCCACTCCCCCAACTTGCAGCCGGTGATGGCGCTCTGGACGGGCATCTCCTGGATGGCAGGGGCAGTCTCCCAGTCGACGTGAGTCTGGTTTGGACCAAAGCACTTGTAATCCTTGCGCTGCCACTGGCTCTGGCTCTCCTCGTCGCTCAGCGTGATGTGGTTCAGCCACTTGACGGAGCGGGCGGCGACGTGGCCGGGGACAACGGCACGCAGGGGGAAGCCGTGGTCGCGCGGCAGCGGCTGGCCATTCATGCCGTAAGCCAGCAAGACGTCACCCTGGGGGTCGACGGCCTTCTTGATGGGGATGGAGGCGCCGTAGGCCTCGAGGCCCATGAAGTGGACGTGCTTGGCCTCGCTGGTGCCGGTGATGCCGGAGGCGAGGTCAAAGCCGGCGTCAGCGAGCACGTCGGAGAGGTAGACGCCCTCCCAGCAGGCATTAGAGATTGCGCCGACGTCCCACGGTAGCCCGTTGGCCTTGCGGCCGGAGCCTTCGCTCATGTGGCTGCGGCGGTTTCCCGAGCACTGCAGGACGGCCGTGACGCGGCGGGCCGGGAAGCGGGTCCGGAGGTCGTCAAGCGTATACGTCTTGACAGAGCCGTCTTCGAGCTCCACCGTCAGCGTGTAGCGGCCCGGGTCCTCGTCGATGGTAGGCACCCACATATGGTTGCGCACGTAAAAAAGGTCATTTGGAGTCAAGAAGTCGGCCGTGGTGGCATCGGCCGGCGTCTCTGCGTTGCGCGGCTTGGCCGTCATGGTGATAAGGTCCGGGTGGCGCAACGGGTCCTCGGCGAACGGGTCCTCGATGGCCTCGCGGGCCGGCCGGCCGTTGACCAAGTCGACGGCATCAACAAGGCCGATCTGGAACTGCTTCAGGATGTCCAGCACATAGTCGTTCTTGTGGATGGCAAATATGTCCCAGTAGGCTTCTATGGGACCGCCTGCTGCTCGCAGGATAACTTCACCGCCAGGGTGCGCGGGGATCCAGTCGGTGATGTCGTAAACCTTGTCGCCGTGAATGACCCACGGGTTTGGCGACGAGCCATCGTGTTTGCGCACCTCGGCGAGTCGAAACCGGGGCAGGTTGGGATCGCGGCCATCGTCAGTGGCGGCGGGCCGCTGAAGCGCGTCGCATCTCGCGGGAGTGGCGTGATACAGATTAACGGCAAAAACCAGGGCTGCGGCGCCGGCAACAAGCGCAATGGCCTGGGTATTATGTTTTAGAGTGGCACGTTTTGGTCCTTTGGCAGATGAAGATGGAGACGGTCTAATACGGGATGCGGTGAAGTGCCGGCATGTTACCCTCGAATGAACTGAGGACGGATTCCACAATGGACGCTGCCACGCGCGGCCTACTAGATACCGGGTTGAAGTAGGAAATGCAGGCATCTTCTTTCTTTTGTTTTCCCCTTTTATCAAGGCAGAGAGAGCGTGAGAGGCAATGCGAGACGCTAGATTTCAAACTTGTGACGTATCTCTCATCTGGATGTTCACATACCCAGAGATTATTGACGAGCCATGAGCCGCAGGACCAAACCGGCAATCAAGGTAAATTGAAGAAGAAAGAGAAGGAAAGAAAGAAAGCACGTGGATTGCAATGTTTACACAAGACGGGAACCTGACCGGGTGGATGGATGCCCGTCTACACGGCGATTCCAACTGTGCGGCACGTAGTCGCCGTCTGACGTGTGTATTGTGTCGTTTGACGCAGCGATGAGACGGGGAAATTCTCGGAGTCGGCGACCACTCACTTTGATACGGCGATTGAAAGAGCAAGACTACGAATGAATGCGCAAGCGCAGGCAGAGCGGTGAAATGACGAAAAAAATCAGGCGTGGGTGTACACGTGGACACGGCATCTCTAGCTAATTTTAATTGAGGGGGGACAGAGAGACGACTCATGGCGGCGTACTCATGTCTCGGATCTCTTTTTTCCCTTCTTTTGGTCCCCGAGAGAAGGAGACTGAGGCATCGTGAGCTTTGCCCGATGGTTGCCGCCGGAAGCCATTGGGGTGCGGCTGTCGGTGCACTTTTACGTCACTAGCTAGCACACCCGCAGAGGAATTGGTAGCTGCTCCCTACCTGTTTCCGGCGAGGACGGTGCGCTGTGCTAGGACCTTTTAAGGGCCCTCGTTGTAGCGGGTGACCACTGCAACCCCTCAAAAGAGGGGGCAACGTTGGTCATTGGGGAGACGGATTGGGGACGGGGGAACGAGACCAGGAAACCAGTGAAACCCGAGAACCGAGATTGTGAGAGAGAGATTGTCCTTTTTTAGGTGACAGCCATTACGTCTTGCGGTACGATGAGGTGTTGTTGAGAAACCTACTTTCTCAGCAGGATCCCGTCCTTGCCGTGTACTTGGTCCGTGTATATGTCTGGGTTGACACGACACAAGTTGCGGTGGTGGTGTGGTGGTGGTGGTGACAAGGCCTGAGATGATTCAGCGTTAGCGGTTTACCTTCATTGCGGCCGCACCCTGGCACACTCACACCATGCATGCATGGCTGGCTTTCGAGTTCTACGATAAGCCATCCCCATCCCTATCTCCTCTCCTCCCCCCAAGCCCGTCCGGATAACCTGCCTGCCTGCCCGCCCACGGGACTACCCCCAAAGATATGCAGCCGACGGTGTGCCCTTGCATATACGCACCGGGGATCCGCCCCGAGAGATTTGGTCCACCGCGACCACTCCAAAGATGATGAAGATTCTCTCTCTCTCTCCCGCGGCGCTGCGCCAAGCTCCCGAGTCGATATCTACCCTTTTCTCCTTCTCCACGGCTCTGGGAAACCAGACCCATCCTCCACGGTGATCCCGCGGTGATCATCCCGCACGGCGCTGCAGACGCTCTCCCATCCTTCTCCACGTCGCGGCCCGTCGAGGTTCAAAAAGCGGGACCCCGACCGGCTGCTCGGGCTCGATTCTTGACGGCCGCCGCCACGCCGGTACTTTACTACTACTCCGCTTCTTTTTTTTTTTATGTTCACTCCAGGCCCCTCATGCATCCTGCCAACTTAAAAAGGAAACCTTGCCAGGCTGAATGGCACTTTTTTCGTCCCCTCAGCGCAAGGCCATGCAGGCGCAAACTAAAATAAATAAATGCGCAAATGAGCACATGCCTTTACGCGCACCCAATCGGATTCCCTACGTCCCTGGCCTGTCAGGACAGTTACGGTGTCGTGTTCCCAAGACGATAGATAAGCTTACCCGATACCGAACTAAACTATTGAACTATCGATTTCTTGTTTTGGTGACTATGCCAATCTATCTACCCAGTTCATCCGGCATCACGAGCGCGAGTGCGAGTCATGCATGGTGCGTCGGCTGAGAAAACAAAACTATTGCTTTCATTTCAGCCGCATTAGTGTGCATCGACCCCGAAAAGCCGGAAAGGTGTGGCTCGCTCACTAGTCGGCAAAAAATGACACAGAAAAGAGTTGTGCCGATCTCTGCAACCCAGCGATAGTCGACGGCAACTACACGTATACACTTGCGTCTTCTGAAACCAGACACGTGCCCATTTCCCCCTCCTCAATATCCGGCTCTCTACAATGCGCAAAACCCCTCCCAACCTTATCTGAGAGTGACATGCCGACAAAAGCCTCTTCCCATGAACCAAGGGCGCCTTGGGCGGCGGACCCTGGAAAATGATTTGCACGGCTGACGAGTCGCTCCACCCTGAACATCCCCCTCCCAAAACCCTCTCTCCCCTGTCCGGTCGGGGCAACCGGAGGGAGGGAGTGAGGGCAGGGCAAAAGGGCAGGGAGAACAAGGGAGGGCGTCAGGAAAGAAAAAAAAGGCTGAGACCCAGTTTCTTTCCCAAAAGTGATCATGTCCCCGGGATTGCTGGCCCCCCGGGACGTCATTCGTATCTTGTTTCCATTTCCGTTCATGCACGCCCTCTTGAGAGTTTGGCAACCCCCTTGAGAAGAGGTCGTTGGTGTTGCTAACCTTGTTTTGACTCGGGTTGTTCGTCCGACAGTCTTTCTTTTTACTTCTCTATTTTTCTCTTCATCCGATGCAAACGCGGGAATTAAAAAAAAAACAAGATTAAACCTTTTTTTAAAGAGTTGATCAAAACACATCAATTGTAGATAACGAGACAGTTTGCCCAGCATCCCTTGCATTCGAACAAACTTTTACTCAGGAGAGAAAGAGTTGAAAATATTCCTCGGAGTTTTTTCTTTCTTTTAAGCAATCGATCTTAACGACCAGCTGGACCCTTGTAGACAATACCAGCACACGAGCAACCCACCCATCCGGCTTTGACAAGTCACATTGCCAACGACTTCAGTAGCCTTATCTGGCCCGATGTATAGTTGAAGGTCCAATCATATTGGGACTTCTGGCCTCTAGACTGTAAAGCTTTATGAACTGCATCGTACGTTTTGGTTGAGTGGTCCGGGCCCAGACATCAGGCGAACTAAACCAGTGGTCACGCTATTGGAGTTTGCAGAGGAAATGACTCCGGGACGAGTTATTTTACTTCTTGAATGAGATCAATTGTAGAAGTTCCCGAGTCCAATCAAGTTGAACATTACAAGGCAAACGCCCCTCGTGTTGTGAAACTTCGGTCAATCCCGATTCGCGGCTATTCCAGACTTCGGATATGACATTCCCCAGTTCAGTGAGATCAACAATCGGGGCGACGAATTTTGTTGTTGTGCCTGATTGAATTCTATAGACTCTCTCACATGATACCGTATGTTATGCATATTGTCACTCACCCGCCTTACTTTCTTTTTTTTTGATGGAGCCCGATTCCAACTCGCCAAACGGCCCAAATAAGGCAATGGTGCTCCGAACGTGCAACTCCATCAACTCAACCCCATCATTTGCCCGATATATCCCTCGGGCGTCGCCTGATCCTTATTCTTGATTTCCATCTCTTTGTAATCCGTGCCATGTCGTAGCCATCCAAGCAAAGCTCGGTGACACCGACTAGACCGACATCGGTTGTAATCCACAGCCATCGCTCTGACCGAGAATGTCTACCCTACACCTCAGTCATCGGGCAAGGCTGTGCCGAAGCAGAGACCATCTGCCCTGGGCAACCCCCACTAATCCAGTTGAACGGATAGCCTATCATCATCACTTCTGCTCAAGTCTGCCCCAGCAGCAAGGTTGACAAGACCCATCTAATTAAACTCTGTTTCGCATTGGTCAAGGTCATCCGCTACCCTCTCACTGCTTTGTTGTTCATTGTTGTTCATTCTGATTGTTTGCTTTGGGAAAAATTGCTCAATAGTTCAATTTGATTCATACTCAATTTGATCTGACTCATTCTGTGATCCAGTTGTTGATCTCGACAAAAAAGAAGTTGCTAGTCCAGTCGTTGCAAGCACGCTATGTTCCGTGTGTCCACCCCAAAAACAAAGAAAAAAAGACAATCCGCCCGTTATGCGCCAATTCATGATTCGTGATACCCATCCGTATTCCCATTGTCAAACCTCTCCTTAAATCTTCAAAAATTGGTCAATGTCTACTCGCTGGAAGTAACTGACGTGGCCGTGTTCCACCCAGTTCATGGCTAGCCTGTCATGGCTAATGAGCATTAACTGGCTGTCAATAAACTTGTCTGTGGAGTCAAGGGTTAGCCAAGCCTTCTCAGGTTGTAGATCGGACGGAATTCAACTCACCACCCATGAAACCGATTTCTGCGACATGGCCACGGCTCTTCACGGTTCTGGCACCGGTGAAAGGTGCCTCAGCGGCGTCACCAAGGTAGCCCTTGGGGCCCAAATCATCAACAATAAAAGTGTGCTCGCCGCGAGGGACGTTGGGGTCACCAGTCAGCTTGATGGCTTCCAGCCTGCCCCGGTAGGTGTGGGTCTCCATTCTCCTCTTCTCCCACTGCTCGTCTGTCTCGTCTTCGTAGCGGTGCAGTCCGAGCTCAGCGTCGGTGGCTGGCTCGTCGTCGGGCTGGTGGATCAGGATGAATTCACAGCCATGGCCGCTGTAGTCGCCCACCCAGAGTCCTCGCCAGGGCTTGAGGGGTGTGGGGGTATAGAGCGAAGGATCGACGGTGGAATACGAGATGATTTCCTCGCCAATGCGAATCCCTGAAGACTCGCCACCCCCCATGTAGCCGTCAGTGTGCATGCCTCCTCCCGGGACAAAACCTTCACCAGGGGCGAAGTTGAAGGTGAAGTTGAAGTTGGGGGTAATGGGGCTTCCAGCCATTTCCATCCACTGGCGAACCCTGAAAGTTTGGTTCGAGACCTCTGAGCGACGTGTTGGGCGGTAGTTAGGGTCGAGAGCCAGCTCATCGGGGTCATCCGAGGCGCCGGAAATTCGGTGCCTACTCGGCACGGCTGGCGGTGGCCACACGCCACCATACGGGTAACCAGCCTCGGCCTGTTCCAGGGCAGTATCGTCATCTAGTGGGCGGGAAAGGAGGAAGTTGCTGAACATTGAGTCTGGTTGATCCTCGAGGTCCATTTGGATCTCCTCGGAAAATCGGTTGGTGCCCGGTCGCTGGAAAAGACCACCAGCGGGCCGTCGAAGGCGGAACTGAAGCACGGGCTTGTCAAGGTGAAGGGATACTTGAGGGTCAAAGTCGCTGGCAATGGCCTGGTCGTCTGTAGCCCAGGGCTGAAGAGTTGCCCGGTTTCTTGAGGCCAGCAGCTGGTAGCCTTCGATGCAGCCCCGCCTTGGATCATACCGTACAACAATAAGCTTTCCCATCAAATCGCGGTCGCAGAACCATATTTTGTACTTGGGAAGAAACCAGGTAAGGTCATGTGCGGCGTAGAGTTCACAGTAGTTGGGGCAGGGGGCTGGGCTGGTGATGGCAACGCCGGGGACGTTCTCTTGAACGCGAGCTTGCCAAATGACGTCAGAAAGGGCATGAGTTCGTAGCGATTTGCAGGTGGCAGAGACGGCGATGAGTTCGTAGGGAGATAGGTGGTCCATAATGCCATCGATAAGCTCTGAGGGGAGATTGAGAAGATGGCAGGCATTTGGGTCCGAAGTCTTTGGCTGTGGAGGTGCCGCTGTTGATAATAAAGAAGGGGAGGAAGACTCTGGTTCTGATTCTGATAGAGAAGAAGATGATTCTGATTCTGATGATTCTGATGAGGGAGCAGGAAGCGCCAATGACGCCGCCGGTATTTTGCACGAGTCCATGATGGACTCGGTCCGCCTCAGAACTCGGTAGGCGAGTCTGAGGTGGGAGGCTAGAGCCGTAATGAGTGTAGTAAATGTTGAGATCATGCTGAGCTTTGTTGGAGTCTTGTTTGGTCCTTGATCAGAAGAAAGGACCGGAATGGAGGGGCAGAGCTGGGGGGACTATTGCTCTTTTGAGGTCTCAGCGGGATGGACCGTAGAGGCTGTGTCGGAGCATGCACGGATAAGTATGGAGATCAGGCCCGCAGCGCGTCCAAGCCGCGCAATGCGCTGATCTCTGGAGAGAGTGACGGGGGAGGCCAGGTCGGGCGACTCAGGAATCGACATGGAGGTTGCAAGCTTCAGGAGAGCCCCCGATGACGGTGGCAGCTGTCACATTCTAGGCTGCATGCGCCCTATCAAACCTTAGTAATACCGAGGAATTATCTAGGTTGGCGGGGGTTCACTGTTTGGGGGGTAGCTCCGAGCACTCCCCCCTTCCTCCCTCCCTCCCTCTCCCAAAAACACACCCGGCCTGATAACAACCCATTAGCCTTCAATCTTAACTTAGACACCTAAAAAAGCACCAGGCGAGAAAAATAAAGAAAATAAAAACTGACTTCACATGCAGCCGTAATTGCTTTGGACACCTACCACACCTCTGGTTCCCCTAGCCAGGGGTCGTGCGGTTGGGTCCCGCACCGTCGCTGCGGAGTGTGCCTCGACTGTGCATTCTGCCTCGCTACGTTGCATGAGAGCAATGATTTTCCCGCCGGGCTCTTCCCCGCGTTTAATTGCAAATTGTCAATGGCTGGCCAGCGGTCTTTGGCAACTCTATCGCCGGGGGATCAAAAGGGAGTCCCTACCAACTTGCGCGAGCAAGGGTTGCTTGCCCCCTCAACCACGGCGTGTGGGCGCAGTCTCCGTCCCTCGTAGCATCCTAGGTCTCGCCTGCACCCTTGGACTCAATTTTCAACTGCCGATGGTCATTGCTCAGAGGCCCGTGAACCCTGGGACGTCCCGAGCAAGCTGGGATAATTTTTTTTTGTATGGTCAAAACTGGGTTGCAAAGCCCAAAGCCAAAACAAACATTGAATCCTCCTAATTTGTTCTTACCTGGCCTGTAACAACGGGTATACGCGTCAAATCGAGGCCAATCGCCGTCATGGGCTGAGGTATCGTTGTAACCGAACCCACCCGGCCCCCATGAAGCAATCATTGCACTAAGCCCCATACATCCCGGAGTACACACCCATCCGTCACTAGGCGCCGTCATCCATCCCGCGCCTACGGAGTTGAACCTGCCCCTTTGCTTCATGCCTGTTTCGTCGGCTATCCAGACGACTGGCTGGTATACGATCAACTGCTTCATCTATCCATCTTGATACATTCATATTTCACATCACCCCTTCTATCCGCCTCAGTACGTTTTACCTCTCTCACTGCGCCCCTCAAGAATACGACTGGCCTAGCCCTGTTGCTACGTCCCAGCCACCCGCCAAGTAGCTTTCTGTGTGAATAGCCTCACCTACAAGCGCCCAATCCAACGGTCGCGCATTTCTGCCAAGCGCTAAAGTGCTCCTGAACTTTACCAAATCAACCCTATCTCATCACACTTGGATCATTGATCTTCAAACACCCACTTAGTGCTACCGAGAGGACCAATCGCAGACACTTGTTACATTGGGCACTCGTCATTCAGCCGGACGTCACCCTTCACCCTTGTTATATACCCTTGCAATCGATCCTCCCCCTTCAAGGCTTTCCCGGAACCCGTATCACAGTTCCTGCATTCGGGTACACACCACCAAAATGTCGTCTCTGTTGCCTCTCATCTCGGAGATCCTACCGATGATTATGCCCTCCACGACCCGCATCACGCGAGCCAGCCAACTAGAGCCCTCGTACCCTACTGTGGAGGGGCCCGTGATACAGCGGGACGCAATTATCGATAAGTGTGACAAGATGTGCTCTTCGGGTGAGAAAGCCTTGAACAGGGACTAGGTTCCCAGCTCGCCACGGAGAACCGGGGCTGTGCATCGTCATTACAATCACATAGGTCGGTGCTAACAGTCCTTAAGTCCTCACCATTCGACCGAACTCAGTCTCAACTATCCGTCATAATTGTGAACAAGGTAATTAATTAATTTATCAAAATAACCATTATCCCCCCCCCCCCAAAAAAAAAGGGTAGTCTTTCGTCTAGTGGTTCCGACTAAAACCTGTACAGATGCCATGATTTACGCCGTCTCTGGAAAGGGGATACTCGTGGTGAATGAGGGCTTAGAAATGGAACTAAAAAATCATGAGATGGCCGCGGGTGATTTTGCTTTCATCCCTGCGTGGACAGAGCACCAGATAAAAAACGAGACAGACCAAGATATTGTCTGGTTGATCATCCAGGGTGGTCCGCATCCACTTGGAGCCGATTTGGCGGATTGGGGGGGTGACATGGTCAAAACACGAAAGTAAATGGGTATGGGCCAGGTGTTTCCTATGGGCCCACTCCTTGTCTGTGCAACACAGCCTTGAAACATATTGCGAATATCATGCTGCGGACGTATCGGTTCTGCAACTTGCTTGCGTCAAGCTAATAACCGAGGCCGAGGCTGAAGAGTCATGAAATAACTGTGCATGGTCCAGGTGCGGAAACATGAGAACTTTGAGTTTGTCCTGCTCGTTAGAAGTCAGGCTTGCAAGGCTTTCAACTTCATCTTCCTTGAGATATTCCCAAACCATGGCAGTTTCAACGATCAAATCTCGTTTCGCCAGGCTCACCACTGCCGTTCTCTCTGTCCTCCGTCCACCGCTCTCGGAGGCCAGCAATTCATCCTTCCACAATATGCCCTCCCTCCAGAAAAAATGACGACCCAGACACAAGGCGACTGCAGGGTCAGTGCTGGCAAAGTACCATAGCAACCACTCGTTGGCCATCCTGGGCTTTCGGCGCGTAAAGTTGTAAGCTACCTGTGGGAGATGTAGCATGATGGTCACGGGGTCGATCAGCGTAACAGAGTGGATGCGGTGGTGCAATTTGGGAGAGTGGAGCATATGAGCTGTCAAGACAGAGCCGTAAGAGTGCGAGGCTATAGCAAAATCTTTCCAGCAATGATGATCGACAATGGTCATCATCTGATCCAGGAATTCGGCCTTCGTAGGCACTGGAGCGGCTAAACGAAATGAAACCGGGAGCATCTCAATTGCAATAATACCACAATCGCCGTCGTCTTCGATACCTTTAGCTAGCTTTGCGAGGAATTGGACATATGTCCAGAGCCCGATGCCAATTCCATGGAAGAAGACAACGGGGAATCTATTGGACGAGGCAGAATGCGGCCGATACCAATAACTCAACTGGCATGGAGATTGCCGGCTCTCAAAAAGCTCTTGGGGACGAGGGGGGAATATTTGAGGAGCCTTGTTTCGTTCTATGCGATAATGTTTGAAGCCATACCAAAGAAAGGCTAGGTGGGTGAGCTGATCAATGACGAAAACAATCATGTACCAGGCAAGGCTCCGATAGGTAGACTGGACTTCATCAAACGTCAAGCGCAAACTTTGCGCGTTGCCACGGCCATCTCTCAGCCGGCGTCCCATCCTATTTTCGATGATCGCGATAAGCTCATCGAGATCTTGAGAGACCTCATCGCTGGATGGGTTCTCTCTCTCCTCAAAGAAACCCCAGAGGATAAATTCTTTCACATTATTGCGTCGGATCTCTTCAATGGGTGCGCCAAGGAACCAGCCCTGCAGATACATCTCCACACTGGGCAGGGTGTCCATACATTTTTGGAACAGGTCCCTCCGTTCAGCCGCCGACATGGGTGTCGGGTGACAAGCATCTTGCTGGAGCCGGTAGAGGAACGGGCGGTAAATGAAGCAGAAGAAGAGGGTCTCAGCGAGCAGGGACGCGCCGAGGAGGCGAGTGATGGAAAAGGACAACGCCGAAGGGCCATAAACGAGAAATAGCAAGGCCAGTGCTGCGGCGTAGAGCAGCGGCGTCCTTTGAAGGACAAATATGGAGACTCGGATAAAAATCCATTCTGGTAAGGACGTGCCAATCATTGTGGCTCTTGGCTGAGAATTCGGGTGAGCCTGAAATAATGTATTGAAGCGAAATATCACAAAATCAACAGTAACTGCATTGAAGTTTGATTACTGGGTAGAAACGGAGAGGATCATGGCAGCCGTGGGAAGATGCGACATCTTAATGTCGCATGTTTGGTCAGGCCGCATCAATGCGGTGGGCTAATATTTTGCCTAAGGCCACTCTTACTAAGGCATGGACGGCAATATTTGGTGGTTGATCGTCAGTCTCACCACCAATGCCGGCAAACGGCTGTGAGCCGGCGGCTAACCTCTTTATTCTATCACAGATCGAAAATAACATATCTCAACCCCCCTACCATACATATTATTTCTTTTAGCCGAGTGCTGCCATTCATTCACATCAATGCGCGCTCTCCCATCACCTGAGTCTCACAATATGCGCTCACCCACCCTATAGCCTCTTGACGTCCAATTTCACCCTTATGTCACGTATTGCTACTAAGGGCGACACGGAGTAAAATGTTTAATTTTTAAAACTTCTAAAGCGCCAGTGATTAGTAAACTTCAACAAGAAACACACCGTAGTAAGAGGGGTAGCGGAACACGCTGAGTTTCTACCTCGGTAAACGTAGGATGCTATACTAGTTTTCATACGAGGCTAGAAGAGCCACAAGTAAAGCCTCGGGATGAAGAGAAGAGCGTGTCCAAATAACGCTTTGAACACTCATTTAAGATATGTGGCGATAATAGAGCTGGCAATCTGTGATGGTGAGTTATCACCTATGATGTAAACATAAAATTTTAAGTTGCTTGCTAAGAATTATTGGAAGATGGGAACACCATCCGTTTCTAGGTCATTTGGGCGGTAGAGTACAGAAGGAAAACCAGCAACTAGGATACAAATTGTGGTTGCTGTGAGCGTATCCTTGGCTCTAACATTTGAACCTGGAAGGCACACGGGTAAAGCGAGTTATCCTGCACGTGAATATGTCAAGCGGGATATAGACCACCGTTGCACTAGGCATTAGCGGAGTGCCACTTTAATTTTTGCCGTAACCGTCAATGTGACAGAATATATATTCATCAAATATGGCTTTGTCGAAATTTGAATCATATTATGTAACAACGACAGAGTGGCTTTAAATTGCCACGGAGATAATTGTGAGGGTGTAGCACTATGCGATTGGTCTGCATATTAAAACTTGTCGTCTATAGTTTCTGCCAAAATTCCAGAGAAACGTTTTTCTCACTAATGTTGCGCGATGACAGTTATTAGATACAAGATTAGATAAACCGAGCGTAGTAAAACATGAATGGTCATTGGCTTTGGTCTCAATGAATATTAACTGAGGATTTTCTTGCGGTTTTTTCTTTGTTTTTATTTAATTTGATTTTATATTTGAATATATATTTCTGTGTTCATATAGTAGCGTAGCAGAAACTGCAGATCAGTCTTGTCGTGGAGTGCAATGCATGCCTGACAAGGGACCTGGCCCACTGCCATGCAATATGTTAGAAAGGAAGTGCAGTGGGCATTCATCAAAAGGTAGCTGAGAAAGGCAAGTACATAGGAAGACTTACTCAGTAGACTGAGATATATGGATGACGAATAATGGAACCGTAAACAACACATGTGCAAAATAAAAACAGATATTTGGCTGAGTGTCAAGTGGCACCAGGCGCAATCATGGATTCTTTTTGTTAACCCACTCTCCTTCCTAGTATGATGTCAGATTTTTCAAAGACTTCCTCTAAAGTAGCACAAAAATATGAAATAATGTACTTACGCAAACGTTGTCACGCTTACAAGCTATGGTCACGTGAGACTAGGCACTCACTACCCTCTCCCTGACACTCTTGATTTCCTCGCACATTGGGCCAGGCAGTAATACTCTTTGTGAATATATTAATATCCCACTAATTATAAATTTATAGAGCAAGCATGGTTGAAAAACTCTCAGGGGTGGTTAAGCTTTCACTACTTGCATATGCTGGTCCAATTTTGTTGAATGCACCTCCGAAAGGAACTGAGGGCCGTTGGGCCTCATATTCGAGACTTTTCGTTTGGAATTGATGGAGATATTAGAAAACCAATTAAAATACACAATTTCGACGAAACAGAATAGAATATGCCTCTGAGGAATTGGCCTGTGAGAATATGTCGATTAGTGGTGGATAGAGAACGAGGAGACATGTCGTAACTGGAGCAAAGGAAAATAGGCTTCCTGCGCATTGTTTATTGGTTATTTTCCGAAGAACTTTCCTAAACAGCCTCAGGAGGTTAATCAAGAAGGAGATCCAGTTCAAGACGGCATGATAGGCCAAGTTGGGGTTGGGTGAGGTTTGGCTATCGGGGCGCTGATTGGCCAGTTCGGGGGGCCATCTCCTCGACGGCCCCCGTCATAAAGGCTGGCTTCCCCTCGGTCCTCCTCTTCTCACTTCTTTCCTCCTTCATATTATTTCTTCTCTTTCATCAACAAATATCCACAAATCCTTGGGAAACTTCAAGTTCATCAACCTGCATCTTGTATTGCACCCTTGAGACCCTTAGATACCACTTATATCTCATTGCCTGTCTCATTGTGCCGGCATCGTCGTCACCACCGTCACCAATACCGTGAGAATTAGGCCACTGCTTTCTTAGATCCCGCTGCTAGGTTATTCTGGGTCTCTTTTCAGCCGATAAATCATTTCCATCTTGAGTTATCATGTCCCACCACACCATGACGCTTTACACTGCCCCTTCTCCTCGCATGCCCGCTCTTATCCAGACCCAAGACCAGTGGTCTAGATGGAGCTACCAAGGCCAAGGAACACCAAATTTGGGGCAATCCCATAAAAAATTTCCCTCAAGTCGCTTTGACTCTCGTTCCGATGACTATTCATCTCTGGGACGGTCTCAGGATTTTATTTTGGCTGATCACATGACCATGAGAGGCAACCCCAAGAACAATGCTTCATACGGGTCACATCATTGTTGGGGCTTGGATTGTATGGAGTATCAACAATGCACTCGGCTCGATCTAGATCTTCCTCCCCTTTCCTCTGGATCTAGCTCAAGGGTTTGCCTACCCTCATGTAGGGGCGAAGAATGCTTCTCAATGCAAGACCTAAAGGATCCACTACTTGAGATCGGGGATAAAAATGTGGAAAAAGATGTTTCAATGACTGGAACTTGGTGCGATGATGAACTGACTCATGACACGGGTCTCCCATTGGAAATGATTGACCCTACGCAAGATACTCTTTCCTTGATCAACTGGTGCCCACCAGCTCCTGAACAAGGCAGACTTCCTACTCCAGATTTGGCTCCATTGTTGATTGACTATGAGTTTTGCACATGTATTCAGGAAGATGAGGATGGAATTAACGAAATTTGGCACTTGACTTCAAAAACTAAGATGGAGAAACGATGTATGTGCAGAAGTGTCCCTTTGGAACTTTCTTCTTAGTAGTGTTGACTTGAAAAAGCAAAATTTGCGGTTGACCATACGAATGAAACCATGAAGCTATCAAGGTCTATGACAAGGCTTAGGTAGTCGAAAAGTCATTGTATTACTTTGAGCGAAAGGCTGAGCAGAATTGTTACCGCTAGGATGGGATATTTTCTTGATGGTGCAGAATTTTGGTTTTTTATTTGAATTTATGGTCATTGGAACCGTTTCCGACCAGTTCGAATATAGTGATTCGTTGGAGAACGTGAAAGACCCTTGAGAACCAACCAATTTTCGTCGTAAAAAGCATATCGTGACAGATCATAAGAGGATCATTCTTTTAAATAGAGCCAAATATTAACTTGCCAATAAAGAGTCAAGTAGATAGTGTTTGATTTGCGAAAGTTCCAAAATATCTAACCAAATGTACATATTGATAGTCTGTCTAGGAATGAACCAATCCGGGCTTTAGCACCCCTATTAGCTATTTCTCTCCCTCACTATGACCTCAAAACCACTGGGTTTGACAAACCAGTAATTACTGGTCTCAAATATTTTATCTTTTGGCTTTCCTTTAGGCAGCTCAAAGTCAAAATCCCGGATAATTCGAGGGATCAGTTTGGACATTTCCAGGAACGAAATGTGCCGACCGATACATGTGCGAGATCCGAGACCAAACTAGGCAAGTTACTATCATTGAACAAAACAATCTTTTGATATTCCAGTTGGGTGTTACTTACAGGCATCCAGTGACGGTTCATGGCCTCTAGCTGCTTCGGGTCGGTGTCGATCCAACGCTCCGGCCTGAACTCTTCCGCATCTGACCCGTATATGGAAGGATTCATATGCTCAACCCAACAATTGACACCGACGAGTGTCTGCAGAAAGAAAATTAGCCTAGTAAACCACTTGGAAATAACGAGGTAAGAGACAGCTTACACCGGCGGGGAAGAAATGATCGCAGATAGTGGCACCTCCTTCTGGTACGACTCTCTCAAGTGGAAGGCCAACCGCAGGATGAAGTCTCAAAGCCTCTTTCATGATGGCTTGTAGGTAAGGCATCTCTTGAGAGTCGCTGTATGATATATGTTGGCCATCTGATGTCTTGTATTGATGGCTATCGACCTCCTCCCGTAGCTTCTTGACTACCTGAGGATACTGAAGTAGGTAATGAAGCACAGCTGAGAGACTGATTCCGGTCGTGTCGGATCCCGCGACCATGTTCTGGAGACATCCGGCCATGACATGGAGGCTGGTCCACTTTTCAGGGTCTCGGCGGCGTCGCGCCATGAACTTGGACAGGAAGTCCATCGTCTGATTGTTCTCATCCTCGTCATTGATGGCCTTTGGTTTTGATTCGTGATCTTTCATGAGCCTATTGGTGACGTCTACAACGTATAGCAGACCCGTGGGGGTTTTGCTCTGTACAAGGGTAGATAGTTTGAGAAAAATATTGGTATGAATCCACCAGTACAGCCCGATCAGAGAGGAGTATTTGAGATAACCTTCTAGAACGCTCATGAGCTGTCCAATGTCAACGCCGTGGTCCAGAAACCCTAGTCTCTCGGAGTAGGTGATCATGCCAATGACGTCAAAGGCATAACATTGAAACCAATGGCCGATATTTACTAGTAGACTTGAGCTGACTGTACATTGATGGGCTAGCTCACGGAGGCGCTTGTCAAATAAGTCTGAGCATGTGTCGACATATTCCTCATAAGAAACAAGAGCGGACATGGAGTATGTGTTAGCAAAGAGCCTTCTGAGCGCCGCATGTTCTTTAATGTCGTCACCGGCAAATAGGGATGGAACACTTGGCCCCAGAAACCCTCGGTACCAAGGCGATTTCGCAAATTTCGCACCGCTTCCAACGCCATATATTGCTTGCGCAGCCTGGGGATGGTCGAAACTGTATCTATTGGGACCGTATCGGACGACGGGGCCGTATTTGCGATGCAAGGCGATGTTGTCGTCCTCAAAATGTCCAAGCCATATTCGACGAAAGTACCATAGATTGGTAAATCTAGCAAGGAATGGTCCTGGGAGATGTCGTAGGGAAGAGAAAAGGGCGTGATACAAACGGAAGAAGATTTGGACAACAACAAGTGCCGCTAGCGGGTAGAGTAGTAGCCCTCCTACTACCGCCATCTTCTCTTAAATGATGATTTGCGGAGATGAAAAAATAGGGATGTGATGAGAACTTAAGTACAATATTTGGATGCGTGCTCTAGCGGTTTTATATATTACGCAGCTGGGTCGGTGTTTCTGGGACCTCTTGAGTAAGAGCCGGTCCACATTACCCGAGACAGACTCGTAATATCCCGACAATTATCCTACGTCTGCGTTTCAAATGCAAAGAGTTTGAAGTAGAGAATATTTTTATCTTTTTTTCTCGGGTAATTCTTTACCACGTAGGTTTTGCACCCGCTCGCTCATCCCGCCGAGACCGTAATTACGCATGCATACGAAATTTCAAAGCAATTCCACTTGGTCCCCGCTGCTGTCCCGCACAAGAGGGACGTGTCCAGACACGGGAACAATATTAACTTCAAAAGGACAAAGCGGGAGCCAATCAGTTTCTTCAAAACTTCCGCTTAATAAGTTATCGTGACGATCCCCGGAGACCGAGAAGACCCCGTTCTATCTACTCACCTCCAGAGTTGCAGGCCACAAAGGCATTGTTGAAGCCACCAGGGGGCAAGTGGAGGCAAGTCCCCGCATCGCATCGTACTTTTATCGTTTTCCGAAAAAGCCGTTGCCAAGAAGTTCTTAGCTAATCGGCAAGTCTGGGATATTAATACTTGAAGTGTGCATTTGACTACAACTTCATGAAATTCGTAGAGGGTTAACTTGGAGTTGGCGGGCCATAATTCGAATTTTATAATGATAACATTGAAGCGGGATGCGACTATAAAAAAAGAAAGTAGACCAGCTCTCTACAGAGGGAGAACTAAGTATTCTGTTTGAAAATCAAAATCATTTTATATTTACGCTACAACCAGTTCAAACATGTAATAGCTTGGGATTTCTGTCCCGTCAGAAGCCAGCACTACTCACATCATTTCCAATACTACACCATGACCCCCAGGCCCTTCCGCTTTGCCTATCACTGGGTTGAAGGTTCAGTCGTCGGCACGAAGGCCCGAGAACACCATAGGCAGATCTGTTTGATCTGTCGTTTACTCTGACGTTCAGGCTAGGCTTCTGGGGCCATCTATGTGAAATGTAGAATCAAGCACCACTTTTTGCTGCAGCCCTTTGTTCTCTGATGGTAGTGCTGCTAATCTTGGCGCTGAAATCTCCAACCTTAGCTTCGCTTTCATTTCCGTCATCCTCAACAACATCCCGCGCATCTAGCACCTCGATTTCGTACACGTCCAGCAAATGCCAGCCTCTCTCTGCTCTCTTGTCATTAATAGCCTTACCCCCACCTCGAGTTTCTGCTGATACAACAATTATGTCCATTGTTTCCTCAGAAATAGTAGGCCCAAAAGGGTCGTGGAGGTTGACGCAACGCACAACTACCTTACCGTCCCGGAGACTAGTAACTAGTTCGTCCTGTTTGGATGTTGTTTTTGGGTGCGAATGAGTGGTGTACTCAAGAAGCGTACAGAGAAATGAGAGGACATTTTGGGCACGCTGATCCCACGATTGAAGTTCCTCTGCGTGCTTCTTATTCACAAGGAGTTCATCACCAGAAATGCCAACAATCAGCGTGCATGTGCTAGAGGAGTCCTTTTCAGGAACATCAAGAAGGAGGGTTGTTGCATGAAGCAATAATTTATGACCTGGGTGTAGGTGATCAAATGTACCCCCTAAACAAACTGTGCTTCCGAGTTTGGGTTGGTCTTGTTCTGAAAGATCCAAGGCATCTGTAACCATAGTGATCCCACCGTCCACAACGACAAGTTGCTGGTAGGTGAAGGATTGTTTCCCAGCAAAACTAAGAAAAGCATTGAGTAATGCATACCCGGCCTCTGTATTAGGATGAAAGACGGTCTCCCAAGGATAAACCTTTGATGCAAATGAGGCAAGATCAAGCACAGTGGTGCGATTGGGTCCATAGTCACCATCAGGTGATAGCCAGTATTTTCTTGATGGTTCATGGTCAACCAAAACGATTCGCACATCAGCACTTCCTGGCCCAGCACCAACATCAACCTCGATTGCCTCTTTGGCACAAATGGCGGAGACAAGTGTGTAGAGGCCAGCTAGTAATGACTGTGCATCCTTCCAGCGCACCGACTTTGCTCTAGGTGATGGCCCTTCAAGTATGGGGCACGCGGCTACAATGACAAGGATTGTTGAATGCGAGGAAGTCTTCAGCTTAGAAAGAACCGCAGTGAGAGGCGTTCTGTAGGCAGCAGAGAGAGCCAAGGCAGAGGAAGGGCGGGGCGGCGCAGGAAGAAGTAACAGGGATGGTGGAAGGCTAGACTCGGCCGTGGTGGGCGCCATTTTGATTTGCTAGTTAGATGTTTGGAAGGTTGCAAGTAGATACTGTCCGAAACACACGCCTTTGTCTAGAGGGGTGGGGGGCCTCGGTGATTTGATGTTGATGCTCTATCCTTGGGTTGAACCGCGGATGCCTTGAGAATGAGTAGTGTAAAATCGAAGAAAAAAAGTTTCATAAATTGAGATATGAATATTGCTTATACCACGTTCTTAGCTTCAAGTTGATCTGAAGTCGTGCGTTGGGAAGCCATCCTCAGTCTGAGGGGTAACTTCCTCTGTGACTCGACCTTGCTGCCGACGGCTAAGGCGTCATTGACCTTGTGGACCGGCAACTGAGGAGCCGATGGAGTAGTTTCACGTGACTGTAAGACACAAGATGTCATGTGACACAGTCATAGCGCCATTTGAACGGTAAAGTAACAATGCAACTCATTATAAAATAAAATAGCAACAAATTTTAGTAGAGGTTATTCAATTGCACAGTGGGTAGATTATTCTAAATGGATATATTGTTCATCTTTTAATTATCTTGCTGAGGAGCGACAATGTTAGTCTCAGCAAGCGAGCGAGCAAGCAACCTCCGTGGAGGTGTCCACTTAATAACTGCTTGAGGTATGAGAGTCTAAAAGTCGGAAAACCCAGAGAATCATAAGGCCCCCTTCCCCGCTGAAAAAAAAAACTCCTTCCTCTCCGCGGTTCTTGGCATACAAACACTACAGTATGAGTACACTTGCCTGGCGCGCTTCCGATCAATCCGAGCAAATAAAAATGTGGGACGGCTTGAGCGGCTTAGGTTTAGAGTTTGAAGATCATGGGGCTACGAAGTATCGCGCGCGTCCCTACTGAGGCCAGAAAGATGGAGGGGGGGGATTTGGTCATACATTGTGCATCAAGCATAATGATTTTCCATTTATTCCATCAGCTCAATCTCGTTGCTGGGTATTCGGATTGGGGACAGCTGCTGCGCGTCATATATTTTGGGGTTTGCTTGCTAGGGAGCCGTCCCACCAATTAACTACGTCTGGCGTATCTGCTGCGTATGACGGGGCCTGAGGCAAGCATGTGAAAGCAGTAACTAAACGTTAGATCGTAGTGGTGTACATTGCCAGCCTGACACGCACCTTCGAGATCATCTCTATCCACATGTGAGCGGTGAGAAATCTGCAACGGATTCCTGCTCCACATGGTTCTTTTTCATGCCAACAACCTTCTTCTTTTAGCGACACAGCGGTGAAGGAATGACATTCATTGCATGGAAAGGATGGTGGGGATTGAGGCCATGAGGAGTGTCTTGAGTAGACCGGGTGGTGCATGCAAGCGGAATCATGGCTGCAGCGGTCGCATGTTGTGAAGCCTAATAAAAGTCGAAAAGATCATGCCGTCAAGATAAATTTTGCCTATGTGCATTCTGCACGCAATCATCGGAATGCTGGTCAACCCGCACCCTTGTCGGACCAAAAATAAGTGGCCGTTGGTGTTGACGCATCCAATTATCACTCGCTATGGCACGATGGTTAACGCCAGCGCCCACCAGGGCAAAAAAAAAAAAGGCTCACGTCATATGCACTAGAGAATCAAGCCATCATGGACGCTTCCCTTCATTATTTTTTATGAGAAAATACTCCAGAACCGCCATTGTCCAAGTTGGAATATTATCTACCCAGTCTTTTCCCCAGCTGGTGTTATTCCCTACTTTGCTTTGACGTTTTCATATTTGGGTCGCACAAAGGCGATCATCATCCATTTCCACGAGACGTCACCGTGCAGGAGTAAACCATCAACGGGACGGCACGCGACTACGGTTCCAAATGGCTGAAAATTATATCCTTCGCATCACCGCCGGGCCTGGGTACGATGACGACCAGCAGGCGGAGGTCCCAGTCAATACAGCTCAGCCAATCCACATCTCAAGTGATCTGGCAGACATCGAACTCAGCGTCCGTGTCCAAGACTACAAGGGTCTGCCAAGAAATGCCCCAGAGACTTCGCCCTATTTCTCCACTGAGCCTCACGCTTATAACCAGGATCAATACAGCATATCCTTCCGATTCACTCCTAAGAGGCCATCAGACGATGATGGGCCTGGTATCGCAGCCACCAATCTGCAATTCGGCAATGATTTTGACCACCCCATTCGTGATAGGCTTCCGCCTGGCTTCAACACTGCCATGGGCATCGTCAAATGGTGGATCGACCCTGGCCTTGAGGGAGATGCCTACGCCGACAAGCCTTATTTGTATGGTCCCGCATTGAGTAGCTTCAACACCGTCTGCGTCGGCCCTGGTGAGTTAGACGCGGACAAAGGCGGCCTCTGGTTTGATGAGGGAGGAGATGAGGCTGGTCTACTCACCCGCGAGGAGTTCGGTGCCCCCGACACGAGCAAAGCACGGATGAAGTGGGCTCTTCGCACAGACAGCAAGGAGAAGTGGGTATGGGAGTATGAGCGCACTTACGGCCTGGATTTCTTCAACCCTTATCTCGACTTCGCAAACCTGGCCTTGAAGTTACCTGGGTTTCAATTGCCTATCATGAAATATTGGGATGGCCAAGGCCTCAAGTAAGCAGCCCCCATTTTACTTTTTTTTTTTTTTTTTTTTTTTTTTTTTTTCCCGTCAGCTCCAGCCACGCTCAATCGTGCATTCTTCTAGAGTCTCCTTGGCTCCCCAATAGCGCCCCAATGGAGGTGTATATTTAAATGACCATGCAGCTCACATCTTTTTTCGTTTACCCGTTTTAGGACTAGCCAGAAACGCTCGCACCAACTCAGATATGCATTGCGCAACAAGGAGACGGACCAGGCGTACTTGGTCATCCTCTTCACTTTGTATCACAAAGACCATGTCAATGAAGATGGCTCGCTCAAAGAAAGTGCGAAAGAATCTCTCCAAGAGCTACACGATGAGCCAACTTCAGATGAAGGGGCGGAGCACGATGAACCTAAGGCGCTGAAAGATTCCGAAGAGCTCGACCCAAGGATTAATGAGGAGGGGACGAAAAACACGACCTCCGACGACGTAGACTAGATAGATGCCGATGCCGCGGCATCAGCGGATGCTTTCCGCAGTGTGCCTCATTTTATTGAGGAGAGTGGAATATGGAAACAAGATGGGGATAAACACATTATGCACGCCAATTCCATGACGGTATTTCTGTTGTATTATTAATTTTGCGACAATCACCAATATTTGACTTTTTGCTATCCAGCTTCATTGACGGCCACAACGGCTCACCTTGCCTCGCGGGCTTGAGCTTCCGCGCTAGCGTTTTCAAGGCATCAAAATTGAATTATTAATCCACGCCTAATTATCAATATGAAGGGTTCGCGATGCTAAGCGGCCTATTTTTGTTACGGGTATTGGTTACCCGTAACAAAGACGGACTTGTCCCCCCGCCTGAATCGTTGATCATAGAGGCCTGATCGACGCTGTCGGCTGGCTGGCCGGTTGCGGGAACTCTAGTTTGTTGGCGCGGATTTATGTCGGGGTTTGAGTATGTGAAACGGTGAGGGAGGAGGCTTCAATGATGTCGGATGCGAATGTCGGGAATGGGAATAGGACTGGGAATGAAGAAAAGGATATCACGTGCGCCGCTTTGGCCTCTCTTCTGGTACGGTACTTTCAGGAATAGAGTAGCTTAGCCCAGCTGCGGGTTCGCGTCGGACCGACGGCGGGGAGAGCCAAAGCGCTGACAGCTCAGACTATCAATACCCTCGCCTTCCACGCTTCGCACGCTTCGCACGCTTCAGCGCTCAACTGTGGGCACCTGAGACCTGAGAAAACGGATCCGCTCCAGGTAAGGGTGGAGTGCTGTAAGCAACACTGCAGTTCCCCAGATCTCAGCAGATTTCGCCAGATCTCCGTCATACATGCAACTGGACGGACGAACTCGCGGAACCGAAGCGCACTACTCCGCTCCCCCGAGTTCGCCAACCATCTCGTCGGGAAGATAAACAAATCATACATCCCGGCAATAATCGGTGATAAAAACCCCTCTCCTACCACACCCCCGCACACCACCCTTG
This sequence comes from Calonectria honghensis, assembly GCA_013403855.1. Lineage (NCBI taxonomy): Eukaryota > Fungi > Ascomycota > Sordariomycetes > Hypocreales > Nectriaceae > Calonectria > Calonectria honghensis. Next base: position 237,587 of record VTGB01000072.1, on the reverse strand, counting down.
TGCCGCCCGTGAATCTAGACCTGTCTGCGCTGACCTCCGACACGTCCCCACCAGCCGCGGCGCCCTACTTTGGTCATGGTCGGAGCGTTTTTTTTTACTTTTCTCCCCCTCCGGACCACTGATTAGGCCTCGGCACAATCTCGTTAGGATGTGCTTGTTGTGGTGCTAGCCCGCTTCAGACTCGTAATGACGCCCTATGGCCAGGGTACAAATGCCGAAACCTGCTCGATTGGCTCGGACTTGGGGACCTGTCGCCATTCCTCATGTCCTTCTTATTCCCGACCACACACCTCGGGCTAAATGCTCGGACTGGTGGGGCTAGGTCAATAAGGGACCTTGAGCGGGGAGGCCAATGCCTATGAAAAGCTAACACCAGTCAAATGGCGGCATTGCCCCCTCCCATATTATTCCCATCAGCCATTATCCGCTTTCAATAGTGCCTCGAAAGCCTAGCGAGCCCCTATCTCTATCACCTCTGGGAGAGCGCCATGTATAGACCGCGCACCCCCATCAGCAGTGGACCCGGCCAAGAGCCGAATCACAGCTCGCATGCCGTCTAGCAAACCACAGTCTTGATATTTCGTCTCCTCATCCAAGCCACCACCAACTGATCGTCAACACCACCTCATACATGGCCAACCTACATTAGCGCCCGACTCCTGTTGTCCCTCAAGCGGGTCAGGCCCGGGGTGCTTGATAAAACCTTTCGGGTCAGCTTGGGGCATGCGGAGCTTGTGACAAGTGGCCATTATTCCCGTTGAGATTCCGCAAAATGCCCCCCCGTATTCTAGCTTCGGGGCTATAAACCGGGATTGCCCCAATGGATACACCTCTGGCTTCCCGACCTCTCCTAGATAAATCCCATGCCCGCCCAGCTTTCGTGCATTCGCCAAAGCAGATCCGCCAGTAATCAACGAGATTCTGGTTCCCTCCAACGACACACGTTAAAACATCGCTGTGCACCGCCACTTTGATTGCTATGACCAATAACCGCTATTAGCATGGCATCAAATAGGGACTCGCGCTGGGACGGGGATACTCCAGTCCTCGAACAGGGCGAACTGGAAATCAATGTCGATAACAACCTTGCTCCAAAGGTGATTGAAGCCAAACCTCTTGACGATGGATCTATATCCTACATATACTTCTCCTTCGCTAGCGAACTACCTATTCCCCCAACACCCCAGGAAACTGGCCTTGCAGACGACACACAAATACCACCTTGCCCCGACCTGAAACACTATACGAACCCCCTAACGTGGCCCTTGGCGAGAAAAAACATCTTGCTTGCGCTTTCATGTATTGCGACGTTTCTAACAGCCTATACCGCGGGTGCTTACTCGCCTCCTTCGGCCCTCATGGCCAAAGACCTCGGAACCAGCCATTTGGCTGCTCTTGTGGGAATTACGACTTTTTGCATGGGGTTTGCTTTTGCGCCAATGGCTCTCGCACCAATTTCCGAGATCTGGGGACGATATCCTGTCTTCGTCCTTGCTGGTGTCGTTTATGTGATCTTCCAGGCTATATGCCCGCTTATGACCAACCTTGCTGGCATGCTAGTCGCGCGATTCTTGGTTGGAGTCGGCGGCTCAGTTTTCAGCTCTGTGGTTGGAGGTGTGATTGCTGACCTCTGGGACAAAGAGGAGAGAAACACACCCATGTCCCTCTTCAGTGGCTTCGTGCTCGCGGGAACTGGAGTAGGACCTCTTGTCTCGGCAGCTTTCATGAATGGGATGAGCGACTCGACCAAGGCGTGGAAGTGGACCTTTTGGCATCAAGTCATACTGGATGGCGTGCTGCTGGTTGCCATTGTTTTCCTTTTTCGTGAGAGCCGAGCATCCGTACTGTTGTCGCGAAAGGCAAAGAAGCTGAACCAATGGTACGAGCAGCTCGAAAACGCGGGCTTCAATGGAGTCTGGGTTACTGAGGTCGAGGATGAGACGGCTGTGGAGTCATCCTCCTCGACGATTAAGACACTGGGGGCTGAACCCGCTGAGAATGAGTATAGTTCTCGACGCGGAAACAATGCGCGACGTCGATTGAAGAGAATTAGATGGGTGGTCAAGGCCGACGAGGACCGTGAGTCTCTTGCCAAGATGATCTCGACCTCGGTCAAGCGCCCCTTCTTCCTCCTCTTCACCGAGCCTGTTGTCTTTTGCTTTTCACTGTGGGCCGCCTTCTCTTGGGGAGTATTATACTTGTCCTTCTCAGTAGTCCCCTATCTCTATGCCAACAACATCAACAAGTCTAGCCGCGTCTATATCGCCATGATAGCGTCGGCTATTGTGGCCACCACTGTAGGCATTCTGCAAGAGCGTTTAATCAAGCATCCTCAATGGCGAAAGCAAGAAGAGGCCGAGAAGCCTCAGTCTGGCTCCGCGTTCTGGACTTTCATGCGGAAACATTTTCCTGCCGAGGCCCCGGAGGCGCGGTTGTACTTTGCCTGCATCACAGCGCTCTTTCTACCTGCAGGTCTTTTCGGCGCATTTCTACCTCCGAGTGACGCACGGGACTATTCGATTGCCATCGGAATCGGATTCGCCAACTGGGGTATCTACTCGGTGTACCTGGCCACCTTCAACTACCTTGCGGACACGTACCACATCTACGCATCCTCAGCTCTCGCTGCGCAGAGCTTCTGTCGAAACGTTCTGGGTGGTTCATTTCCGCTGGTAACGGCCATCATGTTTGACAACCTCGGCCTAGAGAACGCCGGATGCCTCCTTGGCGGGATCGCTGCTGGCCTGACCCTGATCCCTTGGGTTTTGGTCTTTTTCGGAAGCAAAATTCGTGCGAGAAGCAAATTTGCCATTGTCAGTCACGGCTCGTTTAGATATCCGGAAAATTTGCTAACTTTCGGACAGTCTTTGCAGTAACAGTTCCTATTACCAGGGCTAAGTTTGGCGGCCGGAAGTGTGTTTCGTGTGGAAGGGCGGTTGTCTAAAATGTTCTGGGTGTTCACTCAGAACAGATGATGAGTATTGAGTGAGTGTGTATGAAGAAAAAAGTGAATTTTATTGGAATAGATCGGCAGGGCGTTCTGGGAACCGGATGCATTTGGGGAGTTTGGTAGAGCGTGATGCACCCCGACTGGGACGATATGAAGCTTGAAAGCACATCGTTATTCATCATTGTTTCCTTGTCTTATTCTAGTACAAGATTACCTATAAGTGTAAAAACCTAGTAATTTATCCATTTGGGGACTAACCTGGAGTAATCAAGTCCCTCTCCAATGCCTATTTACCCTTGCCCTTTGCCTTTGAGGACATGCTAAACATCTTCATGATTCCTCTTTTGTCCTTACCAGTCTCGACCAGCTCCCGTCTCCCTTCGGATTTTACTTCTTGGATGCTACTGTCTGTGTCTGTGCTCCAGGCTCTGCCCCTCAGCGCCAGCAACGAGCCAACTACAGGTGGGAGCGAAGCCTCTCCGTCAGTGTCGAGGACAGGCGGGGGAAGCTGAACGCATCCTTCCCAGGGTGCCAGTGCCACCTTCGCATTTGCTGAAATTGATGTGTCATGGTCGTCCAAAATGATTTGCCCGTCTCCAAAGTCGACGTAAGCCTGATGCCCACCAAGCCGTGGCCAGACAGTCGACGGAGCGACTCGATAGGCATGGCGCTCAATATTCGCCCCGTCGGGCTGAAAGAGGGTTTCAATGAAGTGGTGTGTGTATGGCTCGCTAAATCCGCACATTCGAATAGAGTCGATACGACCACGGAGCCGCAGGAGCTGGTTGCACATGGTCAAATATGAGTGAGGGCAGTAGTCGGCCCTGGGAATGACAAAATACGGGCTTGTCGGGCTCTTGTCGCCCGCTTCATTTGAGCATATTGAGTCGGATACATCTTCGTATTCCTGTATCAAGCTATGCACAGGGTTCTCTGGGGCGGAATGGCACTTGAAAAGGCGAATTGGCGAGGTGGTCTGTGGTCTTTCAAAGGTGGGCGAGAATGCTCCCGTTTTCGTGGTTGTAGGGACTGGTTCGGATCTTTGGCTCAGTTGGCTGCAGTCGCTCGCCTCGTTGGATCGTCCAGCCATAGAATTTGCAGAAGTATTCTGGTCTCTCTGACCGTAAAAGCGTCTGCACAAAAGGATCAAGCTCTGGAGTGGCCGGGATGGGTCTCTTCGTAGCTGCGAGTCAACAAAATCACGAAGTAGCGTTTCGATACGATCTACGCCTGGGAGTAGATCGACGGCATATATGCTGGGGCCACAACGAAGGCGTGTCATATCCACTTCGACTGCAATATTTTGCGCGTAGGCGCCGTACTTGTTGAGCCATGTTGTCGCTAGCGGGCTAATCTTAGGCCCCACGTATGGAGAAAAAGTGACGTGCAGCGGGACATCGAGAAGAAACGTCAGTAAAATGTCAGCTCGGAAGTTAAACGATGCCTCAAAGTATGGCTGAAGAGGCTGGAGAGTTTCTCTCGGGGACTGCAAGTCCTCGCTTCTCCAACAGTCCTGGTCAAACGAAGCTAAGTTAAGGCGAAGAGGATTCCCTTGCCCCTTCGAGGTTAGGAGAAGTCGACAGATACGCAGACGCACACTGTCTGGTAGAAGAAAATAGCCTTGCCTGGCTCTGTTGCGCTGATGGTCTTTGAAGAACTGCACCAGGGCGCCACTGAAAGTGGTCTCACCGTCGCCGGTACTCTGACCCTGGATATTCTTGTGATAAACGGCGTCAAGGGCTCGATCCCATGGAGGCTTTGTTTTCCGATAGGTACCACATGCATCGGATTGGAATGATTCGAAGTGATTTTCGCCGATTTCTCTATTGTTAAACGGGTTCGATAGAGACGCTTGGAAGCCGGGTTTGGTGGGGTCTCTACTTTTACCTAGAGAGCAGGTTATTATTCAACTGCTCGTTTTATAATCATGGATGAATGCGATTTTCTGCTATCATTCTCAGCGAAGTTCAGAATACTCACTCATTTTGAACCCCCAGTGGTAGCTTTGTAAAGCCAACATCGCGTATTGGCATTGTTGTTGCAAGCAAAATTGCTGGCAGTGTCAGCGACAGTAGATGAGAAGGTGAAAGCGAGCTCGGCGAGGAGAACCAAGGCTGAATCAGTTCTCAGAAAGTCGGGCCACAAGCACTCTATATTATTTTCTGTTTGCACCCAACTCCACTAGTCATCATAGACTTACTTGTTTGTTTTCCGATGAGATTTGAGCTTTCTAGTAGAATATTCTCGTTTTTATGACGATCGGCCCGAAGTTTGTAATCACTCTGCACCAAAGGCTAATTGCCCGAATACCATTCGTCTTGTTCATTTACGAATACTGATATAGTCAATTTCCTTACATTCATTGGCGAATAATAGCCCCAATATATTGCCCTTTTTTTTGCCATTTATTTGTTCAAATTGTATAGAATGTTCTCGTCGATTGATTGGAGTTATTGTGGGTGACTTTAGATTTATAGTAGCCACCAGAAGACGCATTCATTGATCATGAGAGTGTTTGCAAATCCGGATAAAATACATAATAAGTCGGCAGTAGGAAATGCAGATAAAAGTCTATGGTAAAAGTATTTTTCTGTAGGGTATCGCCGGAAACTCGGCGTATACATGTACCTAGTCTATCTTCAACTGTACACCCAGGTAGCACAAGTATTAGTGCTTAAACATGGCCCCAGAATCTGGCTGCCAACGGATATTCCCGCAATGCGCAGTATCTACTGAATTTAGTAGTAAGCGCTTAGATGCCATCCTACTCTTCTCGGGCGCTGCTCTCAGCAGAGCAAGCTCCATCGAATATGAACTCGGTAGTTTCGTCGAGAGGGAGCGGGGCCGGTACATGGGAAACCCTGTTTTTATAGCTTCGACTCTAGCAGTATGTTTACTTGGAGCCAGTCTTTTTGGCTTGGGCCGCCTCGTAAATCCAATCGTTCAGACCGGCGCGGTTACTTATCGACAAAAGTTGGCACACTCTACCGCCAAATCGACAAGGGAAAGGGTGAACTTACCGAGCAATCTCGATGGCATAGAATTGCATACGCGGCACTAATGAAACAGTTAGCCAGAGGGGCTTTTTTTCTGACGAGTGCCACTCCACGTACCAAAAATGGTGGTGTCCTGGTCATACTCAACCTTGGGACTTGTGCGAACAATGGTTCCAAAGTTGTAATCGTCCACCTTCTTTTCGTAGACCTCCATAAACTTTCGCCACTTCTCCTTGCCCGCCTTGTTCTTCATCTGGTTCTCATTGATGGTTGCGGCGGGGTCGAAATCAGGGAAGTCGGTCTCAAGATGCTCCATGATTTCATTGTCAATCTTCGTCAGGCGCAGGGTCGAACCCTTGACCATTTGGAGGATTTTCCAGTAGGTCTCGAGGTGTTGGACGGCTAGAGGGACAAACCAGTGATCAGTAACGAGTCAGCCTTATATGAACACAACGTGGCGCGTACCTTTCACGGCAAACTGCTTCTCAATCTAGACATGCGATAGTTAGCAAACAGAAACCCGGATCGAATTTTAGTATGGAGGGGTTGGCGCGGGGCAAGCTCACATCCTCATTGTTCTCGGCATTTTCGGCGTCAAAGTCTTTTGGCACTGGGCCGGCAGACATTCTCTCAAGGGGATCCATTTTCTAAAGGGATATTGGCTTGCACTATTCGTATTTAATCGGTTGGTTGCAAAGAATTCTTGCCAAGTGTTTGATGTTGACAAAAACTTGAACGTGGGGCAGTTGGGCGCGGGCTGTGAATCAACGGGGTGCATGGAGGGGCAGCGAAAAAAAAAAGTGGGAGCATGATATCAGCGCATAGTGCATGCGCTTGCTCAAACGGTACACTGGACACTGTACGCCTGGTGCCTGCTCGAACATGATGGATGCTTCTCCACGAGATTTGACTATCCCTCATAAAATTTCTCAAGTCTTGAACTTCGCCACTTAATACGACACGATAATTCTTATTTGCGAAGTGATTGTCCCTCTGCCTCAACCATGTGAGGTGATGGCCAAGGCTGGTCCTGACACGGAGAAGCACAGAAACTCTAGCGGCTGCATCGCAAATATGAGTAGTTCAGGATCATATCACATTCTTAGATTTATTTTGAAGAATTCCACGCTAATTTAATACAATAATTTTACCGCTGATTATGCGGGGCCGTTTGTTGCGCATGTGAACCCTCTGAACACGAACAATACCATGGCGGTAGTAAGAACAATGGCCTGCAATGATTTGCGCATCGAACCCACCACTTCAGCCTCACCACTCTTATTCCTACCACCATCTCCTTCTTTGTCTTCTTGATGTAGTACCCACAAGTTCAAAACCATGTGTCTGCTGAAAATTATTTCTTATTCCTTCTTCTGCCGCGAACATCCCAGGAACAACATCACTGTTACATTCTACTCACAGGATGCAAGATGGATTCATCAACCCATACTAACGCTAGCGACCAAAGGCTGAGCTCTATTTCTCAGCAGCTGGAAAAGCCGACATGGAAAAGTTTGTTTCTCTTCACCAAGAGACCGCACGTACCTCTTTTGATTGGAGCTCTTGTCGCATCCGCTGTTACGGCCGGGTTCAAGACTGCTCTTGTCGTCATCCTAGGTAAAGTTTTCAACATTATTGCTGGGTACAGCAATGGGTCTCTGAAAAGCACGATTGCTCTGTCTAATATAAGTGAATGGGCTCTAATATTGGTCGGTTTGGGAATCGGGTACTGGCTTGCCAACTCGGTATTCCTGGCTTTGTGGGTGATATTTGGTGAATTACAGGCAGACAGTATCCGTCGAGATATTTTCGAGGCATTGTTGCCTAGAAATATATCATGGTTTGACGCTCAATTTGATGGAATCCCAAGTCTCCTTGCGAGGATCCAAACGTGAGACATCAAGATGCTTCTGCTTCGCTAGGCTCAAGAACTATTACTAACGAGCCACAATCCAATAGACAGACTCGAGAATTGCAACTGGCCACGTCCCAAATCTTGGGACTCTTGGCTTCTGATATTATGACATCCCTTGGGTCTCTCTTCATCGCCTTTTACTACTCTTGGAAACTTACACTTGTGCTCCTCGCCATTCTTCCCATATCCGCCATCATTCTCTCAACAATCACACGCAAGCTAGAGCCCAGCATTCAAGCCCAACGTCGAGATTTAGCCAGTGCTTCCAAATACGCAGCTGCATCAATTAAGGCTATAGACCTTGTCAAAGCCTTCAATGGATATGATCAAGACGTTTGGTCTTACAGCAGAGCTACTAAAGCCGCAGCAAGACATTATTTAGTTCAAGCTAGGTGCAACTCTTTGCAGATGGCATATATCAGCTTCAGTGGCATCGCAACCTTTGTTGTTGGCTTTTGGTATGGTATTGTTCTGGTCAATGATGGTGTTGCTCCCGGCCACATTTTTGCGACCTTTTATGCTGTGCTAGCGTCATTCCAGGCCATCGAGGCCATAATGCCCCAATGGCTTGTGATAGCCAAGGGGATGTCTGCAGGACAATTTCTCTCAACGATGGCATTGGCTTCTAAGGAAGACTATGCGATGAAGGAGATAAAGGGATCCTTTCGACCAGAGGCCTGCGTAGGCGATATTGAGCTGAGAGACGTGAGTAACTTCTGACCTGGTGCTTATTTGTCCATCATTATTTTTAACATATTCAAGATCACTTTTACCTACCCATCCAACCCAGAAGCCCTCGTCCTAAACAGGCTATCATTTCTTTTTCCCGCTGGCGACTTAACATTTGTCGTAGGGAAAAGTGGCTCTGGAAAGAGCACCGTGGGAAATCTCATCGTCGGTTTCTACGAGCCAACGTCAGGCGAGGTATACATCAATGGGCATCCATTGAGGGCCTTGGAGAAGAAGTGGGTTCGGCAGAATGTGACCCTGATCCAGCAGTCCAGTGTCCTATTCGACGATTCTCTCTTCAAGAACATTGCTCTCGGTCACCTGGACCCAGAACAAGCAACTGGCTCTGGCGTTAAAACCGCTTGCGAAGCAACATTTCTGAACTCGACTGCCAGCACACTGCCAGATGGCCTTGACACCAATGTCGGGCCAAGAGGGCATGGTCTGAGTGGTGGACAAATGCAAAGAGTAGCGCTTGCACGAGCACGGATCAGAGACCCCCCAGTCTTGATCCTCGACGAGATCACTAGTGGCTTGGACCAAGTCACCAAAGATGACATCCTGGAATCCATTCGAGTGTGGAGAAAAGGTAAAACTACCATAATCATCACTCACGACGTTTCCCAAGTCGAAGATGACGACTTCGTGTATGTCATGGAGAATTCGGCCATAGTAGAAGAAGGGTTCAAGAGGGATTTAATTCGGCGGGTTTCCGGGCCATTTTCCACATTTACCACCCTTACGCTCAGTAAATCACCCATCACTCCGATCGAGACCAATGTGGAATCGGCCGACGGTTCAAATCCGTGTTCGCCAACCACGCCGCCTCATACTAGACCCTCGCCTATGTCTCGATTGCTTACAGAAGAGCTGGAAGGCTTGCAGAGAAATTCCCTACTTGCCCCAGGAGCGATATTAGGACATCGACTATCTTGGTGTTCGAGCACATCAGTAGCATTTAGGATCAGAACGGAACATATGTGGGATGCCGAGATGTCCCTAGAAACGTCAACACCGGTGATGAGAAGCCCGCCGAGGCTACACAATAGGCCGATTATAGGCTTCAAACGACAATCTTCCGTAAAAGGACGAGAAAGGACATTGGCGTGTTCCATAGAAAATCACTGCCTCAACCTTGAAAAGCTTGATCACGGCGAGATCCTTGATTTTCAAGCAGAAAGTAATACGGAGAAGTACCAGTTGGTCCCAGCGAATAATTCTACAACAAAAAATGGCAATGCCTTACAGCCAATGTCACTAGCAACCATCCTCAAGACCGTCTGGCCAGCTCTCGGAGCTCGCCATCGGCTCCTCTTTATTCTCGGCATGCTTTTCTGCATCATTGGAGCTGGCTCCATTCCAACGTTTGCGTACTGCTTCTCGCATTTACTATCTGTCATGTGGTCACACGGCGATAAACTGGCAGAGAGCAAGCAATGGGTCATTTATCTCATTGTAATTGCCACCATTGACGGCACCTGCACCGGAGGAGGCCGCTATCTGTTCGAGGTTGTTGGTCAAGCTTGGATCAATAAAATACGCTTCCAGGCTTTGGGCAATATTTTACGGCAACCCAAGCAGTGGTTCGAGAAGTCGAGAAATTCGCCTGGTCGTATAATTGAATGCTTGGACCGCAATGCAGAGGAGATGAGGAACATTGTGGGCAATTTCGTGCCCATCACTTTAGTGGTGACTCTGATGATCTCCGTTGCCCTTGTTTGGGCCCTTGCTGTTTCATGGAAGCTTACTTTGGTTGCGTTGTCGTTGGGGCCCGTCGTTATGGGCGCGGTCAAGGGTTTCTCAGTGGTGAGTGGAAAGTGGGAGGGCGCCTGTAACAAAGGAGCCGAAGATTCAAGCGCTATCCTAACAGAAATATTTCTGAATATCCGAGTTGTGAGAGCCCTGACCCAGGAAGGATACTTTGCCGCCAGATACCTCAAGTCTATCTCCAACACTTTCAGCCTCGGAATGCGCAGGGCAGTTTACACAAGCGTAACTTACGGGCTATATCAATCTCTCAACTACCCCCTCTCAGCTTTAATATTTTATTACGGTACGGTTCTCCTCGCCAAAGAGAAGGAAATTTCGGCTACATCCGTGGTGCAAGTGGTAAACTTGCTTCTATTCACCGCCGGGACGGCCACCGGTTTTCTGAGTTCCATGCCCCAAATCATGATGGCGCAGGCGACTGCCTCTCAGATTATGGGGTATGCCAGCACATTGTCAAATCAGTCCTTGGAATCACAGAGGAGGAGCGCGCCTAGCACTCCGCTTCCTGTGAGACTGCATGAGTTAAGTTTTTCATACAATGCAAATAGCAGCCGCCAAGTGCTACGGGAACTATCATTTGAGATTCAGGCAGGAAGTTGTCTCGCCATCGTGGGTCGATCTGGGTGTGGGAAATCAACCGTCATATCCCTACTCTTGGGTCTGCACTCGCCAACTCCACGTGCCATCCTCAGCACCGTGTCGCCTTTAACATTCGCCGGGCTCTCATATTCAGACGTTGACATTGATCACCTGAGATCCATGATGGCCTATGTTTCACAGACCCCGCTTCTGTTGCCAGTAACTATTGCCGAAAACATCACCTATGGCCTGGTTGAGAGCTCGCATTTGCGACACATCGACAACATAACAGCGGCTGCCCGGTCAGCGGGTCTACACGAATTCATCATGTCCTTGCCAGAAGGCTACAATACACTGGTTGGAGATGGCGGTCAGACGCTGTCGGGAGGTCAAGCTCAACGGCTAAGCATAGCACGGGCCCTCGCGCGGAAACCACTCTTACTCGTCATGGATGAACCCACCAGCGCTCTTGACGCAGAGAGCGCCCAGGTGATCCGAAAAGCCATACGAGAATTGGTGGACCGCCCAAGGCGGCAATCTGGCGGGATGGCTGTTGTCTTTGTTACACACAGCCACGAGATGATGGCGATTGCGGATCGGATTGTGATGATGGAAGATGGTGTTAAGGTGGAAGAAGGAACGTATCACGCCCTACTTTCAAAGAGAGGGCGTTTTTCAGAGCTTCTCAACATCAGCGAAGGGCGGATAGAGAAGGATATGCCGAGTACATAAGAGATGGCACTGAGAAATAGGAAACACGTTCCTCGGCTCGGTCCCCCGGTGTTTCCCGCGCGACGCGAAACCAGCAAATGCGACCCGAGACAGCGTGAGTGAAGCAGTTAGGGTTTCAATGAACCAGGCTCAGGGTCGCATCCGCCGGAGAAAAACGACGGTGGGCAAGCGGGCTTCTGGCTCAGGGCATTGATTTGTCTTTATATAGCTTCATCTACACTGCATTGCTAGCCTATGGCCGCCGCTGTATATTACCAACCAAAAGTGACTGCGTCCATAGCGATTAAATCAGTAGGTATTGCATTCAAATTCGTAAGGGCGCAGGCAAAGGGCGCATCTATGTCATACGCCAGGTCATGTGGGACAATCGGACGTCTGATGTAAGTACTCCGAATTTTGCGATTAGTGATCAGACAAGCCCGACGGTCTTTTTGACCCCAACACGACACGTACCTCTCTCACGGTTGGCATTCAAGCCAGGCCTAAAATCATCAATTTGTTATTTTACGATTATTCATTGAATCTTTTTTTTTACTATTCTTATACCCGTGCTCTGCCGCCTAAAAGAAAAAGGGCGGCAAAGGACATCGTTCGTCATCGCTTGCTCTGCTGACACGAAACTGCTGGGCAGCGCTCTCCACCTGCTACTCCGCATCCACTCCACACGCATGCGATCCCCACGCCTTGTGTCTAAGCCAGCGCCCTGATATCGATAAACTCACTGAGCCGACCACAATTATAAGAGTCATTGCCAATGGCAGAAGCAAAGGCGACCAGAAGGCGTGGCCGGCCCGTCGCCAGCTCGGCCGAGGATAGCGCTGCTCTCGATGTAGGTGTTTTTTGCACACAACTCAGCGACCTCTCACGCCCACATTTCCTTCTCCATGAAATTGGAACTCACAAATAGCCCAGGCCCGTCGCCAGCGCAATCGCGAGGCGCAAAACGTGTTTCGCAAGCGCAGACAGGCTGCTGAGGCTGCTCAGACCAAGAGGCTTCGACGGCTGGAGGAGGTAGTGGAAGAGATGAGCTCCATCTTCATGAGCTTCGTCGACGAGATGCTCGCCTGCAACGCCTTCGTCACACAGCAGCCTGACCTCGTCGTCACTTTGCGTCGATCCATGAAACGCATTCTCTCCCTAGCTCACGAAGTCGTCGGGCCTGAGGACTCGGGCGATCCCCTCATGCCGCCTACGTCACCAATAGTGACCGCCGTCGCAGCCGTCAAGCCCATTCCTGAGCAGCTCTCTCCCCTCGGCCACTCATCAACCTCACCTCCGGCAGCCAGCTCAATCTCTAGCTACACGTCCGACGACACCATGGAATGCAACCTCAATTTGGGAAGCGACGCAAGCCACCAAACCTGCCACACAGCCCGCACTCTTGCTCTCCCTGCGCCGCCAGACGTCACTGAAAACCTCCCAGAGCCTGAAACGACACCCATCGAAGACGAGCACATGTCTGACTCGACAATGCCCCTCCAGGTCTATGGTAACGGCTGGACCGTGAGCAATAATCCCATCCTTGGCCCAGAATCGCCCAGATACTGGGGTCCTCGGCTGCCTCTCTCTAGAGAGTCCTTCGCCTTCCGCCTAGCAAAAGCTAGCCTCACCATAGCATATCTCATCCTTAATGGCAGCGATCACCCACCTATTCCCCAGTCCGAAGAACATCGTATTTTTGGATCGAACCTGTGCTATAGGGGTCGAGACGACTTGCTCATCCGGCTGCGGTGGCTTCTGGGCCCCGGCAGCGACTACATGTACCGCGTTGTCGATCTCCCCTATGGACAACATGGTTCCCAAGTATTCTCCAAGAGCGACTTGAATCCGTCATGCGAGGAGCTAGGCTGGCCAGGACTTTCCAGATCACACAGCCATGACAGCACCACGAGGTATCTGAGCATCCTCGGCGTCGAAAAGCAACTCCTTGCCCTTGGTGCTCGTATCATCGATACAGAAACCCTTGAGCTTAACATAAGCAGCCCAGAGCCCACGCCAAGCTCACCACCCGATGTCGTCTCTTCGCAACCCGACAGCTGGAGTTTCGTCAATTTCTATTCGCCCGACCAGTTGCGCCCAAAGCTTGGTGCGTTGACAATGCAGCTCAGTATCAACCTCCTAGTGTCCAATTTGGCCAAGAGTGGTGTGTGTCTGATGCGAGGCCCTGGATATCCTAGAGATGAGCTGGGTGGCGCGATCCAGGCATCTGTAATCAAAGTGATTTAATAACATGTAACATGAAACTGTACCAGTAAGCGATGGGATCTACTCTGCTATCACCGCCATAATAAAAACCAATGGGTAGCCAAAAAATAGTGCATAATTAGCATTCAATATTTAGAAATAAAAATGACTCCAGTTATTTCGTATGAATTGGTATCTCCCATTCCGTTTTATTGTCATAAAGTCGTGATTATCCGATTAATATGCTATAATAATTAGGTGTCTATCAGACCCCTTTCTTTGCCAATATATTTTGCTCCAACATGAGAAGTCCCTCCACAGTTCACCTCATCTTCTCTTCGACCTCAGTAGAGATTCCCACTTGAATCCGCTTCGCCTCCTAACAGGAGGGTGGGGTCTTCGTTGCGTGTCCTGAGAGAGCGGATCTCCATTGTTCCGCAATTGTCTCCTCCTCGCGCCTGTATTCACTGTAATAAATTTCATGATTGCCATGTTTTGGCTTGGAGGTATTTTAAACTCCTTTTCCGTCGATAAGATGGGGTCGTCTTTGGAGGTCCTTGGGTGAATTTCCAGAGTGGCATCCCGATACTCCCGGCCCAGTTTAGCAGCCTCGACAAGTCCTTGCAAATCAATATGCCTTGTTTGCCGATCCGTCTCTTGCCTTCTGATAATCGTCGCTCCTTGCTCCAGCGCTGCTCTTTGTTCAGCAGTCGTAGTTACATCTCCGGTGGACCCTGCCCTCAGACCGATGGACTGAATGATGTTCTCGATTCGGCCCATTTCCTGCTGCTGCTGCTGCTCCGCATCATGCTCACGTCTTTTCCATCTGCGAGGGATCATTTTCGAAAAACAGCTGCGGAGCGGGCTCGTGGTTTTGTGATATCCCACTCGGCACGTATCAAAAAGGCCTTGTACCATACTATCCGGTACCTGCCGTATCAATGCCCCGAGCGGAAGTGTCAGGACACCAAATAACAAGCTCCATCCCCATTGAGCACCAGTCAAAGGAGTTGTATCGAAGGCCTCGCCGCCCTTGAAAACAATGGCAAACTGGCCAGCAATTGTAATGCACTGTACACCAATGAACCAGGGGTTCCGAAAAGCGCCTTGGTAAAATATGTCGACCTTATTATCAACTCTGCGGCAGTTTTGCTGATTGAAAAACTGCATCCAGACATAGATATTGAACACCAGTGTTTGGAGCTTGTCAATCTCAAACTTGGTATTGGGGCTGAATATATCCCACCCTGCATAATGGACCACGAAAACTACGGCCAGTTGGTAAATTGATTGGCCAAGAATCATTTTCCACATTGTAACATTAACAATCGGCGCATTTCGAGGCTCGGGTTTGCGATGGAGAAAGTCCGGCGAAGGTAGGTCGGTCGAGTAACAAAGTGAGGCAAAAATATCCATGATAAGGTTAATCCAGAGGAGCTGAACGACGGTGAAAATGGCATCACCAGCCAACTCTGACACCACAGTTATGATGCCCGCAGTGACGTTGATGGTAAATTGAAACTAGCAGGGGTGAGGTTAGCTTACCAAATTGCACAAAGATTTTGGACAACTTGTCAGAGCTGACTCACCTGACAGAACCTCTTTACCGAATCGTTGACAGTTCGGCCCCAAGCCACTGCCTTGACTATGGAAGCAAAATTATCGTCGAGTAGGATAATGGATGCTGCCTCTTTCGCTACTTCGGTACCTTGCTTTCCCATCGCAAAGCCAACATCTGCAGCCTTCAACGCCAGTCCATCATTAGTTCCGTCGCCTACCCGATCTATGTAAGCATACATCCGAACCAAAAAAGGCACATCTTGACGCAGCACATACCTGTGACAGCTACCGTTTCGTTCATAGCCTTCAAGCGTGAAACAAGTAGAAGTTTATCTTCCGGACTAGAGCGAGCAAGAACCTGCAAGCGGGGAAGCACGGCATCCAACTGCTCGATCGACAGGTCTCGAAATGTTGGGCCATCCATAGCAATGCCACCAGCGGTATAGATACCACACTCTGACGCAATAGCCTTTGCTGTCAAAAAATTATCACCCGTGACCATGCGAACAAACACACCAGCCTCTTGACACTGCCTGACGGATTCCATAACTTCGGGTCGCAGGGGGTCTCGAATCCCAAAGACACCGAGAAAAGCCATGCCGGATGCCAACCACTCCAAGTTAACAGAATCTGGGTCATCGTGCAAGTCATGAAAAATTTCCGCCTCGGTGAAGTCTCTGTAGGCGAGGGCTACCGGACGCAGCAGTTTAGAAGCGTAATCCTGGATAGTGTTATGGAAACTTGTTCGGTCATCTTCAGACAAGCGAGCAATAGGCAGTCGATACGTTGGATCTGAAACGATGAAGGCACAGTACTCGAATACAACTTCTGCAGCACCCTTGACGAGAAGTCGGTACATACCGTTGGGGAGTTTAATCAAAACAGCCATCCATTTGCGAGAAGGGTCAAAGGGGAGCATCGTAAGTACAGGACAATTGGCTCTCTCCTCGGCCAAACGGCGCATGCCGAGGTGCAAGCGGCCAAACTCCAGTAATGCTGTTTCAGTACTAGATCCAACAAAGTCCGATGTCCCCGAGTCGTCGCTTTCGAATGCTGTGGAGTCCAGTGCAATTATGTCCTTGATCAAATTCTTCGCGTCGGCAGACAATGTCGTCATGAGTTGGGTAGAAGTCTCACACTTGATAGTAGATGCCCTGGACATTGATGCATCCAGATCAGTGACAGCCAAGTCTGTGTCGTCAAAGTAGCATTGAAGACCAATTCGGCCTGTCACCACACTCATTTGGTTCTGAGTGAGTGTCCCTGTTTTATCAGAGCAAATGGTTGTCGCATTACCCATGATCTCGCATGATCGAATTAGACGCACAAGGTTGTTGTCCTTGAGCATACGTTTGGTAGCGAAAGCCAATGCAAATGTTACATTCAAACCCAGACCTTCTGGTATAGTGATGATGACCACAGTAATGGCTAGGATAAGTACGTGGAGGAAATATTCGACTTTTTGAGTGGGTTGAGTGTTCTGGTAGCGATGCAAGTGAACCAAATACCGAATAAATAGGACAAGGAAGAAAATAGAGCCGGCGACGACACCAATTATAATAAGTTGCTTTCCAAGTCGACCGAGCTTGGCTTGCAGCGGAGTTTCTTGCACATCACTCCTCAGTGACATAAGAATGCGCCCATAGGAGGAGTTAAAGCCCACAGACGTGACCAAGTACTGACCGACCCCTCGAGCAACGGTAGTACCACTCAGGATAAAGGGGTCGGCATTGGAGACGGAAGTATCGTCATGCTCGTTGGGTACCATTTTATGGACGAGTTCGGACTCGCCAGAAATTGACGACTCGTCGATCTGAAGCCATGCCCCATGAACAAGGACACCATCGACAGCAACTACATCTCCTGCTTGAATATGTAATATATCGCCAACCATGACATCATAAACGGAGATGGTTTGTAGGCGACCGGACCGAACAACTGTCACATCCCGCTCGTCCTTGCGCTCATTGAGCTTCTTGAACTTGTAGTTCTTCTGCCAATCGGTGGTGGCGCTTGCAAACACAATAACCGTAATGGCGGCGACAACGGTGACGCCGTCAACCCATTCAGTCCCTGATGAATCGATGTTGGGATCGACAGACTGGTAAATGCCGATAGCGAGAGAAATCACGGCAGAGATGGTCAACAGGATCATCAGTTTGTCGTTGAAAGCAATCCACATAAGTCGAAGGAATGACTTTTGTTTGCGCTGGGGAAGATGGTTGGCGCCAAATATTCGTTTCCGGTCGGCGTAGCGTTCATCTCGGGGTTCGCCAAGCCGGAGGGCATTTGAGATCAAAGTCGGAGGGGTGGGTGGAGGTTGAAGCTCGGTAACGACTGCTGAGCGCACATCGCGCCCGGCGGCGACTGCCTCCTGGAAGGACACTGTGCCATCGAGTGTTGTCTCGTCGACGCTTAAGCCGGCAGAGAGGTCGGTTCGTAGTCCTGCGGCGAGACCACGGAGGCCACCAAAAACGTGAAGAGCAGACACAGTCTTGGTGGTGATGAGCTTGTGCAGCTGGTTCGGAGAGAAGGCAAAGTTGCTCGTTGGATCGATCGATTCTTCGTCAAAGTCAAGGGAAGTGTCGTTGCGGTTCAGGGGGCGGGCAGACGGTAGACCGTCATCGGAGTCTATGTCAGGCTGGGGATCGTGGTGAGCAGGCACATTTAGCTCAGTGTTTGCATTCGAGCCCGCTGGAGCACCGTGATCCCCATGGCGCAGATCTGAAGCTACCGTGATTTCGTCCATCGACGGACCAGAGGCTTCTGACGATGGACAGGCAGCAACGATGCGGAGAGCAAGGCGTTCGTTGACAACTGCCAGACGAGAATTGCGACGAGGGAACTGGAAGGAACGCGCTGCACGTGGGGTGGTGATCCAAGTTCAGCGCATACGGGCCATTGGCGTCACCAGCAGCCATCGGACGACGACAAAGTCCAACCGGGCCTTGTTTCTTGAGGCGCGCAGGCCCACTGGCGACCTGGGGAATACATTTAACTCGCACTTGGCGTCGCACCCCTGCTAGGACCTGGGAGGCTGCTCGACATTGTTGCTGCTGTTCCATGTCCTGGCACAAGTGGAGCGCTGATTTTCGGGTGTCAGGGATCCCAGGCAATCGGGCCTCCTTGGTTGCCAGTTAGCGCAGCCTAGAACCCCCTAGCCTTCGGAGATGGCTGCTTTTCCGAGGGTGAACAGGCGAGTAATTGTGCGTCAACAGCGCATCCAGTGTACCGACGATACTCCGACGACGGCTTGAATACACGGTACGAGACTGACTGCTGACCAAAAACAGGCGGGGCTGGTGGGTTCTAGTGGATCAAGGCGAAAGTACGCTCGGGGCCGGGCTTGCTGCCAAGAATCTCCTAACGGTTTCCGTTCGGCGATTCCGGGCAAAAAGGAATGGCCATGTCAGTATTGTTCATCTTGCAGAAGATTGAGAGCAAGCTGTCGTCAGTACCACCATCACGCCACGGCAGCTCTTCCATAGATAGATGGTTGCCTAGACTGGCCTCACTCCATGGTGACACTTGTTCGGCACTTGATGCCTGGCTGATCTTCATGCGATTGCCCCAGTTTAGCCTTAGTCAAAGCACCCACTGCGTTGTGCAATTGCCGTGTTTCTCACGCTAATAATGTACATGGACATGCAGCCATGGAGCCTTCTCCTTCTTATGCGGCTTCATCGCGCCCTCCAACTGTTAGCGTTGCTTTCATTACGTCAGAGTGTATTCTTGAGCATGGAAGTGATCTTGCCGACGGTGGCCACCCAAGAGAAAAATAATACCGCGTTTCCAGTGCTATTGTACATTTCGCATGATCGTCTCGTGGCACCCACACATCGTACTTATCCACACCACATTGCACAAAAAGACGCAGCGCCGCCAGTCAGTGTTTTGCATAATCAATATGTTATTCCACTTTCTGGCATTCCCAGTCGCACAAAAATAATACCACAAGTTAATCACAATCTCTATTACTATCAAACAAGCATTTTCACAATACAGCCAAGCGAGGTCCAATCTTGCATGCAAATTAGACAAACACAAAAAAGCAAAAGGCTCTATGACCAGTCGAAACACTCTCTTCCAGGGAAACAACCATGATGGAAAAGGTGGATGGATGTCAGATGAGGAATACAAACTTAACCCACAAGCAGAGGTAATCAGCACTTCCAATAGATAACTCAACATCACCTAGGCCATCAAGTACGGAGGTGCAAAAAGGGCAATCTTACTTGTTCAACATCAGAGGCAATAATCAGAGCGCCTCGCTTCCAGATGAGATCTGCATTGCTAGCTTTCTTTCCGCATCGTTTTTCAGGACACGACATTTCGGGAATGAAACCCATTGAGGCCCCCGGAAGAACAGTGTTTCGCCTACGAACCCAGTCGACGCCTTTCTGACTGTTTCAGTGCCCATCTCACCCATTTGAAACATCTTGCCCCCAAGCCTCTTATTTCGCATCATCCACATAAAATCTCCAGGATCAGTCCTCCCAACCGGTTACTCCAATCGCTTGTGTCTTGCCGCTCACTCCAAGTATACCACTCCTAGCTGGGTTCCTCAGATTCACGCCCAGCTCACCTCCGATATTTGGGCTCAGGACAAACAACTCAATGGCAAACCTTTGCCTTGTCCCGCCTATCCTGTTGATATTCGCGTTGACTCACAATGTGACCCAGAACCTTACCATTTCGGTGCCCTTTATGTGAGACGTAGGACAGTTGCATGTCCCAGCAGTAGCTACTCTCTAGCCTCTTTTAACCCTTCGCCATATGTATGCTTCTATTTTAGACATCACAAAACCATCCACCGCGTGTCTGCCAGGTACTCAAAGACAACTAAACACTTCACTACGTTCGTGTTGCGTGACTCGGATTCAGCTATGGAATGATGTTCCACGCCGGCAGGCTCTTCAAACATGAATGCACCATTTTAAACACGCCTCTTGCCTAGCCTAACAAGCCATCGTATCCAGGTTTACCCCAAAATAATTTGCTTCTAAAGCTATGGTGTAGCCTCTCAGCTTGTAAATTTCTTGCCCCTCATTCATTGATCTCACTTGAAGTCATTCAGTGACGCAAGACATCTCATAGCTTAGTCTAGCCCAAATACTAATGAAGTTTACGACAAACGAAATCACAAACCAAAGTCCGGCGACCTTGCATATACCTATCGTTTGCATCGCTGTATTTGAACATGCCGTTCAACATGATACCAAGAGATCACCTTGCCCTTTCATCAACATATACAGTCCGTTCGTCCTTCTGGAAATACCACATCATGTTCTGTATTAATTCAATCTTTCTCCTGTCTATTTACGGCTTGTTGATTAATAATGCGGCCAGCCGGCCAGCGCATTTCAACTCCACTCAAAGGGGGCCCATTACTCCCAAAGTCATGATCATTTCCATGGTTCGTCCACCTGCATATTCAAACCTCAATATGTTACCAACTTGCTGTATAAGTGGTCCCCAGAGGCCCAAATCTGGCATGATGAGCTGCCCAATTCTGGTCTTGGGAACTTAACTGCTCTGTCAATCCATTCTGCCGGCTTCTCCATGCTTTTCCCGCAGGCCTTCTGTACCGCCGACGCCGAGATCTGCCAGCTGACAGTGGGAGAGGGGGAAATTAACTCGGCTGCTACTCTCATGGCACTTGTGCTATCTTCCGCGTTCAATCTCACAGAAACCTATATCCTAATTGCTGGGATCGCAGGCGTTAATCCCCGCCATGGAACACTAGGTACCATCGCGCTCGCTCGTTATTCCGTACAGGTAGCCCTCCAATATGAAATCGATCCGCGATCCCTCCCATCCGATTGGTCAACTGGGTATATTGCCTATGGCCGCAACAGACCTCTCCAATATCCGCTCATCACGTACGGCACCGAAGTCTTCGAACTAAACTCGAAACTACGCGATATCGCCTACGATTTAGCATCCAACGCCACTCTGAAGGATGCAAATGACCCGCAGGCGTACCGCAACCTCTACAGACCCTTAGTGAAGTCTTACCAACCAGCGTTGGAACCTCCAAGGGTAATCATGTGCGATACCGCCACGAGCGACGTATACTACTCTGGAAACAGACTGGCGGAGGCTTTTGAGGATACCGTATCCTTGTGGACCAATGGAACAGGCACGCACTGTATGAGTGCGCAGGAAGACAACGCAATCCTGGAAGTGCTAACCAGAGCAGCCATTGAGAAGATGGTTGACTTTGGACGAGTCATGGTTATGCGTTCTGGTAAATTTTCTACTTTCTGGTTTCCGTTTCTCGCACAGATGTTAACCCAGGAAGGATCTAACTTCGATCGCCCTCCTCCAGGTCGAACCGACCTAGAACACCTCACTGATGCGCAACAAAATGGTTTCAACATTTCAATAGAGAATCTCTTCCTCGCCGGGTCACATATCGTGAAGGGCATTATACAAAATTGGGAGTGCACCTTCAAAGCAGGCGTCGCTGCAGACAATTACATTGGCGATATATTCGGAAGTTTGGGGAGAAAACCAGATTTTGGATATGGAAGCATTACTGACGAGCTGCCCATCGCCCCCGGCGGAGCAAATCAACTGTTAGCAAGGAGAGAGATGAATCGGCGAAAGTTATTGACCAGCAATCCATCGAAAATTTGAGAAGACTCTTGGTTTAGCGGTCGAAGTAGGATGTAGGAAAAGGCATAAGTGTTTTGTTCTTTCAATTGTCGTTCATATTATTTTGTCATAACTTATTTAGTCGTATCATGCTACGCTTCGAAACATACGGCAATTTTGTAACAGCGACCACCTATGCTAAGCCATGAAATACCAATGCTTCTCCAAACTCCAAAAATAACTAATGGGGCCGTGTTTGTGTTATAAGAAAATGAGAGGCTCCAAATCTCCCTCTCTCATGGGTCTAAGCAAAAGCGAATCGGGTTTAGTAAAAATAGTGTTTTTTTAATTCAATTCAGGTTAGATCTCCGCATCTGTTCCATTCAATCGAGGGTTTAACCTCAGAATATCTTTCTCCAAGCTTCTCTGGATCGACAGGTCTTATGCAAAGGTCATCGCCTGGGTTCCCAGGCCTCAGGGATACCAGAACACTAATTCCTCATGGTTGGGTGTCAAACACAAAGCGCTCCGTTTCAAGGCCATCCAAAGCGCAATGAAGTGAAGAACAAGCAAGAGCAGACTTGTCAACATACCCCAAGCGCGGGCTTTATTTCGTGCTAGTGTCCTTTGATTCAGTCCAGCAATAGGCATGAAGTTTGTGAGCTGAGGCATGCCTAAATCCAAAGCCGCCACAGCTACTAACGGGATTCCCACTTGTGAATTGATGGTATAGGGCCAGCAAGGCCGTGTTAGGGAGGTCATTTTGACAATGAAAAGACTCAAGCGGCCAACATAGCTCAAAAGGGGGAGGTGTGCTCCCAGCCCGATTGTTACACGATGGGAAAGGGTTGCGAGTTTAGTGTGCAACACAGTTGGTGGTGAAGTTGGGGGCGCCATCAACAGCGGAGGGCTAAAAGATGTACTCGCAGTTTGATGAGACAATGCATGGGCATCCTTGTTGGTAGGGGAGCTACGGAATCCGTCTTGGCTGCGAGATATTACCATTGAGTTGGTAGCACGATGACGAGGACCACTTGATCGGCTCTGATCCAGTGCAGCCGGTCGCCCACCAGCAGACGGAGATGGTTCCCGCTGCGGATTTCTGGACCATGCTTCAAGGGCTTGGAATTTATCCGAGGACGGAGGTGATCTTTGTCGCGAGACTAGGAAACAGTAAGACCAAGGCTTCCCAACGAAAGAAATTAAAGGGAGGCCTCACCTGGAACCGGTGTGCTAGGGACAGCAGGGGAATCCAGATTCTGGACTCTGCTTCCATTAAGATTTAGTGAGGGGTTCGGGGTTTGGTCCTCTCTTGCAGAGCTGTCAAAACTTGATTCGCCTCTCATTGCTTTCAATACCTCGATAGCGCTCGGGCGCTCAGAAGAGTTAAGTGAGAGCAATTTCTTCAACAGCTGATATAGTTTTGCGGGGAGATCAGGGCGAAGCCTTCGTTCATCCTGGAAGCCCTGCCAGCGAGTGATCTCGGCTCGGAGCTCGTCAACATCTTCCAGCTCTTCCTGGAGGGCATTAGCACTCTGGTAAGGCAGCGTCCCAAAACACATGAAATATAAGATCATGCCTAGAGAAAACATGTCCGACTTAGTGGTGAAGTTTCCGTAGCGGCCAGTTCCGTCCATCCGAAGAACCTCGGGAGCGCAATAAGAAATAGTTCCTGTAGTTCCAGAAGACTTTCGAACGGCATTTTCCGGCTGGACTTCGCCAAAGTCGCTAATAAGGCATATAAGTCTTCCACTTTCTCCATGAAGAAGACAGTTGCTGGGCTTGAGATCTCGATGAATGTAATTTGCAGCATGAAGGTAAGCCACACCAGAAGTGATATCCTTGAAGAGAGTATAGATTTCATCAAACGAGAGTTGAACATTCCTTGAGAACAGATCCTTTGGTGGTTCCATGTGGCCCTTTGATCTCCTACGCATTTGGGCCTTTAGATCTTCTTTGGTCACCTCCCGAGGAGTACCACCAACGAGATACTGGTGGAGGTCGCCACGATTGCAGTATTGTTGGAGAATGAAGGCACATGCCACACTTGGACCAAACCGCGTCAATTGAACATCTTCCAACCAAACGTGGCGGTAGGAGACAAGGTTTGGGTGTGACAGCTTTGCGAGTAGCTCAACTTCTACCAAAACCTTCTCCAGCCAAGCATGATCATCGCCAACGGGGACTCGCTTACAAGCGAACTGGCCGAGGGCACAGCCATCAATCTCATGCCGCACGAGCAAGACGACCCCCTTGCCCCCTTTTCCCAAGACTTTTTCTTCGACGAAAAAAGTGTTGAAGTAACCGGGACTAAATGCGTCTCGTCGTATCCTGCTTCCTGTTGTGGGGGCAATACCAGGGGAGCTGGACACGAACTCGGCATCGTCGTCGTCCTCAATCTCAGCAGGTGGTGGGGTGGAATTCCCTCTGGTGGTGCCAGGGTCGATAAGTGCAGGTTTGATGACTCTTCGTATAGGGCTTGGAGGTGGGTGATCAGGCGTGGGTTCGGTGTTTGCTGCACGAAGCATGCGAAAATAGTCGGGGTCCACATAGCTGTCATGGCGGGCGCCAGAAGATCGATCATAGGGACGGTCGGGGGAGGGAGAGGGGCGGCTGGTCAGTGGCTGGTGGCATGTCGGGCATTCTGAAATGCCTCTGATTTCGAGTCGATGAGAAGTGGAATCGCGAACCACAATCGCGTTATGGTGACGCCTGCGCTGGAGTGTGAGCGTTGGCCCTCAAATGTGGGACGACAAGAGGAATGACGTACAGGACAATCTCACGACCCTCATGGGGTTGATATGGTATTAAAGACATGGCGCAGTGATGGCAGCGTTAGCATCAACCTGAAGTGTCGATGCAGTCGTCATTGTGCGTAAAGTGAGGCCCGTTTTGAATTCAGAGGGCTTTTGGCGTCAGTGGCAAATGCAATGGAGGTGGGAAGAAGTTGGAGGACTGCAGAGCGCGCTGGAAGTAGGTAGTTCCAGTTAAGCTGGTCAGATGTTCAACATGTGTGATGAAGGCAACGTGTCAGCCTGCACTTATTATTTGTGATAACAAAACTAGCAAAAAATTGGAGAAGAATAAAATGTGATGCAATTCAGTAGTTTATTCTCTCAATCACTGCTGGGATGCCAATTTTGCATAAATTGTACTGTTTTGCTTTTTTTTTGCGATGTCATCGCCAACCATCAATTCCTAATCCGACGTATTTTGTACGTCCACTAGACACACCACTGTCGCATACTCATTAGGTGATAGCCTCTATTCTCTTATGAATCAAGCTCCGCACTTCATCACATGGCTGTTACACCAAACGCATGACTGTCCCATTCGGTTGTGGCTGTATGTAGGCTGTTTAGGGTAGTTTCTAACCCTAGCCGACTTCGTCCCACTACGACTGTAATCCCGAAACCAGGGTAAGGGGGTGCATTCGGTGACTTGGCTTTAGCTAAGTGACTTGGTATCGCCATCACATTAAAACGAAATCTCCCCAATTATCATGGAAGACCTTCGGCAGGCTTGTGACCGCTGCCACGGGAAGAAATTGAGATGTCCAAAACAGCCCGCATCCCAAGTTTGCATCCGTTGTGCAAAGGCCAATGCTCCCTGCCTCTACAGCCCGCCCGCTCGACCGGCTAGGGGTGGTCCTGTGGGAGACCGTGGTCGAGGACAGCAGCTTGATATTGTTGGATTTGATTGGCATTCTTTTTTAGACTTTGATCCAATAGCGCATGGAGCATCTGGTAGCAGCGATAACGATACCCGATGCCAAAATGGCACCAATGTCACGTCTCCGTTGAGCAGCGAGTCCAAGAGTCATGATGCAACTGAGATGGGAGAGCTGACACGCCTTTTGACTTGCCTAGATCGTCTTCATATCGGCTCCCCCTCAACATCCTCTCAAGCTCATATATCTATACAGAGAGTAAAGGGTCTTGCAGAAACACCAGAAGCCAAGTTTGACTTGCAAATAACCCTTGAACTTCTTCTCCAGCACGGACAAGAATTGGTTCAGCTGTACCCAAAAGTGCTTAAAAGAGCAAACCACGGCGCCAGCAACTCAGCAGAAGACGAAATATGCGTTATTCCCGATTGTATCCACAAGCTACGGCAATCTCTCCGACCAAGAGATCAATCGACACTGGACTGTCCGTTATTGTATCTGCTGATTGCCTGTCATCTGCGACTCATCGATATCGTTGAAAACATAATGGATCATTCAAGAGTTTGCTCGCATTTATTTTCGCAGCTGCCACCTAATACAGAACCGAATTTTGAGATCCCAGAGATTCGGATTGGCTCATTTGTAGCCCCCAAGGGCTCTGCTGCCTCAATAGTCACGACGATGCTGGTGGAGCTCCAGTCTTCGTTACATACAAGATGCCAAGAGATGCACAAGTTGTCAAACCCAAATACCGAAGGGAATTCATTAGAATCTCGTATTCTAGCCATGCAGTGCGAGGCACTTGAGCAACGTGCAGCAGCTGTCATAGCGGATATGCAACAGCTCAGAGAAAAGCTGTTCAGTTCTGGGATTATCAGGTGAAGATCGCGCATATATATACCATGCTGTGAAAAAGGATAAACTGCCTGAAGTGATAATTGGACGAAATCCTGACAGACTACGGAGTTCAGTCCTGGCGTATTAATTAGCCATGTCATCCCATTTCTGTTGGTTTTTAATATGGAAATCTACATATCATAATAAAGGTCATCACTTGCAAATTACTCAGAGATCATATCGAAGATATATATTTATCTTCAATACACACTCATGGCCAATTCTGGATTCGTGCTGGTCTTCGATATCCATCCGAAGCTGACTTTCGGAATAGCTCACTGTATGTAGCATAGTTGCATGAATCGCGCCTCTAGGGGAATCAAATAAAAGCTACGCTAGTTAACTTGTAGTTAATAACCGAGTTACTTTGAGGTTGCTCATTTCCGTTGTTCCTGGGCAATAGTCACCCGCGGTGAGTGAGGAAAATAAATATTGAATCGTATTACTGGAAATAATAACTCCTGGAAAATGATCCCAATGATGCAAATATCGGGATTGAGGGAAGACAATGAACTAAATCTGTGGATAGGGCGATTTCTTCGGCGCTCACCACTCTCCTTCGGCTTGGTTCTGCTTAAAATAATGATTGGAGCTTGGTACAAATTTGAATATTTTTTAATGATTCATGGAAACCTACCGCACCTCAAAATGGATGCGCTGATTTCAGTGGATCCTGGAATATCTGTGAACTTGTTTGACGTGAATGTCTTTACTGCTTATTGAACATGATCGCAAGCCCGGAATATTTGCTAAACGCCCTTTGAATTCTTTTCTTTCGCCTTCCTCAATTTACGCTGCGCTGATATTTAGTCCCGAATAGCAATGATGGTTTGTTTGCTGAAGTGGACGCAACCCATTGCCCCCATGTGCCTGGGCTTGCATATAATGTTTTGAGTCTGGCGGACTGTCTAATTGGGTACATGCTGATTATCACTGACCAGCATGCGAGGGGATGAAAGAGGATGTGAGAGCATGGCTGGTTGCATCTCAGGCTATATAACCAAATTTAATGATTACATCACATGGGGGAGGTTGGCTTTTGGCCAATAATCTCAAAATAACGCGGCAAGAGTTGGCTACGCGTACTCACTCAGGTTCTCGGTGGAGAAGGGATAAAATATTACTTGTCAATGGCGTAGTGACAAATTTAAAGGGGAAATCAAGGGTGTGAAGTGAAGAGGAGGGAGGCATTGAGAGAACTCAGATCAAAGATCGGATCCGACCCCTCGGCCGTATTCCAATGATTGGAGACACTAAATTATATCGCAGTACGCCAGTGATTTGGCTGACCGCCTGGGCTGTGCCAAGCATTGAGATTGGACATGGGTCGCAGTAGGTCAGATGGCGGCCCAGAAAGGCGATGGAGACTGTCCCCAGATACTTCTCGCCGCCCCCGCCCCGGATATTGCCCTGGCTGGTCGGGATTCGGATCAACTTTTCATTTCCTTCTCCTCTTTTTGTACCGTGGTTAATGTTTGAAGCTTTAGTTCTAACCTGCACTCGTAGTCGTTCTGTAGAAAAAAAAAACCCAGTACTCAATGCGGATACACTCTACTTAGTTTCAGGGGGCCTCTTCATTTACCTAGATTATTGTGTTTTGTTATACCACCAAGCAAATCTGTGACTGGTTCAGCCGCGTTTGAGCCCCAAGTCCAAACTCAGCTTGTTGTTGATGCCAACGTAGCCTAAGGGTCAATCTTCGGAGTATGATAAGACCCGTCGGTCGGACTAGACTTACTCCTTTTAGCCTGGCTGATTACATGTCGCACGCTACCAAGAATATCCGATTCGACAACCTCGAACGAGAATGTTAACCGAAATGCCCCGCGATTGGCCCTGATTCGACTCCAATGGATTTAACATGGGTTCACAGATGGGCAAGTGAGCGGTTTATGGGGTCTAGGCCAGTGAGAAAAGGGCGGGTTTCGTTGAGAGAGGTGACATGGGACGCGCGACAGGTCATTAGGCCCAACGACGAACCCCGGTCAATGCGCCCTCGTCCGTTACATTCGTCTCGGCCGATGGGTTGCTCAACGCCGGCCTCCATTCCCGCTAATGTCCGTGGCGCTCGGCATGGTTGATCACTTTGGTTTGAAGAGAACTGCAGCTTCCTGGAAGAGTTCGTCGTCGTGACGGATAATCGGCCGCTCGGCGAAGCCAAGTCACTTTAAATCAGTTGAATATATATCATTTCAGGGCTGGCGCTGGCTGCTCTGGTCTCTCTCAAATCCAAAGCCGAGTCTGAATAGGCATTCATCTTCCAGTTCAGGGGGTATTTTAGCGACGATCGGTGGATGACTCGGTGGAGTTCATCCCCAGACCCGCTGGAGAGCAAGCGGGTCCCCCGCAAGATCAGTATGCGGTCTCCCTTTTCCCTTCCGTAGCTTGGCGCGCCCCCAGGTAGCCATCTCAACGCTCATTTCCTGGGGATCTCCCGTTGCCAAGTCAAGCCTAACTGGAAACTTTACCCGTCAAAGGTAAGTTTTGTTTGCGCTTTGCTTGTACAACCTCGCGCCTTCGTAATTGGTAGGACAATGAGCATCATTTATTTAGCCAAGACGTCGCGCTTATACTGAATCATGTACCACATGCTAACTCCCATGTTTGAGCCTTAGCCGAGCCACACCATCGCCATGGTCCCAGACAATAGGGAGCGCGATGATCCCCTAAGATCTCGCAGCCTGAGACATGAACCCACTTGGGAGGAAAAAACACGCGAAGCAATTGATGAAGGCCATGACGCCGACATCCCGAGTAGCATTGGCTTTGTCCCAACTGAAGCTGACGAGAAACGTCTAGCCAGTGTTGCTAGCAGTCGACGAGTGAGAGGCTTGAATGTTGCAGCAGACAATGAGAGGGTGCTGGAGCACAGCGTGGAAAAAGCCGATGATGAGAGAACGATAACCGCAGAAAAGGAACTTCGGGACGAGAACGGTGATCAAGGCGACATCACTTCAAACCATGAGAGCGACGTCGTTTGGTGGGACAGTGACGACGACGACCAGAACCCGTACAACTGGGCAACTTGGAGAAAAGTCCTCAATTGCGTTCTTGTCAGTTCTCTGACCTTTGTCACCCCGCTAGCATCTTGTAAGTGCCAACGCCACCCTTTCCTCGTCGTTGGTTAACCTGTTCTCAATAGCCATGTTCGCCCCTGGTGTTCCCCAACTCATGACTGAATTTAAAAGTCAGAGCACGGAATTGGCTTCTTTTTGTGTCTCGGTCTACGTCCTTGGTTTTGCCGCAGGTCCTATGATTTTTGCTCCGCTCTCAGAGTTGTATGGCCGCCAAATTGTTTACCATGGGTGCAATGTCGGCTTTATTGGTATAAATCACTGACGACTTTACTCACAAAGTATTGCGCTGATTTTACATCCCTTGTAGTATTCCTTATCGCGTGCGCCAAGGCGCCCTCTCTCAATGCCCTTATCGCTTTTCGCTTTCTCAGTGGCGTTTTCGGCTCTGCCCCCATCACCAACGGTGGAGGTACCATTGCCGACATGATTGTGCAAGAAAAGCGCGGTGCTGCTATGGCCAGCTTTGCCATTGGACCCCTTTTAGGACCCATCGTTGGCCCTGTTGTCGGCGGAGTAGTTTCTGACACCCTTGGTTGGCGCTGGGTCTTTTGGATATTGGCCATCATTGCTGGTACTCTCGCATGCGTTTTCGCGGTGTTTTCTGGAGAGACGTTCGCCCCAATAATTTTGAAAAGAAAGACGTCAAGACTTCAAAAGGAAACTGGAAATCCTAACTTGCGGTCAAAACTCGATTCTGGTCTTAGTCCATCTGACTACTTTAGGCGCGGCATACTGCGACCATTCAAGATGCTCGTTTTCTCACCCATTTGCATCATCTGCGGTCTCTACGTTGGTCTCGCTTACGCCTATCTATATCTCATGTTTACCAGCTTGACACCTCTATTCATGCGCATCTACGGCTTCGGTACCATCACTTCTGGACTCACCTTTCTTGGACTTGGCGTTGGAAGTATGCTCGGGGTTGCATACTTTTCCGCCTCGAGTGATTCATACATTAAGAAAAAAGCAGCTCAAGAAAGAGAACGAGCAGTTAGTGTTGTGCACATAGATGGCGGAGAATCTGGACGCACCGAGGCTATTGAATCGGCCTCGATCGCCAGTGGCATGAAACCTGAATATAGGCTGCCGCCATTGCGAATTGGTGCTTTCTTGCTTCCTGTAGGTCTCTTCATCTATGGTTGGACAGCTGAATATAAAGTCCATTGGATTGCTCCCATAATTGGAACCGCCGTAATTGGTGTTGGAAACCTCATTATTTTTATGGTTTGTGCTTTCCTGCCTCGAATCATTTCTCGACTGATGTTAATGCCTGCTTGCAGTCGCTTCAGATGTATCTTGTAGATAGCTTCACTATCTACGCAGCCTCGGCTCTTGCTGCTAATGCCGTAATGCGGTCTATCGCGGGCGCAGTATTGCCCTTGGCTGGCCTTCCCATGTATGATAAGCTTGGTATGGGCTGGGGAAACAGCTTGCTAGGCTTTATTGCAGCTGCATTGTTGCCAGCCCCTTGGCTGTTCATGAAATACGGCGAGTATTTGAGGAAGAGGTTTGAGATTAAGGACCTTTGAATGAGAGGCTTCGTGGGCCAACCCTGTCAATCTTGTCTTGTATTGCACATATGTATGGCCATTTCATTGCCGTTGAAATATACTGGGATGGTTAGCGATCGCATTACAAAAGTCAGGACATAAAGAAAGAAAGACCAATTCACCACTTGACACTCATTTATTCACTTTGGAAAGGTTTGCGCGTGGGTTTCCAAAGTAAAATCTAGTGTTTATTCATCATGGCTGCCATCTGAGACATCAAGGAAACCAGAAAGAGACCAGTGAACGATAATGGAAAACCTTTTCATGATCAGTTGAGCCGCTTCGAGAACCTTAGCGCACGAGCACTTGAGAGCCGATATTGTCCTCATAATAATGCTTATGAAGGCTTGCTGTTGGTGCGTCGCACTAAGTGGAACATATGATATGCTGACCATCGTTTTGCATATTTTGAATTGCCCACCAGTGTTTTCTCGGCTTGGTCTGGGCTGCGCGTTGCCTTTACCCCTATGCTATCAGGTCTAACATCATGATGTCTCATCCGAAGAAAAGAGGCACGATCTTGTTTGGTAATTTTTGCATCTCTAGACAACCCATCCCAATTGCGAGGAGGAGGGCAACCACAATCATACTTGGAGTATGTTTCCTGGAACATTTCTGGTATACGAACCTTCCTACGCCAGAAGTAGAGAGGCTGAAGCATTCAAGAAAGATCGAGAGAAGGCCTGCAAGGTTTGGCATATTTGATTCAGGGCACCATTAAGCTCCATTTTTATTCTACACAACGGCACGCAGAATTGTAATATTGTGAGCATTTTGAACCGAGGCTGCTTTATTCACCAAGTGATTTCACATCAAACCATCATTTCACGACATTCTTTATTCTAATAAGGCCAAGAAAAAGAACAGAGCAACAAATCAAAATTCGAATTGAACCATTCAACAGGATCATATCAGAACATATCTTGGCTTTCTCCGAAGAAGGAAGGGGTTGGCGGGCATTATAAATGTGAAACCAAAGGCTTGCTGATTGAGAATGATTTAGGCGCCAAATGGGATCATCGGAGAAATATTTTAAGACAGTCTGATGATATATGACTGCTGCCCTACACGGAAATGAAAGAATATGATTTACGGATAATTAGCTATGCGGATACCACCGGACTTTGTACTCATTCGACTTGCGCCAACATCATAGTCTGTCGATTCCTGAAACTCATGTTCGGTGATTGCAAAGCTGATGGAGCAATATGGTGGTAGTTGAACATGCAAAAGATATACTTTAGAACCAAATGACCCATACTACTAGCATTCGGTTGTCGAATTTACCTTATAACTTGACCTCAGCGGCATGTACATTGCAAAAATAGGATGAATGTGCTCCGGGGATGAGTGTGATGGCCCTTCTCACGAACCCTTGATCACCGAAACCACTCAAGATCCTTGGAATTATGACACTACATCGATCCACTTCATTCCTACTCGGAGCTATTGCCATGCACATCAATCGGATCGACCCATCGAGGTAACCTATTGACGGGGTCAGGGGCTTCTAGAAAACGCCAATGCCCACCTCCTCGTGGCTTTTCTCTCTCGGGTCCTCCCGGAGTCTCGGCTACCGGGTGGCTATCCATGCATGACCCTTGCTAGTATCCGCCCACGTTTGTGGATGGCGGGTGCATGAACACACATCTATCCGCATCTTCCCGGAAGCTTCCGCGATGGTGTGCATCATGCAATTCACCTAGAACGTATTAAACATGACATGGGATATGGAAACAATAGTTTAAAATATAAGCTACGTGGTTTTGCTATCCCCATGGCTGCGAGATTATCATGTCACATTTATCATGACCTGCGTTGGTTCGGCAAAATTTGGCAAACTTTTTTGATTCCTTTTTCATAGGCTGTTTTGATTCACCTTTATTTAGACCCCGAGAACCTAGTTACCTAATCCCAAAAACAATTCCCTGTCCCTGTCTATCATTACTTGTGCTTGTGTATTAACCCATTCCAGTCTTCTCAACGTTGGAGGGTTCGGCTCATTTACATCTGGCCAATGCCCAGATGCTCGGGGTCGGCCTTGACAATGCGGAGGGTGTTGGTATTGCCCATACCACCCTTCCAACCCTGGACAACGACGACGGTCTCACCAGCGGTCAGGACATTTAGGCGCAGGGCATTGTTAACGGCCCACTTGATACGTCTATCCACATCCTCCTGCCAGTTGACCTGAGTGAAGTCGGGCTTCTCCTCAGGGAACAGGAATGGGTACACGCCGCGATATAAGTGGCTAAATCGAGAAGTGGTGGCATTGCGAGTGACCATGAAGATGGGACACACAGGTCGGTACTTGGACAAGAGGCGGGCAGACTCGCCAGAAGTGGACAAAACGATGATACCGCCGGCACCAAGATCAAGGGAAGCACGGACGGCGGCCATGGCACAAGACTCAACAGTGCTGACAGGGCGCTTGACGAGGGTGCACATCTCCTCAAAGTGAGAGACGAAGGGGATAGTGTTCTCAGCCTTGAGACATGCCTCGTGCATCTCGTGGACGGCCTCAGCGGGGTAAGCGCCCTTGGCAGTCTCACCAGAAAGCATGACACAATCGGCACCATCGGTGATGGCGTTTCCGACATCACTGATCTCAGCACGGGTAGGGCGAGGGTTCTTGATCATGGACTCAAGCATCTGAGTGGCGCAGATAACGGGCTTGCCAGCGAGGTTGCACATGGCAATAAGCTTCTTCTGGGCAGCGAACACCTCGGCGGCGGGAATCTCAATACCAAGATCACCACGAGCAACCATCACACCATCAGTCGCCTCAAGAATCTCCTTGAAGTTGTTGAGACCTTGTCGGTTCTCAATCTTGGCAATGATCTGGATCTGCTTGCCCTCCTCTCCAAGAATGTCACGGATGTCATAGATATCCTGAGCTCGGCGGATAAACGAGGCGAAAACCATATCGACCCTGTTCTTGACACCGAACTTTAGATCGGCCTTGTCCTTCTCAGACAAAGCGGGAAGATCGACATCAGTGTTGGGCAGGTTGACACCCTTCTTGGAGCTGATGAAACCATTGTTTCGGGCCCGGACCTTGATAGTCTTCTCGTCTTCGATGCTGAGGACGTCAAAGGCGAGAACGCCATCATCAACGTAGATAATACGACCGGGCTCAATGACCTTGGTAATGTTCTTGTAGTCGACGTACCTTGGTGGGGCATTAGCATGGAGGGGCATTCTGAGAGGGTCTGAAGGTGGGGGGAACAAACATGTTCTGGGTGTCACACGAGGTGGCGTAAGCCTCATCAGTGGTGAAGTTCATGACGGTACCGGCAGAGATGGGAATATCCTCATCGCCCTTAGTGTTACCCGTTCGGATTTCAGGGCCCTTGGTGTCAAGGGCGATGGCGACATGGCGACCAGGTTGAGCGGCCTCGGCGGCGCGGGCGTTATCAATAACAGATTGGTGATACTCGTATGAGCCGTGGGAAAAGTTCATGCGAACGACGTTGAGGCCGGCATCGCGCAGGCGGTTGATGGCCTCGACTGAGTTGGTCTTGGGGCCAATGGTGCAGATGATGGAGGACCGGCGGTAGTTGCGGGAAGGTCGGTAGGCAGTGTCGAGGGAAGCAAGCCACGAGATCTTGCCACCGAGATCGAGGTGGTCCTGGGCGGTGGCGGCCATGATGCTCTGGGCGCGCTTGTGGGAAGATTTCTGAGCCATGGTAGACAAAGTGTCAGCAAAAGTTAGTGTTGTGCGGAGTTTCACGGGCGGTGGGCGTTATCAGCAAAGAGCCGAGTTGGAGAGCAGAAAAGGAGGGGGGGGGCTCAGGAAAGAGGGGATAGGGAAATGCAATTGATATATTGTTGGGTCGACTCTGGCGAGACAGGTAGGGTGAGCAGAGCTAGTGGTAAAGCTCAAGGATACATGCAAAAGTAATGCAGGAGAGGGGGCCGCCTCAAAGAGGACATGGGGGTCCCATGGCGGCGGCATGATGGGGCACCATGGGTTGATGTGATGTGACGTGGTGAGTTGAGATGTGGTGGGTTTTTTTGCTCTTGGTGCAAGATTGTGTGGTGGGTGGGGAGAGCTGCGATTTGGGCGCAGATGAGTAGAGGGGCAATGACAGAGTAGACGATGAAGAGAGACGGCGCGAGAATAGTCATGACAAGCGACGGGCATGATAGGTAGGTAGCGTGGCTGCGGATTAGGGAGAGGTAATACGGTGCTGTGTGGCCAAAGTGAAGCTCGAAGCAGCTCAAAAAGACACGCCATCTCTGAGACGATCAACGCAAGGCATGGACGACTTACAGAAAGGAGTGCGTTTCGTTGTACGAGTACTGCACCGTACGATGTAATCAAATGAGGCCAAAGTGGTCAGAGATGGCAGGGAACGTGCGCTCTTCACCCAAATCGGAGGCAACAACAGATGATGTATCCGGCTGTGCCTGCAAGAAAGGAGGAGGGAGGAAAGAGAGAAAGGGTGTTAGATTTGGAGCGGATGGAAGTGGCGAGGATGTGGAAGGTGAAAAAAAAGGAAGAGGAGGGAAGTGAGAAAATCTTTGGAGAAGATGGTGGTGATAAAAAGCTAACAGCAAGATGGAGCCTCCCTCCATCATACCTCCTACCCTCCCCTCAGATTTGCTCTCATTTTCCCCCCTCCTGCCTCCTACCTAGACGGGCTTGGCCAAACATGGTCATGGCCACATGCCCGCCTAACAAACGAATGGTATCTATGACAAACGAAGGGATGTCGTCGATTGGGGCATGGGCAATGGGATACCCACGCCGCGTCTTACCAGGCTGAGTTGAGCCAGTACGTGGTCTCTGAAGAGGGGCTCGCTTGGTAGAGCACATTACTCCTCCCCAGTTAGTAGCCAAATAATTGCCTCCTGTGCCACCCGTTCTGACACTCGGACCGCTCATCAGCGGTAGGGGACCGGCGATCTGATGCATTCTATGATGTCTCCTTGTTTCTTCTTTTCTTGGGGACCCCGCTTCACTCATGCCAATGATATCGGGATGTCCTCTCATTTGGATCTATCCTCGTACTCCTTTGCTTTTTCCATCTCATCCCCATTCCCCTATATCGCCCCAGCTCTGCACCGTGACCTCAGTCGTAATCATAATGGTATCCTGTGTGTAATCTGTCAAGGAATGGGTAGCTAACACGCCGAAGCTAGCTGCAAGGTAGAAGCCTGCCCAGCAGTTGCACCCTTACCAAGCTTGGTAGCTCTGTTCCCCCACCCCCCACTCCCGCTGCGACTTGCAACAGTCGCCGGTCTTCTCGGCGCGGAATGCCCCCAAAAAAACATCCGCCCCAGTCTGCTCATGCCCGCTACCACACCAGCCGTCCAGTAGTGCCATCATTCATTCAGCTTGGCTGACGAACCATTGGGCAGAGGCTTTTTTCTTGGCCCCTCGTTAGTGTACGTGCGGGATGCGATGGACAGTTGATACAGATGTACCAACGTAAGAAGTGAATTAATGAATCGATGAATCGATTTCGCATGCTATACCAGTCATCAAAGCTCGCTGCACCTCGTGTCACAGCCACAAGCCCAAGTTAATTCTGCGACCATTCTTCTCCCTTGGCCTGTCCATGTGCCTTTCCCACCGCAAGGCGGGCCAAACCTGTTGCAGGGACGTATAATCGTATCGTACGTACACCACTGTTTGATGCCATGCACGCCTTTGCCGCCTGAGCTAGGGATCCAATCATTCGCTCTGGTGCATATCGTGCCGCCCAGTTGGCAACACCATTGGCATTTGCTTGACCGTTGATTAGGGGCAACGACAACATTCTTGTCCAAGGCACTTCGTACATTGGAAAGCGATTAGCGCCGACGGTTTGTCCTTGATTAACATCCACCCCCGCCTTCAGAAGCGGCCCCTAGAGACAGCCTCAACAGCCACATAATGCCATTGCCCACTTGTTCACTCGACTCTGACGGTTTATGAAATGATACCGGCCCGAAAGCCGATGGATAATGACACCGTACCAAGTAAGGGACTTTTAATTCCCCGCCTAAACCGAGGCCGCATCTCCCGGCAAGAAAAAAAAAAGACCCCTGAAATACCCTCCCTCACTCCAAAATCCACTTGCTTGGCGTGGTGACCGGCTTTGCAGACCGACACCCATCTCCAACAATAACACACACGCACACACACACGCAAAAAAGTCCGCTTGCCGCCGCCGCCAAAACCTAACCCCTCACCTCAGAAACCCACAAAACAAATAGAATTCACCGTATTGGGTAATGGCATTCTGCCCGACTAATTTTGATATCAGTAAATGATACGATCCGTTGGGGTAATACATTCTGTCAAAACTTACTTTCTGCCTATTAAAATAAAGAAGCAGGCTCTGGACCGTGAGGCATTTTGTTTGATCTTCATTTCCTTGTCTGGACCAGACTCGGCCCTTCACTGGGTGCTCTGGCTCAGGATCATTATCCCTCACTCAACCAGTTTACTTTGGGCCGCATCTCCCGATGTGGTATACCTCGTGGCGTGACTAAGCAGCTGCGCTCACAGGCTCACTGGGCCGTTGGTGAGGGGTCCAACTTCAACTCTACTCTTACTGGGACCTCCCCAGTCTCTTTTCACCTTACCCAACCCCGACACACCGCGGGCACACCCCATGTCGCAGCTGGGCGCCACCCAACCTCAAGCTCAACATGATCGGTCCCATAAAATCACAATCAACCCCTCTATCTTGTTTTGGAATAGCCTGATATCGGGTGAATATCGGACCCTTCACTTTTCGATTCAAGATTTGGGGAAGGGATCGCAGACATATTTTGGTGAAAAATCTATGCTTGTGTCAGATTTGGATCCGGGCGACGGTCTCCAATCCCCTAGTCCTGTCTCGTGGATTTGGGCATCTTCTTTTGATTTTTTTAATACTCCTGGTCATCAGTATGTATGTTGTGTCACGTGACCAGACAGAGACACGTGAAAAGTCGTCTTGCCAACATTCCGGAGATTCGGCGCTACTATCCCGGTGACCCACCTCAGGTTGCAAGGCCAAAGTCCCACCAACCAACCGGGCCAAGGTATATGGTGTAGTCGCATGACGAAGGCGTCCTTCTTGCACGAGTTATCAATCTTCCTCTCTACTTCAGTTCAACCTTGCATCCAACGTCACGACCAGGCTCTATCAAGTCCACCGCCGATCCCGAACCAATCCCAATTTTCCGTCAGCATCAGCCATCATGGTGGTACGTGAATACCTGTCCTTGCCCTGTCACCGACTTCAACCCCCCCAAGCTTTGTCATGATCACTGCCGAGCACGCCGACCTGGCCCAGCCCGTCTAAGACTCTTTTGTAGCTCCTCGACCTGCTGACGCTGGGACTTTGGTCAAAGGTCGGAAGACTTACTCACTACGCCTTTGATGCTGTTCTCTGTAAGTACTCAACTTGTAACCTCCGGTCTGGTCCGCCCCGCTCTTGCCTGAGCGAGTGCCCTAACAGTCGGGCCTCATCCTTTGTTACAAAATCTTGCGTGTTTGCATTGGGCTTCGCTAACTATACTTAGTTTCGGCCTTTCTCGCCGGAATGAAGCGCTCAACCGGTTTGAGGTGAGTTGCCCAGCCTCCACACAACTCTACCCGATGAAGCATATCTGACACGGATTTCGGTGCTAGTTTCAAAACTGAGAGGGTCGCTGGTGACAGCAAGGATCTTAACAGATGGATCGATAAATATCTTGGTGTCGGTGAATGGGTCATGGATCAATCAGTTGCTATTGCTGGATCCAGTGGCTTCTTCGAGCGAAGTCGATGATCCCCTGCGGCCATAGCGCAACTCGAAACGACCAGCCGGCATCCCCCGGTCAATGACGAATTACTTTTCTAAGGAAATACGATAACGAATGTGGTCTTCGCTCAATACTGTTTTGTTACCTGCCTCGGAATGGCCATAAATTTGGCACACGAATATTGAACTGTCTTAAACGCGGTTCATGTTTAAAACTCCCCGACCGCGTTGATTCATGTCTATCTGTTATATAGTAGGGCGGAGAGCAACATTACTGGGAGACACTAGTACATACATTAGATCGATTTGTCTTGACAGTGGTGTTATGGTTCACCGCTAGGTTATGATTGTTTGGTGAATGATGCTTGAATACCCTCAGTTTTTATCCATGGGCACTGTAAGATTTATCATCTCTTGACCTGCGAACATAAGTGCTTGGTAAACGGATAATTAAGAGTCACGCATCACTCAAACTTCGAATGACTTGTTCGTGTTTGCGTTAACCTGCAGACCAAAGCCTCTTCTTCTGCTTTGTTTTTCGCAAGGCACATCAAGGCTAGAAAGATTGACGAAGGGAAAGAAAAAAATACGCCATGACAATTGAATATCCGGCTTTTACGATATGGGTGGGACAGCTAAGAGAGACTGAAAATGCGGAGGAAAATCCAGTTGCATCCAAACATGTCAAAAGATTATATCTATTGTGCCAGAGGGGGTCAAGCGAGAACTAGAGAACTATGAACCAGATAAATATATGACAGCGCATTCAGAACAGAAACATTTCTTATCCATGTTGACGGATACGAGTCTAAATTAAATACTTATTCAAAGTAACCATCTGGGCTTTGAACGTTGATTTAGGATGAAAAGCGACCAGGGTATATCTATATTCAAACTCCACTCGAAGTCGATTTGTACGTAGCTCATCAATTCATGCCTCCAACTCAATTTACTTCACTCCCATATTCAGCTAAAAATTCGGGGGGAACATCATTCTCACTCTCACCCTGACTTCCTATCGTTTCATTTGGTTGAGTAGGTGGTCTGTCATGGTCATGGTCTTCTATGCGAGAAATCAAAAGGTCAGCGGGAACTTCGTTGTCACTTTCGTCCTGGTTATCATCGGATGGGTGGCTTGATCGCTGAGTAGAGTTTTCGCGCACTGTCGAGCGCGAAGATCCATCGAGGAGTTGAGGTTCGTCATCTGTGGTGCCAAGTGTGGACTTGAGCACGCTTTGAGCCGCCGCAAATGCCTCCAGCTCGGCACCTACGGCACATATGAGAAGATTCCAGTGCTTGTCCTCGGCCAAATGTAGCTTTCCCTCCAGCTCTTCGACAACGGAGTCCATGCTTTCCAGCTGTGCTCCAAATGCTACTTGATGAAGTTCATCTCCATCTTTTTTGTGGCAATGGGTTGATTTAATCAAGCCCCTCAACGCTGACTCAAAGTCTGTGACTAATTTAGTCACGTCCGACCATATCTGGGTACCCTCAGAAAGTGCTTCGCGGTCCTCAACAATTTGTGCTTTCCGGCGTTCCAAAATAGCAATCTCCCCTTCCCACCAGGACCTCACCATCTCAACTGTACGGCGCTCTGGTCTCAGCTTCAAAAAGTCTGCCCCTCCAGGAAGTTCAACCCCCTTTCCAGAATGCCAACCAGGGCTCTGTTTGAGGGCTTCCAGGTCTAGAGGGGTGATAGGGGGGTGTCGCAAGAGTTCCCTGACCTCTGCATCAATGTCCCTCCCAGCAGCTCGATATCCGCTTAACCCCGATTCTCGTCGATTCTTGACATCCTCTATCCTGTCTTTGACCCATCGCCGTCGATTGCGCATCCCAACAAGTTTTTCCTCTAAAAGTCGAATCTCTGACGTTAAGGACTCGTGTTCAGCGTCCAGCTTTCGTAGCTCACAACCCAACGGTTCTGTATCATCTTCCTCCAAAGCATGAAGCTCAGCATATACATTATCCTTTCTCGCGACCACTTTATCCAGATATGCCAAGGCATCTTTCCGCTGGGCAAGAGCTGTATCTAGGTGGGAATCTTCTTCTGCCTTGAGCTCTGATAGCGCGGCCATCGACCGACGCAAGCCAATACGAGCTGACTGGAGGCCTGGTGATTTCTTTGACGCTGGCTGCCGCACTGGGATCACATTTCCGTCCGCAGTGGACCGTGGGGGCACATAAAGCGAGTTGGCCATTCGAGACTTGGAAGTGGCAGCGGAATAAAACGTGCTCTCATCATCATCGCTGTCACGGTTGGTGTCTTTATCAGATATGACATCCCCGCTCCCAGCCAGAAGTCCTGAAGCCTGTAAATCAAGAAACTGCTGAATGTCCCGTTCCAGAACCTTCTCCCTGCGCTGAAGACTTCGCCATATAGAATTAGGACGGTAGTTATTTTCGTAGGACCGCTGATTGAGTAGTGATTTTTCAGATCCCAGCTGACCGGCTGAGGTCAACTGATTTCCCCTGGAACTCTCTGGATAAGGTGATAACAACAAGTTCCCCGTCGTTTTTTTGTTTATGAAGCCCGAGGCTGCGATCGGCGGCGGCGGTCCTGAGAATATCGGCCTATTTCGAACCTTAGATGGGGAGCCAGGCGACTCCATGCTCTTATCCCACGACGACGACGGCGACGGACGGCGCGGGGATGTGTGTGGTTGCGCTGGCTTCCGGAGCCGAGCGCGAGGTGGCTCAATGTCGGCAGGTTGTTCTTCGGGTCGCGGTTGGAGTTCTTCGAGAGTATATTCACTCGGAGAGCGACTAGTCGCGCTGTGGAGTGGCAGGATTGGAAGTCGGCTCTTCGGGCTCGATATACGGTCGAACAGAGAATGCGACGTCATGGTTATGAGGGTGTGGCCCTTGATTGCTTCGGTGAGTTAGGTGTGTGGATAGCTACATAACCATTCTTCCGGGGACGGTGGATCCAGTAACTGTGAGAGTTTGTAACAATACAGTAATTAGGTGATGGTAGAGAGGGAGTCTCGTTGTAAGTGTAGTTGGAGGCATGGGCAGTCAGGGTGATGGATAAGGTCACGTTCTGACTTTGACATGTGCCTGGAATTGATGTGGTGCATAGCCGCTGCCAGCCGGAGTGGGGCGGCATTATGTAGCGAAGATGCGACGTCCATCATTCACCAGGAACAAATCATATCAAATCACTCCATGATAGTTTACTCAGTCCAATTATGGCTGGAGTGGTTTCTACCTTTATCCACCCCCTTATTGCCGAAGTAACACGCGAACCACGTCTACTGAGTTTCCCCCAATGTAGCGATACACACTTTCATATGCGCTGGAATTTGTTTCAATCACAGGGGGCTTTCCTCATTCATATCTTCTCTCAGGCTACGATTTCTGTTTTGCGCACATGACTACCCACTCTTGCAATGTGACCATCCGAAACTTTAGGTTCACCCAGGAAATCGGTCATTGTTTTTAGACCCTGTTCCGCCTCGAGAAAACAGGTCACACTCGTCAGCACTTAGTTATTCAAGTATCCGGATCGGCGCTTTAGGTGACGGCCCCTGTTTCTTGTTTTTTCTTGGTCTCTTTTATATTTTTGTGGATTTATTAGCCCCCTCGCCGTGTTCTCATCCTCGCTTCTCACCAGAAATCGTTGGCATTCTTCAAAGATGCCAAC
Source organism: Calonectria honghensis (assembly GCA_013403855.1). Taxonomy (NCBI): domain Eukaryota; kingdom Fungi; phylum Ascomycota; class Sordariomycetes; order Hypocreales; family Nectriaceae; genus Calonectria; species Calonectria honghensis. Next base: position 195,011 of record VTGB01000072.1, on the reverse strand, counting down.
AGCGTAGATGATCACCATGAGCCATGCACAAAGTCACCATCCTCTGCAGCTACCTCTCGCGGATATTAAAACACCATATTGGCAAGAGTTGTGATATTTGAAGGCCATGTTGACTGACAGACCTTGCAAATGGATACGTTCCTTTGTCATCAGGAAGAAGGCGTTCGAAAGTTGACTTAGGAGAGGAGAAATCAGAGATGAGTTTGAGAGGGCGAGCTTTAGTTTATAATGGGGGGGGGGGGGGATTGTTGAGAAGGTTCTGTACATCATGGATAGCAAGAGGAGCGACTTCCATTACGACAAAAACCTCGGCGACGCGATTATTTCAACTGGTACGCGACAGTGCTTGGTAGTGCGTGAAGGACGATGAATATGATGTACATTTTTGTATAAATAGCAGTCCAAGGCTTTAAACTTGCCAAGGAATATACTAAATGAACCCAATTGAAAGGATTCACCAATATCGATGCCATGCCAGCGGACCATACAATTGTTCCCGTACTTCTGAGGGCGATTCCACGCTCCACGAGTGCCGCCCACGCCCTTTTCGAATTTGAGTTTCATGACCCCTCATCAAATATTATTCTCAATGTTTGTGAACTGTTCTAGGGAATTTTCTGTGTTGCCATGCAAGAACATTGTTCACACAGAGCAATAGAACGTATACTCCGCCAAGGACATGGTTTCTATGCGCATCTGATGCCGTCGCGTAAATTGTCATCCCATCCCGTGGATAGGTAGACTATATAGGAATACAGGTAGATTATATAGGAATACAGGTGTGGTAAAGACCCTGCTCAATTTTCCAGTTGAACAACTTCGGACCATTTGCTTCTCCTGACTTTTTTAGTTGTTGGCCAAGGTTCCATCAGATACACCATATGGTTACCAAAATCAAGATAAGGAGGGCGGATTCAAGGAAGTTGAGGGAAATATTGTTATAAGAGTGTGAGCTGAACCAGATAGACCTGAATAAAGGGTAATGGCATAGAGCAATGTCAATTGTCCCAGCTCGGTTGGTGGAGAATGGAGAAATAAACGGAGAAGAAGCCGAGTGGTGCTTAATTCCGCGATCGTTGCCGTATGGATATTCATTACGAGCAAACCACTGGGGAGGGAACAATTTAATACTTATGACAGATTATTTTGTAGAACGGTTATACGGGTTTTTCATGCTGCTACAAAGTAGTTGTAGTGGCACGGGCTCTATTCAGGGAGAGACACAGCCACTGCCAAGTGACTCGTCGAATATTTCAGCCAGTCTATTTGGTACGGGTGAAACGGATGTAGAAAACGACTCAAACAAGGCAATAAACGTAGGTAGAGGGCTCTGGATTCCTGTCGGTACAGCGGGCGAAGTTATAGCCCATAGGATCAGCAGGAGCCTCACCAAACCAGACTCACAACACTGGGCCTGGGCCACTAATTATTATTATGGTCTCGTATCTAGCTCACTATTCTGTTAGGCCACTGCTGCCTTTGCATGGGAGCCTTGCGAACCCAAATTCTCTCGGCTGCACGTCTGTGTAGTTTGCCCGTAACTATGCGTCCATGCTCACGCAGCTCACAGGTGACCTGAGGGAAATGCGGCTGTGAAGAAGATCTTACTTAGGTCATCCCACCACGTTCTTTCTTCCTCGTCCACGTCACGTCTTCCATGCATCATTTCTCCTTCCCTTGCGCTCACGTTTTCTCCTTGAATCCGTTGCACCTGGCTCTGTTGGGATCTCGCTCGCTCCGCGCACATCTCGTCGACGCGCAAATCCCCGCCAACGGTTGGGCGCTCAACGTACGGTTCCTGTAGTGGTCCCCGTCTCTTCCTAGCCAGCACTGGTACTCGACACAGTGAGTGGTCAGGCTCCTTACATCGCTGTGTCCTGAGGAGGCTGCTTGTTCCTGGGTTCGCGCGCGCGTAACGTACGTCGGTCCATCTTTGTCCAACGCCTACACTGGCGCCCACTCCCACTCACCCCTCCTTCCAGCGAGCCCACGCCCAAAAACAGCCCGCGCCAACGCATGCGAAAAACGAAAGGCCACCATGAGCCAATCACAACCATTTCCTGCTTCGCTGCGTCAGACAGCCTCTGCTACCGGCTCTGTGTCTGGCTTGCACTCTAGCTCTCAGCAGCATCACGACGAACTGCACATGTCATCGGGTCCAATGTCTATGTCGCCTCAAGAATACGAGCACGGCTACGACTATACGCCCAAGATTAAGCTCGAACACTCTTCCTCGGTGTCATCTTCCAATCCCAATCATCTTTCATCCTCCTCCAGCTCGGTGCCCAACGTCCTTCAGCCCGCCGGGGGACTCTCCGCCGCTCGATCCCCAGCCTCGCCCAATCCCTCATCCACGACGCCAACATTGTTGCGGACTGGCTCGTCCTCCGCTTCTGCTTCGTCTGCCATCCACCCAACGCCATCACAACAACAGCCGTCTTATATCAAAACCATGTCCCATAGCTACTCCCGCTCCAGCCCGGCGGCCCCTTACGAAGGTCCTTCGGCCCCCTCAAACTACCATGCCTACACGCCCACCACCCCTGGCGGCGCCTCTTCCTCCCAGCTTATATCGCCCTCTGATCCCTCAAAGTACAATGCCCCGGGCTCCCAACGCAACATCTCTAATACCCCGCTCGGTCTCGCCGATATTCGACCCCGCGCCGATTCGAGCATGTCCGATGGCACACCTGGAACCCTGGGATATGACATCGCGAACTCTCAGTCTGGCACCAGCAACTATATGGCCCCTTGGGCCATCTATGCTTTCGATTGGTGCAAGTGGGCACCCCAAGGCAATGGCGCTGGCAAGTTGGCCGTAGGAAGCTATCTTGAAGACGGCCACAACTACGTGAGTCTGCCTTTCTCTGCCACAGTTCTCAATGTCGCTTCCTCTCGCGCCCTCGCCGCTAACTTTCCCCTACCTAGATTCAAATCCTCGACAGCCAACTTTCCCCGACCCCACAAGATGTTTACTCGCCAGGTTCCTCCAAATTCAGTCTCGAATTCACAAAAGTTGCCGAAGCCACCCACTCTTACCCTGTCACCCGCCTCTTGTGGGAGCCGCCTTCTTCACAGAAGCAGTCCACGGACCTCCTCGCCACCTCTGGTGATCATTTGCGACTCTGGTCGCTTCCCTCAGATACCCCCTCGACTCCGGGGAACACTATCACCCGCCCTGGTCGTGATGCCGCCGTGACGAAGCTGACACCACTGGCCCTACTGTCCAATTCCAAGACGCCTGATCACACCGCGCCCCTCACTTCCCTCGATTGGAACACCGTCTCTCCCAGCCTCATCATCACCTCTAGTATAGACACGACTTGCACAATCTGGGACATTCCCTCATTGACCGCCAAGACCCAGCTCATTGCGCATGACAAAGAGGTCTATGATGTGCGGTTTTGCGCCAAGAGTGTTGACGTCTTTGTCAGCTGTGGTCAAGATGGTAGTGTACGAATGTTTGATCTGCGAAGTCTGGAGCACTCGACCATTATCTACGAGCCCACCGGCAAAGAAGAGCGAGGTATGCAACATCGAGAAATACCGCATGGCCAATTTAGTATTTAATCGCTAACGCATTCTCATAGACCCTAACGGTGGCCGCATAAGCCCAACCCTTGCACAGCAGACCATGTCGAACCCCCCGCCCCTCCTGCGACTCGCTACTTCCCCCCACGACACGCATTTATTAGCCACTTTTGCTCAAGACTCCAACATCATTCGTATCCTGGATGTACGCCAACCTGGCCAAGCTTTGCTCGAGCTTCGTGGGCACGGAGGTTCCGTAAACAGCATTGAATGGTCGCCACTGAGGCGAGGGACCCTGGCTTCTGGTGGCGATGACTGCCAGGTTCTGATTTGGGATCTTTTGAACTCTAACCCTTCTCTGGGTAACCCCCCTATGAATGGTGCCCCCCAGCAAGACAACCACAGAAGCCCTGTGGCCAGCTGGCAGTGTGATTATGAGATTGGTAACCTTGGCTGGGTTCCTCACCTTCCTCATGCAGACCGTGGCGAGTGGCTAGGGGTGAGTGCTGGGCGAGGCGTTTGGGGAACTCGTGTGATGTGATAGATGTATTAATGGGTACACTGGTTCCTTTGAGTGTTGGCACTTTGAGTTGTGTAAAATCCGGCAGGTTGGGTTTGGTGCAAGCATTGTGCAAAGCTAGGAGTTTGCAAGGTTTGGGTTGTTCAGTCATATCGGAGCGTGGACACTGGATACAAAAAAAAATGGAAGGAGCGTGACGACAACGGACAAGCATGGTTAGGGGAGGCAAAGCAATGAGATTTCAGACGATTGTTCCGGCTGTCATACTGAGCCCCTAGGCCTAAGTCACGGATTGATTCCTACACAGATAAGAACGACGAGACTGGTTACGATGCCGCTCAAGAATGGTGGATTTGAATGTGATTTTAGAACTGTTATAAATGCCGTAGATCGCTGGTTCCCAAACTAGCAAGACCTCATATAATGTCTTGCAAATTAATGAAGGCTGTGCCATGAGGCAAATGCGATTGCCTTACTGGTAGATGAATATTCCTTTATAGAGAGAAGCTATGGGCCCCGAGCTGTATAAATGTGCATACTACACAAGCCTAGCATACATTATCAATATTTTCTGATGGGTGCTGGAGGACAGTGCATAGCCAAATTAAACCAAGGCGATGCCCGAACAAACCACTTCCAACGGCCGTCTTGGGTCGGTTTATAGCCGAGCCCTAAGCTCATCCTCCGGTTCCTTGCACACCTTTACAACTGCTTTACCAGATATTTTACGGTTCGATATATCATTCAGTGCTATGGGGACGCTCTCCAGTCCTTGGTAGCATTTGGAGACTATTGGTCGAACCTTTCCACTCTCAATAAACGGTTGGAGTTGATGCCAGATACTGCCTCTCTCATTTGGATCCCTACGAAGAGACTCGCCGTAACGCTATTAAGCATATGAGTAGGATGCTCATTCTATAGTAGCATTTCGGATTTTGAACTTACATATCCAGTCAAAGTTGCTTGCTTTAACAGCAGCCGGTTCATGGCAACTTTCTCCATCTGGCCGCCCCTTCCTGCAAACCCGACTACGAGGATCCGGCCGCGGTGAGCCAGACATTTCATGCTGAGGTCCACCAATCCAACAGGGTCGAAAACCACATCCACTCCTTTACCCCCAGTTAACTTCAAGACTAGTTCCCACCAGTTGGTTTGTGAATAGTTTACACACTGATCTGCGCCGAGGCTCTTGGCAAATATACACTTCTCTGCAGAACCCGCAGTTCCCAATACGCGACAACCCATAGCCACTGCAATTTGGGTTGCCATTGCGCCAAGACCTCCAGCTGCGGAGTGGACAAGAATTGTCTCCCCAGCCTTTATCCCCCCACGAAGTACCAAGGCACCATACGAGACTGGAAGCGTGGCTCCCAGACCCGCAGCTTCAATAAATTTCCATGACGAAGGCATGTGTTGAATAGAACTCGCGTCTTCGGGGACAACTAGAAATTCGCTGTATGAACCGGCGCAGTCTCCAAAAACGGCATCTCCGGGCTCAAACCGCGATCTAGGTGGAGATGAAACAACAATGCCAGCAAATTCAAGCCCAAGAGCGAAAGGTGGGCGGATTAATTTTTTGTTGTTTTGGTGTAGACCTTGGGCCTGGAATATGTGAGTGTGTACGGAACCAAGTAGACACGCAAAGCAAATACATACGTAGAGAATATCAACAAAGTTGACTCCAGCTGCGATGACTCGAACAAGGATTTGACCCGCAGTTGGCTGAGGATTTGGCACTTCAGACACACCAAGGTCATCAACAGATTCATGAAATTTTTGAACTATGATTGCCTTCATGATTTCAATTATGAGAAGCCGTCTTCATTCATAAGATCCCCAGCAATACGCGGTATAGAGGGAGGCGGTTTTGATCCTCGATCTGCTCTCAATGTTTATTTTAATTCAGAATTCACCGCATAAATTTGAGGGGAAGTCTTTTTATGAGAAGCCTTTGAGACGCTAGCTCGACGCGGATATGCATTTCCTTGCTCAAACCCAAGAATCCGAACGAGTGGCTCAAGTAGGACAGTGTGATCTTCACAGTGCTCTTCCATACATATACACTGTCTTACCGCTAGCAACTCATTGCGCAGGCTTAGGCAAGGTCCATCATGCACCTGCTGAACCGCCGTTGTTTAACCGAGCGCCAGCAGAGCTTCAGCGCCATTGGGAAACTTTAGCTACTACGTCTTCGTACCTTTTGTTCCTAGCGAACGCGCTTCATCCAATTCCTTCCTTTTTCTCATTTTTCTTCTCTTGCAACATTTTGATATCGTTCCTCCATAAACGCGCTCGCCGTTCCTTCTAGGCGGTCCTCTTCCTGACATCATGTCGTCCAACGACCCGACGCGCTTCGACGACTCTGAAGACGAAGAGGACTTCAACCCTGCGCCTGCCGATGTTTCTGACGATGAAGACGCTGGCCAGCACACGAGATCAAACGCTCGTGGAAGTAGCCCGGGCGCTAGAGATGATGCAGATGAGGATGAAGAAGGTGCAGATGAGGAGGAAGAAGATGGTGGCCGTCGCCATGACGACGATGATGAGGATGAAGATGAGGACGACGAAGAAGATGATGACGTGCAACAAGTGAGTTACCAGGCTATTCTTCATCGATCTGAAGTATTGTAAGTAATTTTCTCGTATCATGCTGACTTCGAACGCGTAGGGTCATCGTCGCAAGCGACGTCGCGACAGGCGCAACGCTTTCTTCGATATTGAAGCCGAAGTCGACGACGAGGATGAAGCCGAAGATGACGAAAAAGATGGCGAAGAAATAGGTGACTTCATCGACAATGCCCACATTGATGACTTGGCCGACAGCGGTCGCCTGGACGATCAGCGACATCGCGAACTCGACCGTCGCCGGGAGATGGAATCCAGCATGGATGCCGAGAAGCAAGCAGAAATCTTGCGGCAGAGGTATGGCAATCGACGGTCTGCCAAGGGCCTGGGTGACGCCGCTGTTGTACCCAAGCGCTTGCTCCTCCCTAGTGTGGATGATCCCAGTATTTGGGCTGTGAGGTGTAAGGAAGGCAAGGAACGCGAGGTCATCTTCTCGATTATGAAGCGTATTGAAGAGCGTATCGGAACCAAGGATGAATTGGCCATTACTGCCGCCTTTGAACGGGGAGGTATCGAGTCCGTGATGAAGGGTTTCATTTACGTGGAAGCGCAGCGACAGACGGATATCCTCAAGGCACTCGATGGTTTGATGAATGTCTACCCGCACTCGAAGATGATACTGGTTGAGATCAAGGACATGCCTGAGTTGTTGCGTGTGTCCAAGACTCCCACCTTGGAGCCAGGCGCCTGGGTTCGACTCAAGCGACCCGCAAAACACAGCGGAGACTTGGCTCAGGTTCTCGATGTCACTGAGAACGGGCTTGAGGCGAGGGTTCGATTCATTCCTCGACTTGACTATGGCATGCGTGACGATGCCTTGGCTGCACTAACCGCTGACGGCAAGCGTAAGAGACCCTTCGGCAACGCAGGACCGCGACCGCCACAAAGACTCTTCAGTGAAATCGAAGCGCGCAAACGTCACCCACGCCATATCCAGGGCAATCCTACTACAAACACCTGGTCTTATATGGGCGAGGAATTCGAAAATGGATTCCAGGTCAAGGATGTCAAGATTCAGCAACTTGTGGTGACTGATGTGAACCCCTCGTTGGAAGAGGTCACTCGCTTTGCCTCTGGAGCTGAAGATGGCACTGAAAACCTAGATCTTAAAGCCCTGGCTGCCAGTCTCAAAGACAGCAACACCCTTGTTACCTACCTCCCAGGTGATATCATTGAAGTATACTCTGGTGAACAAAAGGGCGTTATTGGCAAGGCTACGAGTGTGCAGGGAGACATTGTCACCATGTCAGTTACGGAAGGTGATCTTGCTGGTCAAACAATTGAGGTTCCGATCAAGGGATTACGCAAGCGATTTAGAATCGGTGACCATGTCAAAGTTATTGGTGGTAGCAGATTCCGTGACGAAGTCGGAATGGTCGTCAAAATCTCAGAGGACCGAGTAACCCTTCTTACAGACCAGACCAACACCGAAGTTACTGTCTTCAGCAAGGATCTTCGCGAAGCCAGTGATATTGGTGGCCAGGGATCTCTTGGCCAGTATGAGCTACACGATCTTGTGCAGCTCGATCCCACCACAGTTGGTTGCATTGTCAAGGTTGACCGCGAGTCCCTGGTTGTTCTTGATCAGTTTGGAGATACCCGACAGGTAATGCCTTCGCAAATTGCCAATAAACTCCCAAAGCGAAAGCAAGCTGTTGCCGCTGATCGCAATGGTTCCGAGATCCGGCTCGAGGATGTGGTTAAGGAATTCACTGGCCAACAGCGACAAGGAAAGATCATTCACATCCATCGATCTTACGTGTTTCTACACACGAACGACAGCAAAGAAAATGCCGGTGTATTCGTCACGAAGGCCAGCATGGTCAATACCATCGCAGCAAAGGGTGGTCGAGTTAATGCCGCTGCAGCAGGTCCTGACCTGAATGCAATGAACCCAGCGCTCAAAATCCACAAAAATGGCGCCGAGAATAAGCCCCAACAGCCCGCAAAGATGTTTGGTCGAGACAAAGCCATCGACCAGACTGTTATTATCAAGAAGGGTGCCTATAAGGGCTTGCTGGGTATCGTCAAAGATACCACAGACACACATGCTCGTGTTGAACTGCACACTAAGAGCAAGACTGTCACGGTTCCGCGAGACAGCCTCAGTTTCAAGAATAAGACAACAGGTGCCACGATTGATATTAACAACCGTGGCAGGGGTCCTCCCGGAGGCGGAGGCCGAGGTGGTGGGGATCGAGTACCTGGTTGGCAAGGTGGCTCACGAACACCCATGTCGAACGCTGGTTCGGATCGCGTGCCGGCTTGGGGATCACGAAGTAAGTCGCTTCATTTTATACGGGTATCTAATTTATTGACTAACCTTTTGCAGCACCATCAGCAGGCGGGCGTACACCCGCATGGAAAGCCCAGGATATGTCAGGTGCTCGAACCCCAGCCTGGGCAGATGGATCACGAACTGTCAACCCCTACGATGGAAGTCGTACCGCATATGGCTCAGGCTCGCGCACTCCTGCTTGGCAATCCGGGGCAAGAACCCCAGCGCCTGGTGACGCCTTTGGTGCAGGATCTAGAACACCTGCGTATACCGGCGGCGATAGTTGGGCGTCGGGTTCGAAGACTCCTGCATACGGAGCCTCCGCACCTACACCAGGCGCAAGTGGCAATGACACATGGGGCTACACTCCCGGGGCCACATCGTCTAGTGCTTATGACGCTCCCACGCCTGGCGGCGCTCTTCTGGGTGCCCCTACCCCTGGTGCAATGAATGCTCCCACCCCCGGAGCCTATTCAGCTCCGACTCCTGCGGCTAACGCCCCAACTCCAGGGGGAGGCTGGCAAGGCGGCTGGGGGGCCGACTCGGCTCCTACACCCGCAGCGGGTGCCCCGACGCCAGCTGCCAGTGGGTTTGGTGGCTCAGGCGGCTACTACGGCGCTCCCACTCCAGCCGCCTATGGTGGCGCTCCTGAAACTCCTGCTGCAACTGGGCCCAGATACACTGATGATGACGACGACTGATCGGCCGGTGTGGCTTGGCCTCGTTCCGGGGGGGAGGCTTGGCCAATGTTACGCGATGGCGTTAGGGAGCATTGTATAATAGAACACGCGAAGCAGATGGGCTGTCAACTTGGTTTGAAATGCAGGCCTCTCTGCTGGGAACCAAGAAAAGAAAACCTAAGACCAGCAACTGAACCTGGCCTTTTGAGCATGTCAGGAGAAATTTCGATAGATTACGGACAATAGCAATTACATAATTTGTGTCATATGCAACAATAATGCCTTAGTGCACAAATGATTTCGTTCAGAGTGACTAATTTTGTGTTGGTCCGAAATGACATGAACCACCGATTTCCTTATCGATATGATCGCCGACCGGAACGCCCAAAAAAAAAGCCGACCCAGCAGAAGCTAGAAGTTCCCAACACCTTCTCACACAGAACTGCACCACACCTTCTACCTAATACCTAAGGCATCAATTCTACTCTAGCCAAATTGTATCAAGAAGAAGTATCCATCCGTGAGATGATATCACTTCCCCGCCTCCAGCGACCTGCCTGGTTCAATCGGATTTCATCAACCTTAAGCCCTGCGACTCTACGATCAGCGTCAACAGCTCCAAAACACACCAATTCCTCTTCCAAATTACCCACAGGCAACTCGCGCACCAGCAATTCTTCCACGAACACTACTCTGCCAAAATCTATGCGAATTACTCGCAGGCCGCCCCCTCGATCTCAGTCCTCCGAACAGTACTCTATCCCAGACACTGTCAGTCAAGCTTCAGATGCGATTCTTGCCGCTGAGGTGCGGGAATCAGCACTCCGCGCTGCTCGACTTCGGCGAGCCAGCCAGCGTCAAGAGGAGGCGCTCGAGGAGGAGAAGAGACAGCGCAAGCAAAAGGACTACCAAGTACGATACAACACGGCGGCTCGTAAATGGGTCTCATCTATCATCGCGCTGCCCATTTTCTTTGTGACCAGCTATTATCTTTTTGACCGTCGTACGTCTTATTCACTTTGTCTATGTGTCTGCTTGAGTAAAGCTGGACGAGACGGCACCTAACGCGAAGCAGTTGCGCTTGGAAACGAACCCAAACAGCTTACAAAAGTGGATGGGCCGAAAAGCGAATAAGGTTTCCGGACAAGCATGAATCAGCATAGTTGTTTAATAGCGTGCAAAACTCGGACAAGTCGAGAGGTATGGACGGCGCAAGGACCAAAAAGGCTACTGTAGGAAAGAAACCTACCCTGCTAGAAATGCTACGCAATAGCGCCAAGACAGTTGGAAAAGCACTACAAGCACGTCCCTGCGACAGCTATTGAACTGCTTGAGAGTTGTTAATACGCTCTCGAGGCTCAAGGCGCCAAATGGCTCACCGAATCGAGACAACCCCAAAAATTATTTGTAGATCCGTTGCGGCATACCTCTCATGGAATTTCAATCCTTGCACGATGGGTTGAACCATGGGAAACCCATTGGATAGAAAATAATCGTGATTCAGCAAATCTTGTGCTGCAGGGACGATGTTCATAGGCAGGTGCTTGGTACAGTATAAAAATAGCCGCCACTGCGCTTCACCTGCGGTATAGCCAATAGCCACTATAATGTAAGTTTAATATCGTCTCGGCTCTTTACTCACGAGCGTTGATACCCTATACCCTCCGACCCATCGCACACTGCTACACAGCTCACGCTCAAAGAAAATCAACTGCTTTGCAACAGAAAGAAGTACCATTGCAGCCAGTATGCTCTTCTAGAGAAACAAACACTATTCTCCAACATTTTTGGAGTGGGTGAAGCTATAAGCCTGCAGTAGCGTCATACTTGATGTTCTAAGTACGATTTTGGAATAACACATTCAGCTGAAATTAGTGAATAAATTATAAAATTAGTACATGCTCGTACTAATACTATCCATCTGGACCATTTTCGAGATTCATGACTTCTCTACTTCTCCGTTACAGTAGCCAAACCCTCCTTTACGAGTATCTAAGTTTAGTGACAAGACTTCCGTCTCCTAAAACCTGGGTCTCCTCCTCCAATGTGCCGCCTCGCCACCGAGGAATGGCAATTGTCCAGATATACCAGTATAAAATACCGCCCGCAAAACTGTCCATGTCTTGTAAGCATGGAGCTAGAAGGTAGAATGGAATTATCAACGTACATGGTCATTCCAACTAGAGCATACGTAGCATAGAACATGCCATTGTCCGGGTAGTCAGGAGGACGAGAGAATGGTGCCGCAAGAAGTGCTATTGCCAAAATTATTTTAACAAGAATGGCTATCGTCCACGCTTTGAATGGCCTGCGCAGATCCGGCCGTTGAAGGCGTAATTTGAGGAGGCCAGCAGCCACAGCAAGGCCGACAATCTCACTAGAATATCCCTCGACCTCAAGAATGAATGAATAAGCTGCCGCGGACGGAGGCACAGTTATGACGAGAAAAGAGGGAATATAGTTGACAATGAATCCTCCCAGGGGGGAGCCGAAAGGTTTTGAGGTACTAAGCACGTCTGAAAATGGAAGAAACCCTTGCCGGGCAATTTCCTGCTTAATACGTGCCTGTTGAGCTTTAGTTTTAATTACCCGTAGGGCATAGATCCGAAAATACTTACCATGGCAAATGCTACCACCATGACATTCCCGATGGCTGAGAGTGCTACAGTTAGTGGCAAAATTCTCCGTCCCACGTTTTCCCCAAACAGACGCTCAAAAAAGAGAGCAGCAACGAGTTCGCCGCTGTGTCGAATTTCGTCGACTGGCACAACAATGAAGTAGGCAACATTAATAAGAAAATACAAGCTGCATGACGTAGCAAGGGCTGTGAGGGCAACCGATCGCAGGGTGCGAACGGGATCCTTGACTTCGTTCAGGACGTTGCTGACATTATCGAGACCTGCATAGGAGTAAAACACTTTAAACAAGGATGTGGATATCACACCCCAGTTCCAGCTACTGCCTTCCCATAGGTCATCCCACGAGAGTCGAGGGCCTGCCTCTGAAGTGGAGTCTGTGGCGGGATGAAAGAGAACAACGTATAGCCCACATAATATCATGAACAAGACAACAGCGATCTTGATCCAACCAAGAACATCCTGCATCCTGATGCCAGTTTTAGGGAAAACACTGTGGACAACAGTTACTCCGGTAAGAAGACCAATGGCCAGACTTTTAGAAAGTAGATCACTGGGATCATGTACTTCAAGGGCAAAAAGTACATAGCGGCTGAAGACAACACAGTTACTGGCGGTGAAACCCAAAAACACTGCATAGATTGCGTAGAGCGTCGAGGCCAAAAACCGAGGCCAGCGATATGTAAACTCGAGATAGACCTTGGAACCGCCCGACCGTGGTAACATGCACCCATACTCGAGGGCCACGGCCAGACTGCAGGCTGCTATCACGGCCCCAAACATCCACAGAGAGAGGGAAAGGCCGATACTTCCCGCAGATTGAAAGATGGCCCCAGGTGTAGCGAAGATACCACTGCCAACGACTCGAGAGATGACCAGAATATATGCACTTTGCCATGTGAGGGTTCGTCCGAGGGGCGACGTCTCTGGGAGCACATCATCGTCGACTGAGCGTGAGGGCTGCGTACTCCCTGCACCAACTGCATCTTCTTCGACCAAATCGCCGGTTGATTCGTGGTACCTATTACTACTCTTGGAAAGGCTCGCCTCAAATGCGGTCTGCTTGTCTGCTTGAAGCAGCGGGCGCCGCTCGCTATCTGGTGCGTCCATGTGGCGTCTGATGATGGTGTATCTGCTCTAGCCAATCTGCTTACGCTGCGCAACTGCCGGTGATGCATGAATAAGAGTGGAAAGGTAGAGATTCATTCCATCTTATTATGTTTCCTCCAGGCTTCATGGATGGTCAGCTAGACACAAGGTGTCCGAAGGTTCCAGGGCTCGTGATGGGCTGGGGCGCATCTTCGTCAGGCGTGATGCGGATTGCGCGATTGGCAACGAATGAAAGGTGTGCCATTCATCAACGTGAGCCAGCCCACGGGCGGCTCAGCCTCGCATCTGTATTTCCCATTTCTAATCCCGCTGGGTGAAAGGGCCCACAACTCTGAGACATTTCTAGCTACCAAAGTGCGACGTGATAATCGTCAGCGATGTTGTGCTCTCATGCCAGTGAACCAACGCGTGGATCCCAACCTGACAGACCCAGATAAGTCGAACACGGGACCCGGACGTGAGAATTAATAAGCCCCCGTCTTACTAACTTGGGAATATCGAATTAATGGCTGAGCTCGGCGGCCTTCCGCAACTACCTTTACATGTGGTTCCTTCTCAAAAACGCAGAGGTGTTGTCAGCGACTGTGAAAAGATGTCTAAGAGGCCACCCCATCCCCTTTCTACACCTACTTATTGGCATGATCAATAAAAAATTGGGTAATATCGCCGAAATATGGCGCGTAATGTATTTATTCACTTCGGAGGAAATAGGACACTATGATCTCATTGCATCTTGGGAACTTGTTTCACTCCACCTCATATCGCATAATTCCGTGAGAAGCCTAATATTTGGCCATGGTAGATCATTGCATTATTCTTTTTGTTCTCATCATTCTAATGCAAGCCTATGAGATCCTCATGCTTTCAATCTATCTGTTTCAACATCCTATCCAAAGCTCCATTAGCGCCAAAGGATCACAACCAAGGCTGATCTCAAGAGTCATAACTAATCAATCCATCAATAGTACCTGCGTGTAATCCACCTGTGATAGGTATATCCGCCGCAGTGGTCAAGGGGGAAGCATCGCTGAGAAGGTAAATGACGGCTCCCGTCAGGTCGTTCTGGGTGCTCAGCCTCTGCATCGGAGGCGCCAACCACATCTGTTCACCCTCTCTCTTGCTCTTTGACGCTCTCACGTTCCTTGTCATATCTGAGTCCACGAAACCTGGAGAAATGGTATTCACTCGAATCTTATGGGGTGCCAATTCAACAGCGAGAACCTTTGAGAGCATCATTACTCCGCCCTTGGAAGCGTTGTATGCAGCCATTCGATATCCAGGCAATGCGATGTGAGCCGACTGCGAAGCTACGAGAACCATGCTTCCGCCTGTTCCCTGTTTGATCATTTGCTTGGCTGCCAATTGAGCAGCAAAAAAAGTTCCTCGTACCTGTGATCGAATGAGAAACACAACCAATTGTCATGTGGAAAGTTTGCCTTACGTTAATGTTTTGGATTCGGGTAAATTCATCCCAAGTTTGGTCGATGAAAGGCTTATCAATAGCAATACCTGCAGCAGGGACCAAGCCGTCAATAGATCCTAGCTCTTCGATGGCTTTGGCAAATGCAACATTGAGACTCTGCTCATCCATCACGTCTGTCTGAATGTAAAGCGTCTTCCCACCAAACTTGCTACTCAGGGACTCAAATTCGGGGACTGGCTTTTGTTGGACATCCATTACTGCCACATTGCCCCCCATCTCACAAATTGCACGGGTAACGGCGAATCCGATACCTTGAGCTCCTCCAGTGACGACATAGTTGCGCTTGCGCAATTCAAACATTGGACGGACATCTTGCAAAGAATCGGCCATTTTTATCGACGGAGTGATAATTTTTTAAGGTAATGGGGCAATGTAATAATAGCGAATCGTCGTGAAACGGTTTGATTCCGTTGTGGATGGACAAGTATTCATAAATACTTGGACTCCGTCTCAAGTCAATCCAAATTTATCTGGCACGCCACCGATTCTACTCGGCTAAGTCTCCTCACGACGGAATGACGGAATGCGGCTGCTGTGGATGCGCCAGGCCTTAGCCGATGCCCATGTCCGCCCACTGGATTATGTTCGGGTAATGCCCAATCATGAGAAAGAATGTGTCGGGTGTGGCCCAAACCATCGGCCACATGCCTTTGATTCGTGGCTGGCCATTAGGGCCTTTCCGCTAGCAAGCCGGAACATGGTCTGACGAATCCATACCTTCAGCACTGGAAGTACATTAGTTCGATGTGATAAGAGATTTTTTTTTATCGTTTTATGTAATGACCAATTCCACAAAAGAACTAAAAATGCTGTGCACTATTTCATATCCAATCGTTTGCTCCTCAAATAACTTTGAATAAATTTATTCGGCAACGCCTAGCGCTACGCCGTGCCCACATCTTTCTTCTCTTCCTATGTGTATTTTTGTGTTTTGTACTTTGTCATGTTATCGTGCTGTCTTGTGCTGTCTTGTGCTGTCTTGTGCTGTCTTGTACTGTTTTGTGCTGTTTTGTGCTGCCGTGTGTGTTGCTTGCCGGCTCGCTGGGCCATTGTGAAGTAAAAAAAAAAGAATCGAAAATTAAAAACACCATTCCCCTTCAGAAATTACATGAGTCATACGTGAAATGCGATTGAATATTATCTATCTAGAAAAAAAAAATCATTACTGATAAATTACTACATACGGGATGAGCGTATGATGTGATTATGATGATGTAGTTGGTTACGTGTGGTTGATATGGAAATTGGCTATTAAAACTAGCCATGGGAAGATTAAATTGTAAAGATTTACTATAAAGATTAATGATTGTAAAAAAGAAAAGAAAAACTTGCTAAAAACATCACAGGAACGCCACATCGGGACATGGCTTCTAATTCACTGGAAACCAAGATCGTGGAATTTTTATTACATTTCAAACGGTATTACCCGTAGATTTGCTCACCAGCAGGACCAGCTATCACAGTGGATCGACTTCTGGCGAGTCGCTGCGCCGAGTTTGGTACATTTCCCGTAACATTTCGGGTTTCATGGATACTTTGTAATGATTCAATAATATTTAAATTAATGTATTCAAACAAATGGCCTAACCTATTTGGATTACTGCAAGTCAAGCCACTCTTGGCTTATTCCCTTGTAATCCGATGGCTTATACGGTTCTACAATCTCCATCATTGCTGATGCCTTCCTGTGTGTCTTCAAACCAAGGTCGTTGAGGAGAAGATCAACATAAGGGAGAGAATCAAAAGCAAAATCAGGAAGGGAAGATCCGTATCCGCATGGATATCTCCATTTTCCAAACTGAGTGTGTAACATCACCTCATTCAAAACATCTGAGGGCGATTCCGGTGCTCGCTTCAACTTTCCGTCAAAAAAAGCAGATATCCATAACGCCTGCATGGAAGCAAACATTGAGGTAGAAGTAGTAGACACCATGCCGGCGAAGGCAATATTTCGCTTGAAAACCGACTCAGCTGGCACAATGAAGCGATAATTGCGCAGTGGTTCTTCATCCTTTGGCTGGAATCTAAGAACAGGTTGGTCTTTCAACACCGGGAAAGAATCGAGAACCTTTTTGTCAGCCTTGTTAATGAGCTGTTCTCGCTCTTCTGGTGACTTTGACAGTGTCGCGTTAAAGTTACGGAACTTAATAGAGGACTCCTTCTTCCAGCCGGTCGCGCAGATGATAACATCAGAGGATATGGCGGTTCCATCGCTCAGGTAAACTTTATCACCATCAAGGTTATCGATGTCAGCGACATGGACACGAATCTTGCCCTCCTTGACCAGATCAAAAAAGTTGGTGGGGTAGTTGTGAATTCCCACACCGCTTCCTGTCCAAAAGGCACTCTGCCAAGGCTTCAACTTGAACAGATTCTGATTACTTTCATTGTAACCATGCTCATCAATAACATTGGAGCTCAAAAGACCCCAAAAGTTGTTGACTAAGAGCCGTCCAATGGCAGTCCCATGAAGAAGATTTCGTACCATAGAGAAACCATCCTCGCCACCCCAGGGGCAAGGGCTGAACCAAGTTAAAGCTCGGGTGTTCAATAGCTCTTCCATCATTCTTTTCCAGGGTGTGACATATGGGGGGCAAATCCACACAGGACCTTGTCCAGTTGGTCGAATTATAAGATCCACCTGAGCATCTGGCTCAACCGCGAAAACGTAGGCACAATCGAAAGCTGACTTACCCGCTCCCACAACGACGGCTTTCTTGCATTTTTTGACAATGTCGCCGTGTGTACAGAAATCCTTTGCGTGGAACAAGAGCGAGGTGAATTTCTCTTGCCCGCGGTATTGGGGCATGTTTGGTTGCGAGGTTAGTCCGGTAGCTACGATCAGCTTTTTTGTCTGAACGACTTCGGAGGTACCACCCGCCGTTCGCGAGACATGAATTTCCCAGCTTCCGTTGTCTTTAGCTTCAATTTCATCGACCTTAGTGTTGAATCGGGTCCTCTCGAAGACTCCGAACTTTTTAGCAAAGTCTGTCAGGTAACGATGCAAGACCGCTGCGGGGATATGCTGTCCTGGTTTTACTCCATAGACATCCTCTGACATGGGCAAATCAGGATATTCATATGAACCACGCAGGTTGTTTGACTTCAAGCCTGGATAAAGCCGGTCCTTGGACCACGTGCCACCACAGCTACCTTCTGCCTCAATGATAAGAATCTTTTCATCTTGATGCAACTCAATGTATGCCTTAGCAGCTGCAAGACCATACCATCCTATATTAGGTCATATTATCAGTTATGACTCCAAATTGCGTGACAGGTTGGGGGTCTAGATCAAATCCACACATACCAGCACCAATGACGACGAGGTCGTATACTTCGCTCATCTTTATCGTTTGGTGGTAAGTTATAATGCCTGTCAGAAGAGATTTCCAATGTTGATTGAGAATTTCGATTCTTGTTCGCTGGTTTCAAAGCGAGACGGGATCGTTGTCTTTTGTACTGATGTAAGGCCAATCGGCTAGGCCGCGACTCGAAAACAAGATGGACATTTTCGTAGGTCTCGCGAAGTACAGTATCCGATGCACTGTCAAATTCATCAATCATTTCAATGGCGGCAGGTTGGTTCCCAGTTAGTAATCTTCCATCCGATGTGCGGATGGCCTCCCGCTCAATGATAAGACACACAGACCAATGTTACAAACATGGCGCGGGGAATGAGGCGAGGGATCTTGTCGAGCGAGGCCAGCGGCGCCATGATAGTTCCAAGGCTTTCCCTATTGAGACAAGCCAACGGTTCCCCTGACCAGCTTTAACCTTTTTGGGGGTAGTCTTCCAGTGAAGAGCCCAATCACGTCCAGCTGATACATCATCTCACGAGACTGACATGATATGCTAACAAACTCAAACCACATGGCCTGGGCTAGCTTCATAAGTCCGCGGCCATGGTATGCTAGCCAACAATTGCACGGGCGGGATTCGTGCTCTCTTCCGACTACTCCATCAGGCGGTTACTTTACCGCCGCATTTTTCCATCAAAACCTGGGGCGGCCATCGGGCATTGCGGAGGCCATGCTGGCTAGCTTTGTCAGTCTATTCCAGTCATTACATGAAACGTAATCCATCACAATCAAGCAAATTGATTGTAACTCAGTAGTCTACTGTCACCTTGGGAATATGGCCGCGTATCCCTGGACTCGGCTTGATTCCCAGATAACATGAGTTACCTCGGGCCGGTCCCTACTTCAACTTAAACAGGTCCAGATTTCAATTATAGCCTCGACAACATAATTTATCTCACTTAATTATTCCACATAATTCGTGTTTTTATCGCTGATTAATATTATCCAAGCAGTAGCGGCTGACACAAGCCTCTGACCAGCACCGTGATGAGACAAAATTAAATCATTGCTCAGGGTTTAAACGGGACATTCTCACCATTACTGAGACATGTATCATTCTCAGGGTAATTTTTTGGTTGCAACCAAATAAATGCGCATCAACTTATATCGGAACTTCACCGACCAGAAGTTTAACTTTCTAGCGGGTATTGATTGATGGCGGCATCACTTGCTGGCGCATCGCGGCATGCTTCCAGTCACCCTTGGATTAACGATCCTAACGGCGTTTACAAACCCATGAGCCAGGAAAACTCGATTTGGAAAAGCTTTGGCACATAGTCCATAGAAGTCGTCCGCACTTTAAGAAGGCCTCCGCAGTCTCGAATTACAATGTTTCTGGGCATATCACCCGAATCAAGCGGCAAAGTCCCCATCAAAAAGTAGTGAAGATCAAAAGCTCAGCAAACACAAGTTCCTCTAGCTGTTACTTTTTATTATTGCTACCTAGAATTAATAAGATAAAGGGGATGGTCAGAAAGGAATTGTGACAGGTTTGCAGGTATTGCCGTCTTGAAGGAACCATCTACGGGGTTCAGGGGCCAATCAAATCGATTACACAATTCATCGTTTCAATTTGTCCCGATGCGGAGGATCAGTTTTTCTGCAAAAATTCCCCTTTCGCTAGGAAAGGTCAAGGGTCTACCCCAAATGGATAGATCCAACCAAGATGACTGCACGTTCAAATCCCATACCCGATCGAGGGTCTACCATGGCATGCATCAGGTGTATTCCTCCCAAAACACGAAATTCCAGACTTTGGATAAGTCGTTCTAACATAATCATTAACCGCATACTTGTGGATTTTACAGATGGAAAACAGTAAAGATAAGGAGAATTTCAGGTTTAGTCTCGATCGGAATCTTTCAAGGTACGTTTCCGACTTCCGAAACCACGCGCGGCGATACCGCCCGACTTCAGCGGCAAAATTATCTCCGAACTATCATTGACTTTGGTCCGGCTTCCAGCCAGGTCTGCCTGGGATATCGCATGCAGACGCAAGGTCTAAATGACAACATTTTCCGACGGCCCAAGTAAGGTCCGAAGCTGGGTCCGAAATTTGAAACGATCAAAACAACAGGGTTATCATTGAAGTGTTGGGTTCGTGGAAAATGCCGTGATACTCGCACTTAGGAAACGAGCATCTAGCGGAAGAAAATATCTGACATTGGTACCAAGTCAGAAGTTGAGGCAATTCTGTCTGTCCCTGGACGTTCTATTCTCGTCAGAGACAACAACGATAAATTGTCCACACAAGAGTTGAGTTATTTGTGTGGTCTATAGAATATCAATGATATATTGAAACACATTTGATTAGCCAAACGGATAGAATCGCTCATCCCAGCCTTAATTTTCCGGAGAGTCAGTCTGAAAGATCAGTTGACTGACAACATTGATTGTAAACTCTGTATCTATGGTATGCTTGACATTGCAATATCAACGTCAGAGTGCTCTATGCCTTTCTAATTAACTACTCAGAATCCTTAAAAGCCCCAAGCTTAAAAAGTTTCTTAGCATTATCTTTTCCAATCTTCTTCACTTCATCTCCCTTGAGCTTTACCCCATCGTACCAGTTGCAAGCATCTCCAAATGACTCGAAGGGGTAATCAATGGAGAACAAAATACGATCTGCTCCAATCTCAGTGATGCAATACTCCAATGTCGGTGTGGAGAAATGGCCACTGGTAGTAATCCAAATGTTCTGAGCGAAGTACTCTCGGATCGTCTTCTGGCAAGACAAACCAAGCGGCTTCTTAACGTCTTCAAACCAGTGATTGATTCTCCAAAGGTCAAATGGAATGTGTTCCCCCAAATGTCCGATGATAATCTGTAGCTTGGGGTGTCTATCAAAGACACCATTTGTCACCATACCCAAAAGATGAAGGCTGACCCCTTGGGCAAAACTGAGGGGGGGTCCGATGAGCCACTTTCTCTTGGCCCACAACTTGTCGTGGATGCTGCCGGTTGGGTTTCTCGGGTGGAGATAGAAGGGGACATCCAGTTCAGTGACCTTTGCCCAGAAGACATCCCATTCGGGACCATCATAGAAGACCATATCGTCCCCATCGTGGCCTGCACGCTGGGTGTCGTTCACGAGAGCCCCCTTGAAACCCAGTTTCGTAACGCAGCGCTCCAATTCGGCTGCAGCTTGAGAAGGATCATGCATGGATAAGGTTCTAAGAAGAAGTGTCAGTGCATATCATAGTAAGTTGGCAACAGGCGAAACCCGGCGGAGGCTATACTTACGCGAATGCACCGAGGCGATCTGGGTGGGGTTTAATAGCATCAGCGATGTAATCATTGACTTCGACAGCCAAATCCTGTGCATCCTTAGGGTCCCAAACGTCCTGGACTCCAGGCGCTGTGTAAGACAAAATGGTATATCCAACACCATGTTTATCCATGTACTTGATGCGAGCATTCGTGACATCAGTGATTTCGGCAGCATGCTTGTCTGGATCCACTGCAAAAAGAGAGGCCCACCACCTGGTCCGTTCCTGGAACCGGGGTAGTGCGAAGGCCTCCTCGAGAGCAACTTTTCCGAGCATGATGGCGGTGCAATTGATAGACAGAGGTAAATGTGATGAGGCTGCAGTTTAGAATGTGTCTCGTTGCATCCAGAAATGCTGCGGCCCGGGATATAAGTAGTGTTAATTGAACGACGAAGACTTCTTCTAGATTTGTGAGTTCCCTTACCCGCATTACCCCAGAACATACCCGACACAGAATTCCGCATCAGGCTAAGATGTGGGGGAGTGGAATGCGGGGAACAGGGTGATAGCCGTAGGGGGGCACGACTCCTCACATAAAGTTGATATTCCAGTCGGGTAAAGCACGAAGATTTGACGCTTAGACACACCCTACCCAACACGTACACACACCCAGCTAAGGGCGAGCAGAAAACGGGGGACAAGAGCCTGTGAGAACGGGGGTAAGACCGTGGCAGCGCCAAAATAAAAAAACCTCTTCCAGAGGAAAGCATGTTTAAAGAGCACAGAGACGAAAGAGCACACATGAAGTAATCCGCCAGGGGCGGTCAATGTAAGCCCTTCCCTCTTGGCGCATAACCACGACTGTTTAAAGAAACGTGTTTGTTAGTTTGTATAACTGTGATGACTATGGCTGTAATTATAACCGGCGAGGGCGTTCAGTTAGACTCGACGTGTAACATCTACCAGTTGGTCGGGTGGGGCGTGTTAAACGATAAAAGACTGGATCTGATGTGTTACGCTAACAATGCTAGCCGGCTAGGTTTTTTAGCCTAACCGTCACATTTAACAGGGCGCCCGACCAACCTAAAGGAACAAGATATTATTGATAAAATATAGGATAGATATAAGAATTAAGATTATAACTTAAAATTAAATTATACTAAGGAAATCCTAGAAATATACTTAACTTATATATTTATAATATAATATTTATGAATTATATTTTAGAGATTATTTTTATTTAGTAAACTAAATAACTTTTATTATATTTTCATTATTATTTTTTCTCTTTTTTTTATTACTTTTAATTATATTTTTTATATTAACCTAAAAGCTATTATATTCTTTTTTAGCTATTTTCCTTAGAAATCTTTTATAAGTATTATTTAGTTTATTATAGCTAAAATTAATAAAATAATTAAAGATTAATTTAATTATCTTTTTTTATTTTTTTATAAACTTAAAATCCTTTTTATAGTATTTTTTTTAAATAATTAATATTTTTAAAAAATTAATTTAATCTTAAATATTAACTTTATATTATTTATTATAAATAGTATTTTAAATATATTATTTTTATAAATAATAGATTTTATTATTTTAATAGTATATTAAAGAATATATAGTATTTGTTATAGGCTGAAGCTTGAAGTAGGGATATGGCTATGCTATATTTATTAAGGTTAGCAAAGAGTAAAACCCTTTTCTAGCTACTAGAGTAGCTAGAGCCTATTAAGGTTATAGAAGCCTAGATATAAAGCTAGAAGAATAGCCCTTCTGGCTCCCTTTCCTTTTTTCCTCTTTAGCTTTAGATAAACTAATATAGAGTATCCTTTAGGTTAAATAAACCTAGGATTAGCCTTTTATATATCTAAAGCTTAATTAATTTCTATATAAATTATTAGTTAAGATATTTATAGGTATAATAATAGATCAAGAATCTAATAGCTTAGCACTAAATAAAGTAATTTAATAGTAACTAATATAGCTTATATAGTAGGAATTAAATATAACTTTAGCCTTAATCTAAAAATAAATTATATAATTAAAAGCCTAATAGGATAATATAATAAAAAGATTAATATTACTAAAGGAATATCCTAAGAAAAGCCTAAGGGCCTTAATTAAAATAGAATTATTAGGTTTAATTAAGATAAATATTAATATTTTTTAATAGCTTTTAAAGTAAAAATTACTTTTAAATTTATTAAAGTTTTTTAGTAATTATTATAAATATTTAATATAATTATAATAAATAAAAAATAAATTAAAGCTAAATATTTATTTTTATATATTAAATAAAAAGTTTTAATATTTAATTAATTTATATTTAATAATAAAATTTTAAAAAATAATAATTATTTTTTATATTATTAAAAAATTAAAAAGCTATTATAATTTTATAAAATTTATATATTATTTAAATTATATATATAAAAATATTAATTTATAAATATATATAATAATATTTTTATAAATCCTTTAATAAAATAAAAATATTTCTTTATAAGCTTTTTACTTAAATTTAAGTAAATAATAGTAAATATAAAAGATTTTTAATAGGCTAATTAAGTTAAAATTATCTTTTTAAAAAATATATTAAATTTATAATTATAATATAACTTAATTATAATAAATTTATTATATAATTATATAAATTAATTAATTTAAGTATAAAATATAGCTTAAAAGCTAAAAAAACTTAAAAAGCTAAAAAAAAAAAGAATTTATTATTAACTAAAAATAAAATTATAATATCTTAGCTCTAAGGGTAATTAAAGATTATAAAGATAATATATTAATAATAAATAAAATAGTTAATAAAATATTATTTATTAGTAATTAAGATTAAAATATATAATATTATTTTAGCTATAAAAGCCTTATTTATCTAAAGGCTTTTTATTTATTTTATTAATTAATAATTTAATAATCTTAAGTAAAAAAAACTAAATAAGCTAATAATATTAATTTTATAAAATTAGATTTATTTATTAATAAGAAAAAAGACTTAAAAAATAAGGTATTTTAATATAAAGTTAAATATTAAAGCCCTTTAGAAAAGATCTTTAAGAATAAATAAAGTAAAAGTCTATAATAATAAGTAAATTAATTTTAATTAAAATAAAAATTAATAATTAATTTATTTAAGCTTTTATTAATATTAATTATTATATTTTTATTTTTATAAGTAAAAATCTAATTAATTAGCTAATCTTTTTATATATTAAAAAAAAACTATAATAATTTAATAATTTTATTAAGTCTAAAGAAAAGATTTATATTTTTAGGATTATAGTATTAACTCTTAAGGTAAAAGGCTATAAATAAAGACTATATACCTATACTATAAAGGACCTAAAAGAAGATTTATTTCTAGGTAAGTCTTAGTTAAAGATAAATAAAATTATTTATAATATAGTAAAAAAATATATTATCTATAGAATAGTTAAAATTAAGTTATAGCTTATTAATAAAAAGAAAATCCTAGGAATTTATTAAATATAAATAGCTTATTATATTATAATTATAATTTTTATAATTAATTATTATTATTTATATAAAATATATAGTTTAATAGTATTATTAATATAATTTATTAATTTAAAAAATATTAAAAAAGCCTTTTAATAAAAGATTAAAGTAAATCTAAGGAAATAGGTTTTAATTATATTACTTAATAAATTTAAAGAGTTATTTTTAGTAATAAAAATAGCTAAATTATTATTATATTAATTAGATATTAATTATAAAATTAATTTATAATAAGATAAATTTAAAGATAAATTATTATTTTCTTAGGGATTTTTATATAATATATCTAAAAAAAAATTATTTATTTTTAGAAAAATTCTTAAAAATCTATTAAATAAAAGATTTATTTAAGCTAATAGCTTAGCTATTAGTATCTTAATATTATTTATTAAAAAACTAAGAAAAAGATTATATTTTTATTATAATTATTATATATTTAATATTATTATATAGTAAAATTAATATTCTTTTTCTTTAATTATAAAAATATTATAAAATTTATCTAAGACTAAGTAATTTACTAAGTTAAATATAATTATTACCTTTTATAAAATTTAAATAGCTAAAGGATATAAGGCTAAGATTACCTTTTAAACTTAATTTAAGTTATATAAATAATTAATATATTTATTTAGCTTAAGTAATATATTAATTATATTCTAAAGATATATAAATAAAATATTATAAAACTTTCTAAATAACTTTATTATAATTTACTTAAATAATATCTTAATTTATTTTAATAGCTTAAAAAAAGATTATTTAATAAAAATATAAAAGATATTTTATATCTTAGTTATTATTAAATTATATTTAAATCTAAAAAAATATAAATTTATAATCTAAAAAATTAAATACTTAGAATTTATTATTTAAATAAAAATAAAAATATTCTATAATTTAAAAAAATAATAAGTAATTTATAAATAAAAAGTATTTTAAATAGTAAAAGGTATATAAAGTTTCTTAGACTTTATAAATTATTATTAGATCTTTATATTAGATTTTATAAAAATATTAATCTTTTTAATAATATTAATTTAAAAAGGGATTATTTTTAAATAGAGATTTAATAAAAAAATAGCTTTTTAGGAACTTAAGTATAGATTTTATAAAGCTTTTATATTATAATAATAAGATTTAAATAAATTAATATTTCTTAAAGCTAATTATTTAAATAATATATTAAAAGGAATTTTAGCTTAAAAAGATAAATAAAGCTATTATTAGCTAATTGCCTTTTACTTATAATAGCTAAGCCTAATAAAATATAATTATTTAATTTATAATAAGAAAATATTAATAATTATATATTATTTAAATACTTAGAAAGTAAAATTATATAGCTATAATTTATTTATTATTATTATAAACTATAAAAATTTAATATATTTTATAAAATATTAATATTTTACTAAGTAATAAAATTATTAGGTAAAATAATTATTAAAGTATAATTTTTAACTTAAATATTAATTTAATAATAAAATAATAATATTAAATATACTAAGCTATAGAAAATAAAATATACCTAAGGGAATTAAAGATTCTAGGAAATAAAGCTATTATCTATAGTTAATTCCTTAATTAGCTATTTTTTAAGATAAAATAATTATATTAAAATAAATTATTCTTTAGATAATCTAAGTAAAAATACTATAAATAATAATTTTTTTAATTATCTAAAGCTATAGGATTTATAAAATTAAGCTATTACTATAAATAAGATTTATATAAATATATATATTATAGTATAATAATAAAAGTAAAGTTTATTATTTAAGCTAGGTCTAAAGATTTAGATCTTAAAATATACTTTAAATATTAAAGATTAATTATTCTTTTAGGACTAATTATAAATACCTAATAATAAAATTAATATAAAGATATTATATATTTATATTATATAAATAAAATATAATATTATTATTAAAAATTATTTAGATTATAATAATATAATAATTTTAATATTAAAATAATTTTTTTAGCTAAAATTATTATAGTTAATTTAATAATTTATTATTAATTATTATATATATAAAAAAAATTATATTTAATAATAATTAAAGAAAGGGCTATTAAAGCCTTTATTAGTCCTAGAATAGCTATAAAATAATTTAACTATAAATTTTATAATAAATCTTTTTTTAATAAATAAAAATAAATCTTAATATTTATAGATTATAATTAATTAATTTATATTAATTATTATATTTAAAATTATATTTATAATAAAAGCAAAAGCCTATATAAAGTAATTTCTTAGTTATTATTATAGATTATATAAAATATCTTAGTTTATTATTAGTAATTAAGAAAGTAATTAAATTAATAGATTTTAATAAGTTTTTTATAAGCTAATTAATATTATATAATAATTTAATATAATATATTATTTATAAACTAATAAAAAACTAAAATAAATAAATTAAAAAATCTAAGTATATTTATAAATATATATTTACTATTTATAAAAAGATTAAGATTATTACCTTTTAATATATAATTAATACTAAATAACTATAAAAACTTAATAATAAAAATAAATTTTTTTTCTTAGAATATAAATATTATATAAAGCCTTTTAAGATCTAA
This sequence comes from Calonectria honghensis, assembly GCA_013403855.1. Lineage (NCBI taxonomy): Eukaryota > Fungi > Ascomycota > Sordariomycetes > Hypocreales > Nectriaceae > Calonectria > Calonectria honghensis. The sequence continues at coordinate 167,451 of VTGB01000072.1, read as the reverse complement.
GAAATTATTATAAAATTATTATTAAGTAATAATAAGGCCTAGGGTAAAAGCCTATTATAAAAGATTTAAAATATTATAAAATTTATATAAACTATAATAATTATAATATAATAATACTATAAATAAATAATTAATAAAAACTAAATATTAATAAAAAGATTTAAGATTAAAAATAAAATCTAAGTTAATTTAATTAATTATAAGTCCTTTAGGCCTTATAAAAAATTAAATTAATTATATTAATAATATATTATAATAAAGGTTAATATACCTAAGATAATATATTTATAGTTTTATATTAATCTCTTAAAAAGAATATAATAAAATCCCTTACTAAAATAATAATAAAATAACTTTTAGCCTTTATTGATATAAATAAATAATAAAAATAAATAATTAATTAAAAAAATCTTATATACTAAGTAAAAGTAATAAAAATAAAATAAAATCTAAAAAGCTTTTATTTAATAATACAATTATAAAGAATTTACTTAATAGCTAATAGAATTCTTAATAGAGCTAAAAGCTCTTAGTACCTATAAGGCTAAATATAAATTAATTATAGAAGCTAATAGTCTAATTAGTTATAATATTAGGTAATTTTATTATTTAAGGAAATATTATTCTTATAAATAATAAATCTTATTGTTTTAATAGTATATTAAGGAATATATAATATTTTATCAGTTTATATATTATATATAGATATAAAAAGTAATATAATAATTATAATATATTAAAATAAATAAATACTAGAAAATAAATTATAATATATAAATATTAAAAATAATATTTATTTTTATTTATATTTATTTATATTAAAAAAAGATTTAAAAAGTCTTTTTTTACCTTACCTTTAGGTAATAAAGACTATTATAATTATTATACTATATAATACAAAAGCATATATCTAAGTAGCTTATTCTTAGGTTTCTAACCTAATTAAGCTCTTATTTTTATAAATAGAAAAGCTTTTTTAATTACTTTAAAATTATAATCTTTTTTATTTATAAGAAAAGGAAAATAGATTAAAGTAAATTTTATTAGATTTATAAGGAAAATATAATTAATTAATAATTTTATAATTTATTATCTTTATAAGCTATTTATATTTTTATTTTAAGTATTTTATTTTTTTATTAAATATAAATCCTAATGATATAAGGTTTAAGCTAAGTTCTTTTTAAAATTAAATAGATTTTTAATTATATATATTGATTCTTTTTATTATGATAAGTAATAATAATAAAGAAATATATTAATAATTATTTTAAAATTAAAATTAAGATATTATTACTTTTTATATAATATTATTATAGGTATAATTAAAAGTAATAAAGGAATAAAAAAGGAATTAATATAAGTATAAAGTAATATATATATGATTTATATATAAAGTAATAAATAAGCAAATATATATGAAAATCTAAGGAATAAAATTAATTATTTATAATTAATAAGTTATATATATATTATATAATATTAATATAAAGTATTTTATATTATAATTTAATTTATATAGTAAAATTATAGCTTTTTAAGATTTAATATTTTTTAATTATTTAAATATTTATAATATAAAGACTTTCATAATTAATTTTATACTTTTATATTTTAGATTTAATTTATATTTATTATTAATATAAATAAAAAAAGATTTTAAGTTTAAAAAAGTAGATAAATAAAAAGCTATATTTAGTTCTCTTAGTATATTTATATATATATATATTAAAAACATAAAATAAAGTAAAGGTTTATTATATATAAACTTTAATATTTTAAATTAAAAGATTAATAAATTATTAATTAAAAATATATTTTAAAAAAATAATTTATATAAAAATAATTATATTTATATTAAACTTTATAAATATATATATATATATATAAATTTATAGTATTTTAGTAATAATAATATAAATTATCTAGGGATTTTTATACTTATAAATAACACTTAATTTATATCTTTAAAATAACATTAATAGTATAATATAATAAATAATAATATATTTAATAGTAAAGGTAAAGATTCTATTAATATTCTATTATCTAAAAGTATTTAAAAGCTATTTTAATAATTATATAATTATTAATAATATATAAATTTACTAAAATAATAAAAAGTAATAATAAATAATAATGTAATTTAATTAAATATTAATAATATATTTAAATAATTAAAATAAAGAATTTAAATAATAAGAAATTCTTTATTCTTATGAGCTAATAAGTAAGTTTATATAATAAATAATATATTATTTTTCTTACTTATAATAAGCTTTTTATAATAATATAAAAGATCTTTTTTTAGTTAATTAAAAGATTATTTACAGAATTTAAAAAATTAAGCTATATAATCTATTAATATTAAACTATTAGAGAATTTAATTAAATATAATAATAAATACTAATAAGAGTATTTTAATCCTTTATATTCTTTTATTTTTTAGCTTTAAATTGTATTTTTACTTTTTCTATTTATTTTTATAAATTAAAATATATTAATAATAATAAGTTTAATATTATTTATAAATTTAAATCTATTAATAATAAATAACTTTTAATTTATATTATTATTAAGTATTTTCAATATTAATTTAATAATTAATAATTAAGTAAATAAGATCTTATTAATTAATTTTAATTTTTATATAACAAAAATTTATTATATTATTTCTTTTATATTTATCTTTATTATATAGAAATTATTTATTAAATTAATTATTTTAGTTAAAAATATATCTTTTTCTTATTATTATTATTATATACTAAATAAACTATATAAATAAGACTTTATTAATATTATTTATTTTATTATTATTATTTTCTAAGATATTATTAGCTAATAGGTAAAATAAATTAAATAAGAAATTAAATAAAAGAAAGTAAGGATAAGGGTAAAGATAAAAGTAAATATAAAAGTAAGTACAAAGAGAACCTAATTACTTAACTTATATTTAGTTATTATATATAGCCTTAGCCTAATTAATCTTAATTTAGCTATTATTAGATATATTTATAGTAATTAGATTAATAAAAGGAATAAAATAAAAGTTATTGAAAAAATAAAAATAAATTATTTAATAAAATAAATATTAATTAATTAATTAATATTATTACTAAAAAGTTTATTTATCTTAATACTAAATTTGAGAAGAAAAAGTATTTAGCTAATAATTTTAATTAACATAAACCTATATCTAGGAAAATATAGCTATTAATTATTTAAGACTTTTATTTAGTTCTTTATAATAAAGCTATAATATTATTATATACTTATGAAATATATTATTAAGAAATAGTAAAATAAGAGATATTTAAGATATTATAAACTATATAAAAAATATAAATAATAGATATTAATAGTAATTTATTATTTTTATCTTATAAAGTAAAATTATTATTTTCTTATATAAAGTATTTTAAGCTTAATAATAAACCTATTATAATGATATATAAGAATTATTATGAAAAAGAAATTCTAAATAAAGCTATATAACTTTACTAATAATTAAATTATAAATATTTATATTTAAAAAAGCTTAAAGATTTAATATTAACTAAAGAAAAATTCATTAGGCTTAATATATATTATAGATAAATTATATAGTATAATATATATAATAGGCCTTATTATACTAATAAAAAAGTAAATAAGAATAAGTAATAAAAGCTATAATATTTAATATATAAATATAGGTATATTATAATATTTCTAAATAATATATAAATATAAGGTTTAGTTAATTAGGGTATATATAAATATAAATATTCTAATTAAATCAATTATTATGAAAACTTTAATTTACTATATACTTAGTAAATATATAGTATACCTCTTTTTATTTAGACTATAATAATAATAATATAATATAATAAGACCGTATTCTACTATCTTATTATAATTATCCTTTTTCTTAGATACTTAGTTTCTAAGTATTTAATAAATATACTATATTTAGCCTAATAATTTATTTAATAGTAATTAATATTATTAATATCTTAATTTAATAGATAATAATTATTAATAATCTATTAGCTATTTAATACTTTTACTTTAAAAATAAATTCTAATAGCTAATTATTATTATTATTAGCTATTTATAATATTAATATCTTTTTAGTAAACCTTTATTATTTATTTTCTTTATTCTTTTTTTATTATATATTATTTTTTTATTTTATATATAATTCTTAGCTTTATTTTTTATTATTATTTTTTATTTACTTAATTATTTCTTTGTAATAAATATTTTAATATATATTTTTATAATTTTAGCTAAATACTAAGACTTAACTATTAATAATATTAATAAATAATTATTAGGTAGTTTTTTATTAATTTTATTGTTTAATTTAAAAATATAATAATATTTATTTTATTTATATTATTAATTTTTATTTAGGCTATTATATATATTATAAAATTATTTTATTATATTATATATTAGCCTTATACTTATTAATTAATAATAATAAAAAGTCTCTTAATTATTTAAGGAAATTATTAATATTTAATATTATTTTAAAGATATAATAAAGACCTTTTTTAATAATTATTTTATATTTATTATATATTTAGCTAAAATTATAGCCTAAAAGGCTATTATAATATACTACTTAATTTACCTTAACTTTTACCTTTATATATATAATTTCCTATTTATTTATATATATATAATTAATAATTCAAGTATTATAGTATAATCTTTTACTATTTAATCTTATTAATATTAAATATTAATTTACTAAGATTATTTTATTTTATACTTATAATAATATTTTTATACATAGTCTTTTTTAAGCCTTAGAAACTCTTTATTTGGTAATTATTACTTTTATCTTAGGTAAGAGATTAAAAGATTTCTTTTTTATCTTTTTTATTAATATATCTCTTAAGCTCTTTAATTAATTATTTAATAATATTAATAATCTTATACTTATATATATAATAAAATACCTTAAATATAAGCTATTTAGCTATAGCTTTATAGCTAAATATTTAATAAATATTTTTTATATTAATTAAACTAAATATTTATATTTTAAAGTAATTAAAAAGGCTTCTCTATTCATAAGAATAGGAGCTCAACCAGGTCAGAAGCCTAGAAGCAGGCTACCTAGATATATGCTTTCACATCCTACAGTACAGCAACTACAACGGTCTTTGCTGCCTAAAGGCAGGGTAGGAGAAAGGCTTTCTAAACCTTTCTCCGATATAAATAGATATAGATAAAAATGAACACTATAGTATTTGCTAATACCAATACATTATAATTATTATATTACTTTAATATATAAACCAATAAAAGGCTATATACCCCCTAACACAAAATAGAAAGACTTATTATTTATAAGGGTAATATCCTACCGAACAATAAGGCTACCCAATGCTATAGGTCTAGCTTATCTATATATTAATTATAAACTTATATTATTAACCTCTTAAAAGGGACTATAAAGTATAAATTAATAATATTATCTTATTTAGCTATATAAATTATATATAGTATAATAAAAAGTTTAATATATTATTTAAAAAAATTCTTATAATAAGGAAAATACTTAAGATTATATTAATCCTTTAGGAATATTAGCTATTTAAGAAAAATATTATAAAGAAGATCTTAAGTTTATAAAAAAATAAAAAAAGCTAATTTAATTAATCCTTAATTATTATATTAATTTTAGCTATAATAAAATAAATAATACTTAAAGGGAATTTCTAAGGAAAATAAATAAAAAAGAAAAATATAATAATTTTTAGATTAAAATAAAAAATATAGCTATAGATATAAGATAATATATACTTTAAAAGCAATGGAAAAAAGGGGGAAAATAGTGGTTAGAATATAATAAAAGTTATATAGTTTACTAAATAAAAATAATCTCTAAAATATAATTTATGAAACTAAATATTTATATATTAAGACTTTTATTTTTATTTATATATTTATAATAAATAATAATATTAATGATAATAAGCTTATTAATATATGTTATAATCTTATAAAATTACTATAAATTTATTAACTTATAAAGGCTAAATATTAAGCTCTTTATATTATATAATATAGATTTTAGTACCTTATTTATATTAATCTTTCTGTAAGTATTCTATTACCTATATTAATTTTTTATTATTAGGCTTAATTCCCTAGTACTAGATTTTAATTAATCTTTTAATTATTATTAAGTTCTTAGCCCTTAAGCTTTATATTTATAATAATTACTTTTTATTATAAATATTTAAAAGGTAATAATAAAAAATATAATATTTAAGATTAATTTAAATAAAATATTTAATTTATATTTAATTTATATTTATAATAATAATAGCTTTATATATTAATAATTATTTTTTAATTATTTTTTATATTTTTTTAATTTATATTTTTTAAGTTTTTATATAAAAAACTTTTTATTTAATTAATATTTTTTTTATTATATAAATTAATATTTTTTGAAGTAATTAAAAAGGCTTTTCTATTTATAAGAATAGGAGCTTAACCAGGTCAAAAACCTAGGAGCAGGCTGCCTAGACATATGCTTTTATATCCTACCAAATAATAAGTCTACCTAATACTATAGGTCTAGCTTATTTATGTATTTATTATAAGCTTATATTATTAATCTCTTAAAAGAGAATATAAAGTATAAATTAATAATATTATCTTATTTAATTATATAGATTATATATAGTATATTAAATAGTTTAATATATTATCTATAGAAAATAATATAATAAATATAATTAAGATTAGATTAATTCTTTGGGAATATAAATTACTTAAGAAAAAATACTATAAAGAGGATCTTAAGTTTATAAAAGAGTAAAAAAAAATAATTAAATTAATTCTTAATTATTTTATAAATCTTAATTATAATAAGCTAAATAATACTTATAGAGGATTTTTAAGGAAAATAGCTAAAGAAGAATATAATTACTTTTAGATTAACATAAGATATATAGCTTTAAGGGTAAAAGGATATATACTTTAAAAGCAATAGAAAGAAAAGGGAAAATAATAATTTTAATAGAATATAATAAAAGTTATATAGTTTACTAAATAAAAATAACCTTTAAAATATAATTTATAATATAAATTAATATATTATAATATTTAAATTTATTTATTTTTATTATTTTACTTTTTATATATATACTTTTATTATATTTAATATTTTTTAATAATATATAAATCATTTAATAAATATTCTTTTAGTTTTTATATATTATATTTTATTATCTTTTTATTTATATATTATAATATTTTTTTTAAGCTTTAATAAAATTAATAATTATTTATTAGATATTTATTAGAACTTTATTTAGGATTTTAAAAAAATAATAAAGAAAATATTATATATATATTTATATTATTTTAATAAATATATTTTATAGGCTTATTTTTTAATTTTCTAAGTAATTATAATTTTAATATAAATTTTTAATATTTAAAATAAAAAACTTTAATTAAAAATCTAATAATTTATTTTTATTTATATTTTTAGAAAATATATCTTTTATTATAGTATTTAGCTTAGCTTTTTATAGTCTATTATTAGTACTTATATATTTCTTAGTATATATAATAAAATATTTTTAATTATTTAATAATTTTTATTATTTTTATATAATTATATTTTAATATATAATCTATTATTTTAAAATAATAGCTATATAAAGTATATATTAAGAATATATTAATTATATTTTTAAAAATTATATTATTTATTTTATTAATATTTAATTAATATATAATAAATAATTTATAAATAATTATTTATTTATTTTTAATCTTATTTAAAATTTATTTATAAATAATTTATTTTTACTATTTATAATCTTTTTAGATATTTCAAATTTATATTTTATATATTTATATAATAATTATATTATTTAGGCTATTATAAAAGTCTTTTTAGTAAATAAAAAGATAATATATTTATTTATATAGTAAATTATTATAAGAATAATATTGTATCTTTTTGCTATTTACTTAGATATTATTTAGTAATTTAATAAGAAAATTAAGATTAATTTCTTAAAATAAATATATTAATATTAATAAAGATTATAGCTTTTTATATAGCTTATATCTTAATATATATATATCTTAATATTATTTATAGTTTTATATATATTTTTTTATATTATAAAAGATTTTATTTTAATAGAATTTTTAAATAATTAGCTTTAATATTTTAATTATTTTTATATAATTTATTGTAAGATTATTATAATATTTATAAAAAATCTTTTATTATATTATATATTTATTAAAAATAATTAATTATTTTTTATAAAAAAAGATATTTTATTTATTTAAATAATATTATATTTTATATTTAATTATTCTTTACGCTATTATTATTTATTATTAATATTAAAAATCTTTAATTTATAATTTTTAGATCAAGTCTTTTAGCTAATATAATAATTAAAAAAGAAAATTTTTATTATTTTTTTTTATAATAAAATATAAAATATATTACTTTAAAATAATAATCTTAGCTTTAATTAAATTCTTATAATTTTTAGGAATAATTATCTTTTATTAAGTAATTTTTAATTACTTTATAGTTATACTTTTAACTTATTAGCTCTTAGTAATAATTATAAAAATAAATATTAAGCTTTATATTAAATTATAGGATTTTTATATTTTAAATTAATTAAAAAATAAATAATTCTTTTTAATAATTAAATATTTATTATTTAAATTTATTTTTATAGTTTATATATAAATTTTAGATATTTTTATTTATTTTATATTAATAATTAATATTTATCATATATTTAGTAATAATATAAAAGTTAATTATAGTTTTTAAGCTAAATTAAATAAAATATCTTTATAAAAGATTTTCTTCATTATATAATTAAATTATCTTAAAAGGCTATTCTATCAATAATATAAATTCATTTATTAAGCTAAGAAAATAATAATTCTAATATTTTAGGCTTTTTATAATTATAAATAGCCTTTATTAGTTAATATTTTAATATTTCTTTATCTTAGAAAACTTTTTTAATTAATATATAATTAATTATTATTAATCTTTATATGATTAGATTATAATACTTAAGATTATGTTTATAAATATATTTATTTTTATTTATAATTTTAAGTTTAAGTTTTAATATTAAAAAATAATTATTAAATAAAAGATTTATTTAAGTTATTTAAATACCTTTATAATATTAAATAATTACTTAAATTTATTTATTTTTTTATCTTTTTAGTTATTTTTTAATAATTACTAAGCTTGATATAAATCTTATAATAAATATCTTTTAAATTAATTTTTTATAATTTATATAAAGTCTAAAAATATTATTTTTCTTTAGTATAAATAAAACTAATACTTTTACTTTATTTATAAAGATCTAAATATAATTATTTATTATATTTTTAATAATATACTTTTATATAATCTTTTTTTATTATTTATTAATAAAATATATAAAATTATAAAACAATTTTTATTATAATTTTACTAAATATATTATTTAAGTTCTTAATTTTCTTTAAAAAAATAATATTTTTCTTAGATTTATCTTTTCTTAATATAGCTATTAGGTATTTATTTAATCATAATATATTATAAATACATATAATTTATATTTATTTTTTATTTCTTATAAGCTCTTTTACAAAGAATTTTAGGTTTATAATAAAGATTAAAATATAGTTTTAAGTATAAATATAAATATTAATAATAACCTTTTTATTTTTTATAGATTTATTAAATAATAATAAATTATTAATATTTAATAATTATTTAATTTTAATAAATATTTAGTTAATCTTCTTTAGAAATCTTTATAAGCTAATTAAAAAGAAAATTGAATAATAGATTTTTTTAGTAATATTTTTTTATTATTAAATCCTATAAACATAAATACTTTCTAAGTAAATATAAATTATAAATTTAATTATTTAATTAACTTAAGGTTAATAATATTTATTTAGATATAAATTTTTATTTTTATTTTTATTATATATTTTTTATATACTTATAATATAATAATTTATCTTTGAATAATATTCTTAATAAAGATTATTTATTTCTTTAGTAAAAAAAATTTAAATTAGCCTATTATATTTATTTATTTTCTAAGTTATTTATTTCTTTATCTTTAACTTAAATTACTTAAATTTATATTATTTTTAGATATAATATATTTTTTTTAGACATTATATATTCTTAGGTATGATATTTTATTTTACAATAATTATAATATTTTATAGATTTACTTTTAGTATTTAATAAATAAATAAATAATATTTTATAGTTTATTTTTGCTTTTCGAATATTTTTTTAAATTAAAATAAAGTTTCGATAATTAAATTTATTTAATAGTCTATATAATACTTTACATATTAGCTTTTCTTTAGAAAACCTTAAATTTTATTAATAATAAATAAATTTATAGGATTTCTTTTAATAGATTTTTAACTTTTGCTTCTTTTGGTTATTATTTTATAAGCTTTTATTATTTACTTTAAAATATCTTTATATATATTTAGCTTCTTAAGTAATTTCTTAATCTTTTTAAGAGAAATCTTATTTTTCTTAAGCTTTTATTTAAGATTTTTTTTAAGTTTATAATAATATTAATAAGTAAAATTAGATTTACTATTTAATTTTTTTATGTCTAAGGATATATATATAGCTATTTAGATCTTAAAGTAATTTTTAATAATTAGCTATTTTGCTTTTATAGGCCTAATAGCTTATTTTAAAGGTCTTATTCTTTAAGTTTTTTATTAATATATTCTTTATATATATACTCTTAAATTATTATAATATATTTTAAAATATTTATATTTACTTTTATAGGACCTAAGTAATTAAGCTTTTTAATTTCTTTTTTTAATTTCTTTTTATTTAAAAGATAATTAATATATTATTAGCCTTAGGCTTAGAATATTTTTTTTATATACCTTTAAGTCTAGGGTCCTTATATATAATAAAAAATTTAATAAATATTTTTATTTAAAATCTTAATTATATTAAATAATCTTTAATTAATTATTTTAAAAATATTATAATTAAATATTTATTATCTTAATTTATATATATAATTATATTTTCATAAATTATATTTTAGAGATTATTTTTATTTAGTAAATTATATAACTTTTATTACATTCTAACTACTATTTTTCCCTTTCTTTCTATTACTTTTAATCAAAATATATATTATTTTATATCTATAGCCATATTTCTTATCTTAATCCAAAAATCATTATATTCTTCTTTTTTATTTATTTTCCTTAGAAATTCCCTTTAAGTATTATTTATCTTATTATAGCTAAAATAAATATAATAATTAAAAATTAATTAAATTAGCTTTTTTTGCTCTTTTATAAACTTAAGATTTTCTTTATAGTATTTTTTCTTAAGTAGCTAATATTCCTAAAGAATTAATCTAATCTTAAGTATTTTCCCTATTATAGGGGTTTTTTTAGATAATATATTAAACTCTTTATCATACTACATATAATCTACACAGCTAAATAAGATAATATTATTAACTTATACTTTATAGTCCCTTTTAAAAGGTTAGCAATATAAGCTTACAATTAATATATAAATAAGCTAGATCTATAGCATTAGATAGCCTTATTATTTAGTAGGATATTACCCTTATAAATAATAAGTCTTTCTATTTTAATAGTATATTAGGGAGTATATAGCCTCTTATTAGTTTATATATTAAAGTAATATAATAATTATAATATATTAGTATTAGCAAATGCTAGTAGCATTTATTTTTATCTACATCTATTTATATCAAAGAAAGGTTTAGAAAGCCTTTCTCCTACCCCGCCTTTAGGCAGCAAAGACCATTATAGTTACTGTACTATAGGATGTGAAAGCATATATCTAGGTAGCCTGCTCCTAGGTTTCTGACCTAATTGAGCTCCTATTCTTATGAACAGAGAAGCCTTTTTAATTACTTTAAAATATAATTATATTTTTTTAATTAAAAATATATTTAATAATTATTTATTTATCTTTAGATATTAAAAGATAATATTCTTTATTATATATATATTAATTATCTAGGTAAATATAAAAGCTAAAGAATTATAAGGTTTAATTAATTAAGGTATATATAGATATAAATATTTTAATTAAGTTAATTATTATAAAAACTTTGATTTATTGTATACTTAGTAAGTATATAGTATATTCCTTTTTATTTAGGCTATGTATGGTAATAGTAGTGTAGTGTGGCGAGGCCCTACTCTGCTATCTTATTATAATAAAACATAATTATAAAAGTTTTACTTAATCTTTTAATTAAGGTATTTAATAAAGTCTATATTTCTTAGTATAAAAATAATAAGCTTATATATAAAGATCTTTTATAGTTATTTATAGTATAATAATATAAAATAAAAAAAGCCTTAGTATAATTAAAATAAAATAATTATCTTTATAAGTATATTAAGATTAATATTATTAAGATAAAAAGCTAAGATATTTCTTAGGCTAATATTCTTAATATTATTTATAATTTCTTTACTTATAAAAAGCTTATTATTAAGGAAATAGTTTAAACTAAATATATAATACCTTTAATTAAATAAGAACTAAAGAGAAAAAGAGATAATAATAAAAAAATAATATCTAGGAGTACTTATATTATATTAAATTAGCTTTATATAAATAGTAAATAAAGATAAAAAAATATAATATAGGATATAGTAAATAAAATAATATATAATAATTGAAGATTTAATAGAAATATTATTAATTAATTTAAGGCTATTATATTTAATAATTAAAGTAATAATAATATAAATAATAATATAGATAATAATATAAATAAAGATAAATAGAAAAAAGATAATTATAATTAGAATCTAAATAATATTAATAATCTAAATATTATTATTATATTTAGAATATTTCCTATTAACTCTATTATAGATTATAATAATATAAAAAGGCTATAGTTTACTTTTAAGGTAATAAGAAATAGTATAAAGTTATATATTAATTAATTAAGATTATATGTAAATAAAGCTAACTAAAGGCCTATAGTAAATATTTAATAAAATAATAGCTATAGTAATAGGCCAAATATAAAGATATATATTAATATTAATTATAGTATTAAATTTACTAATATCTTTAAGCTATAGGTATTTTTAAAAGCTTTTTTTATATTATTTCCTTATAATATAAGTAAATCTTAAATTATATATAAGAAAATAAATAATAAATAAAGAAAATATAAATTATAATATTAAATTATAAAGGGTCTATTTAGGGCAATAGGAAAAAAAGAATTATAATAATATCAAAGTATAAAAATATTTAAAAGTACTTTATACTAAGTAAAATCTAAAGAAAATAATTATAGTTATAATTATAATTATAGTAATTATAGGTAATAGTAAATATAGTAATCTTTAAGTAATTTAAATAATAAATCTTTTATTAATAATAATAAAGATATAAAGAATATCATTTTATTATATAATATAGGTGTTTAGATATAGACTAAGGGTATTTTTAATTATTATAATAAATAATTTACTTATTATTATTTTTTTATTTTTTTAATCTTTAATATAAAAATATATTTATATAATAAAGATATTAATATAATAAACATAAAATATTAATTATTTATTAAAGTTAAATATTTATTATAAAAAATAATACTAAAAAGGATAAAAATAATAAAAAAAGAATTATAATATAATAAAAAGACTAAAAATATATATATAAAAGAATTTATTTAGAATATTTCTATGTATAAATTTTAATAATTCATATTCTAAGAGTCTTAAATAAACTTATAATATAAAATTAAATTACTTATTATTTACTATAAACTTCTTATAATATGATTTATTATAAATTTAAATAATATTATTAATTCTATTAAGCTAAAGATTTTAATATATTAAAATTGATAAAAAAATTATTTTTAATTATATAAGCTAATATTTTATTACTATAAAAGTAAATTAATATAATTCTCTATATATTTATAGTTTTCTTTAATTATATAATAATATTAAACTAAGTAATTTATTTGATATAAATAAAAAAAATATATTTAAGAAAAAGTAAAAAGATTATAATAAATTTATTTAATATCATAATAATATTTTCTTTAAAGTAAATATAAATTATATATTTTTTTTATTTTCTTATTTTATCTTTTTTTTCCTTTATATTTCTTTTCTTTTTTCTTTAAATTTATATAATATAATAATATTAATAATCTTATTATTATTTTTATATTTAAGATCTTAATAAAAAATTATATTATATTATTTTAAATAGAAGAAAATAATATATAATTAATAAATTATTATGTATTATTAAATAAAAAGTCTTTAATATAATATTTAATACTAAAATTAACTTTTATATAAGGTCTTTACAAAAATATTAATATAAAGTAATTTATTTTAAATATATTATCAAGGTAAAAAATAATAATATAAAAGATTAATAAAATTTATATTAATTTAAGTTTCTAGGGGGGCTTATAAAATATATATTTTTTAATTATTAAAATATTTTTTATATTAAAGGATTTTATTAATAAATTAATTACTAAAATAAGACTATAATTATAAGATTATATTATAATTATAACTTTTTTTTATTATAATATAATATAAGATATTTATTTTAATTTATTATCTTATTAACTATATAATTAAGATAAAAGATTTAATATAAAAGAAAATAATAATTATTATTAAATATTTTAATATTCTAAAGGTCTATTTAAAAGCTAAGACTATAAAAAAGCCTATTAATCTTAATATTATATTAAATCTAAATAATACTTATTATACTATAAAGGTTAATAAGATTTATTAGTTTTATATAAGGCTTATTAATTATATTTTTATTAAATATAAAATTTCTAAGATAAAAGTTATATTTTATTTCCTTAAATATTTAATAGACTTTTATTTAAATAAATATTAAGCCTTTATTAATATTAATTAGCTATATTAATATATCTTAAAAAAATAATTTTATTTATAAGCTTTAGTATTATAAAGAAAAGCTAATATTAATTTATATAATTATTTTATAATAATTAATATTTAATAAAAAAATATATAAATTAATAAATATAATAATATTATTATAAATAATAATTTATTTTTATAAAAATAGATTTAAGTTTTATAATCTACTAAAAACTATTATATATTCTATATTAATAATTACCTTTTTTTTATATTAATAATAAAACCTAAAATAAGGCTAATAAGAGTAAAAAAAATTATTATTATTATTAATAATAAATAATTATTTTTATTTATAATAAGGCAATTTAATATCTTATTTTATTTATATCTTAAGATAATTTTATTATATCTAAATTAATAAATAATATAAATATAATTTAATAAAAAGAAAAATAAAGATTATCTAGTAAGATATTATCTATAGTAAATAATATTTAATTATTTTAACAGTTAACTAAAAATACTAAAAAGGATATAAGGTAATAGGCTTTTATATTAGATAATAGAATTATTATTATTATTATTATTAATAGGAATACTTAAGGTAATATAAATAAAGAAAATATAAGTAAATTTAATAATAATAATAATAAGGAAGATAATAATAATAATAATTCTAATATTTTTAGTAAAAATAAATTTAACTAAATTATTTATTTAATTAATATTCTTTAGACTATCCCTTTAACTGCGTTGGAGCTATACTTAGGTCACAGATAAGGGGGTCTAGCCAATTAAAGAACATTAAATTAAAGGTATATTCTTTCCCACCTAAGTTAGGCTATGAAATAAGTCCTAGTAATTTCCGGATCTATATAAAGCTACATTGCACTGTTAACAGCGATATTATGATTGCGGCAGTGGGCTATTTCCGCTGACTATTACTAATGGCCTTCTTCTTTTGTGTTGCCTTGGCTGACCTAGACGGGCCCCTTGATAGGCCATGCACCTAGCATTTCCTTTACGGACAAAAATATGCTATAAAATAGGCATAAATTCATCTCCGGTCCGAAGCTGCTTTTTGGTTTGAACCTCTGTGCTATATTTCTGGATAAGGCTATTCCAAATATAATAGCGCTAGTCAACTGGATATGTAAATAGCTTCCAATGGGGTTGTCCTAGCTTTTGCAAAATAAAGGGATTATTAAGGCCTATTTTAAATAGAAAGTCCTAAGCAAGGACCTTCTAATCGCCCCTTCGAATACAGTGTCTAGGGCTCTAATACAATTACATTTGGTCACCTCAATCAATAGTATTTATTTTATTATTATAGCTATTAGCCATAGTCAGGATAGAAATTAGCTTAATAGGCTTAGTACCAAAAAAATGCTGTATTGGCTGTGCTGATGTTTTTGGTATTATTGGCTTTTTTTGCCAACAGTCAATCCTTTTATTGCCTTTGAATATAGTTAATAGTATCAATATAAGGGCATTGTCTTTTTATATTATTTAATTGACCTTATTATTAGAGGTCGGAATAGCCTTGATTTCATTAAATTAAAGGCTGCCGGCAGCGGTATTGTCTGCAGCTTTCAGCTTGGCTAGGTTAATATAAATACCGTAGTTGCGGCGGGCTATGCCTGTGGCTCTGTGCCCATATTGACGGAGCCGGCGAAAGAGGTTAGAGGAGGAAAATAGGTTATCTAAAAAGACATAATATGTGGATTTTGGTAATAGATTTACTAGGGAAATAACTATAGCTTGTGTTGGGTTTAGATAAATGCTGCTCTTTGGTCTCTTTTGCTGTTGCCGCCGGAGCTGTGATGACCGGTGCCGGTAAGCAGGCCTGACTTTAGTGACTTTGGCCCAGGCTATTCCAACTGACCCAAACCTTGGGCCCGGCCGGTGCTAAATCCACCTAAGAAAATAGCCTCCTTGGGCTACAATCCACACTTTAAAGCCAGTTGGAATAGATTTATTTTTGATAGTTGTTATCTTAGTAGATCTTCTAAGGTAGTAAGCTATAGCTTTATCTATAGCAATATTTATGCCTGGCTTGTAGAATTGAGTAGATATTTGTTGTATTATGTTGGACCATTTATTAACCCGGCTAAAGGTCTGGCTGTGAGGCCGGTCTGTTGTGGCTATCTGAATAGTTGTGTGATTAAATATTTGTAGGTGCTATGATAAGAGCTGAAACCGGTTATAAGATATTTACTTAGTAATTGGATGAATAGTATGTTGAGCCTTAGGTTGTGAAGCCTTCCAATAGTCTTTAATTCTTGGTTCCTTAGTTATTTGCATATAAATCATGATTGCAATCTATATATAAATTTCTGCAATAAAGGTCGGTTTCTAATTCAATAGCTGTGACCGTGGGCGCTGTTGACTGCGGCTTTTAGCTTGATCAAGCAAGTAATTAACCTAGTTGTTAGTATATTGAACCCATCTTTCAACTAAGGAAATAGGCAGGAATTCCTGGAATAACAATAGTGGGTCTTGGGGTAGCTCTTTAATTATTGTAGCCTGGGCCGGTAGCTCAATTGGCTCAAAGCTGTAGCCGCGGTCGGTGGTCGGCGCCTTTGTTGGCCGGCTGGTATTATCCTTAGGCCGCTTGCGGCGGCAGTCATCAATTGAAATGAAGCTATCATCATTATATATATTGATGGCCTTATTAGAGGGCTATTGGGTATCTATTATAAATAAAATAATAAATTATATAGTAAAATAAGTTATATTGATTATGGAAGTCATTAATATTACTTAAGGTTACTTTGCTTTTCCTGGGGTTATGTGGGGCGAGGTATATGGGTATAGCTCTAATATAGTTAAAGGGATAGTTAATATTTATTAAATTATAATAAAATCTATAATAATAATAATAATAATAATAGTAATAGTAATAGTAATAATAATAATAATAATAATAATAATAATAATAATAATAATAATAATAATAATAATAATAATAATAATAATAATAATAATAATAATAATAATAATAATAATAATAATAATAATAATAATAATAATAAATATAGAAATTAAAGTTATATTAGTAATTAAATAATAATAATAATAATAATAATAAATATAGAAATTAAAGTTATATTAGTAATTAAATAATAATAATAGGTATAAGATAAAGTTAAAAAAAGGCATTATTAGTAATATAACTATAACTAATAATAAAGGTTATATAAGTTCTAATATATATAATTATAGATATAGTAAAAGAGGTAATACTATAATATATATTAAATAAATAATAGGCTATTACTTTTCTATCTATTTATTAAATACTAATAAATATAAAATAATAATAATAAAAAAAAATAAAAAAAAGAGATATAAATAATAATAATAATAAAAATAGATTTAAAGTTATATAATGCTAATTAAATAGTAATAATAATAAGGGTAGAATAAATATAGATTATAAAAAAGCTAATATTAATTAAAGGGATTTATAGTAATAAGATTAATAACTATTATAATAATTAATATAATAGTAAATAGCCTTATACTAGCTATTACTATTACTATACTAACTACCAATATAATAATTACCTTTCTTATAATTATTATAATAATTATTATAATAACTATTATAATAACTATTAAAAGATTAACTATAACTATAATTATTATACCTTTAACCCCTTAGACTAGATATATAATAGTTATATTAATTTCTTAATAGTAAAAAAGGTATTAATAAATCTTGAGTTATCTAGATATTAGCTAAGCTATTTTATATTAAGAAAATAATAAAAAAACTTATTATAATAATTATATTAAGAATAATTATAATAAATATTAATAAGATTATAATTTATTTAATATATAATATTAATATTAATAATAATATATTTTATTATAAAGAAAAAATTTAATTAAGGCTCTAAAAGCTTTTCTTTAGGATTTATAAAAAGAATGATAACTACTTATTATAAATAAAGTTAATATACTTAGAGTTTATATATTAGTTTTTATTAATAATATTCTTTATAATTTATATAAATATAATAAGAACTTTAAAAATATATTAATTATATTATTTTATAGTAACTTTTATTAATTTAGCTTAATATTATTGATTTAATAAAAAAATAATATAAAAAGAAAATATAATTATTATTATACCTTTAAATTATAATTACTAGAATCTTAATATAAAGGTATTATTTATAATATAATAATAATAATAGTAAAAAAAGAAAAAGAATAATAATAAAGAAAAGCTTAATATATATCTTTTTATCTAAGTATAAGTAAATAGCTAATAAATATAAAATAGAAATAAAAATATTAAGTATATTAAGCTTTAGTAATAATAATAAGATTATTATTTTAGCTATTTTTATATTTTTACCTAATATATTAATAATTATTATTATTAATATTTTTTAAAAATTAAAATTAATTAATAAAATATTTTATAAGACTTAGAATATTATATTTAATCTAAGATATCTAGGTTATTAAGTATTAAAAGGAATTATTATTTACTTTAGTTTTCCTATAGATATTATTCTTTATTCTAAATTAATAAAGGATTTTAATTTTATAGGTATACTAAGAGGTATTATTTTAGTAATAATAAAAATATATATATTTAGCCTAAATAAGAATAAAAGAATATAATAATAATATAGATTTTAGTAAATAGATTTATTATATATAGCTAGATATATATATATTAATTATAAGGTTTAAGGCTATATTCTAAAAAGATAGCCTTAAAACTTTAGGGTATTAAATTAAACCTAAATAGAAAAGGTAAAATAAAACTAAATTATAATATTTAATCTTTACTAATAGTATTATATTACTAAATAACTTATATCTTAATAGCTATATATATTAACTATAATAATTATATTTACTTAATAGGAAAAGATATCTCTAAGATAATAGTAAAAGCAAAGAATAAATTAAATTAAATAAATAATAAGATAATAAAAAGTACTAAGTTAATATAATGATAGGTAGATTAATATTACTTTTATAATAGGAAATAGATATAATAATAGTAATAATAATAATTAGGATAAGATTAAGTATTTTTTATTTTTTTTTACTTTTACTTTTAATACTATAAATATATAATAATAATATAAATATATATAAAATTATAAAATTATAAGATAATTATATAGAAAAGAAATAAGATATTATTTACATAATATTTACATAGTATTTATATAAGTTTTATATAATCTAATAGATTTTGAATGAAATTGCAATAGCTAATAAATACACACAATACACACACACATAACACAATACATACCATGCCACGCCACGCCACACACACACAAGGGGATAATAAGTAGTAAGAACAACGGTACACAGCCAATAGATCCCTTTTCTCGTTCCTTGAGGGCATTATTTACTTTATTATTATTATCCTTTAAAATATTATAAGCTAATAAATAAGATAAATTAAATAAGAAATTAACTAAAAGAATATAAAAGTAAAGGTAAGAGTAAAGGTAAATATAAAAGTAAATATAAAGGGAATTTAATTATTTAAATGATATTTAATTACTATAGCCTTAGTATAATTAATCTTAATTTAATTATTATTAAATATATTTATAGTGATTAAATTAATAAAATAAATAAAATAAAAATTATTAAAGAAATAAAAATAAATAATTTAATTAAATAAATATTAATTGATTAATTAATATTGTTATTAAAAAGTTTATTTATTTTAATATTAAATTTAAAAAAAAAGAATATTTAGCTAATAATCTTAATTAATATAAATCTATATTTAAGGAAATATACCTATTAATTATTTAGGATTTTTATTTAGCTCTTTATAATAAAGTTATAATATTATTATATATTTATAAAATATATTATTAAAAGATAATAAAGTAAAAGATATTTAAGATATTATGAGTAATATAGAAAATATAAATAATAAATATTAATAATAATTTATTATTTTTATTTTATAAAATAGAATTATTATTTTTTATATAGAGTATTTTAAGCTTAATAATAAAGTTATTATAGTAGTATATAAGAATTATTATAAAAAGATAAAAAAAGGAAATTTAAGTAAAATTATATAATTTTATTAATAATTAGATTATAAATATTTATATTTAGAAGAGTTTAAAAATTTAATTTTAATTAAAGAAAAATTAATTAAACTTAATATATATTATAAATAAATTATATAATATAATATATATAATAAGCCTTATTATATTAATAAAAAAGTAAGTAAAAATAAATAATAAAAGCTATAATATTTAATATATAAATATAAATATATTATAGTATTTTTAAATAATATATAAAATATAATTATAGAAGTTTTATTTAATTCTTTAATTAAATTATTTAATAAAATCTATATTTCTTAGTATAAAGGTAATAAGCTTATATATAAAGATCTTTTATAACTATTTATAATATAATAATATAAAATAAAGAGAGCTTTAATATAATTAACATAAAATAATTATCTTTATAAGTATATTAAGATTAATATTATTAAGATAAAAAGCTAGGATATTTCTTAGGGTAATATTCTTAATATTATTTATAATTTTCTGATTAATAAAAAGCCTATTATAAAGGAAATAATTTAAATTAAATATATAATACCTTTAGCTAAGTAAAGATTAAATAGAAAAAGAAATAATAAAAAAATAATATTTAAGAGTATTTATATTATATTAAATAAGCTTTACATAGAGAATAAATAAAAGTAAAAAGAAATAGTATAAGATATAGTAAATAAAGTAGTATATAATAATTAAAAGTTTAATAAAAATATTATTGATTAATTTAAGGCTATTATATTTAGTAATTAAGATAATAATAATATAAATAATAGTATAAATAAAAATAATAAAAAAATAATTATAATTAAAATTTAAATAATATTAATAATTTAAATATTATTATTATATTTAGAATATTTCTTATTAATTTTATTATAAATTATAATAATATAAAAAGGCTATAGTTTATTTTTAAGATAATAAAAAATAATATAAAATTATATATTAATTAATTAAAATTATAAATAAATACAGTTAATTAAGGGCTTATAGTAGATATTTAGTAAGATAATAGCTATAATAGTAGATTAAGTATAGAAATATGTATTAATATTAATTATAGTATTAAGTTTACTAATATCTTTAGATTATAGGTATTTCTAAAAGTCTTTTTTATATTATTTTCTTATAGTATAAATAAATCTTAAATTATATATGAGAAAATAAATAATAAATAAATAATTTATTTATTATTATTATTTTTTCTTTTTAATCTTTAATATAAAAATATATTTATATAATAAGAATATTAATATAATAAATATAGGATGTTAATTATTTACCAAAGTTAAATATTTACTATAAAAAATAATATTAAAAAGAATAAAAATAATAAAAAAAGAATTATAATATAATAAAAAGACTAAAAATATATATATATAAAAGAACTTATTTAAAATATTTCTATATATAAATCTTAATAATTAATATTCTAAGAATCTTAAATAAGCTTAAAATATAAAATTAAGTTATTTATTATTTATTATAAACTTTTTATAATATAATTTATTATAAATCTAAATAATTTTTTTAAGTTAAAGATTTTAAGATATTAAGAATATAATTATAAAATTATAAAATTATTTTTAAATTTATTAAATAATTTTATTAAATAAAATTAATTATTAATATTAGATTTAATAAGCTTAATTATATTTTTCTTATAAAATATCTTTATTTTTTAAGTATTATATTATTAAAATTAATAAGAAATCTATCTTTAATTATATAAATTAATATTTTATAGCTATAAAAATAAATTAATATAAATAAAGAAAATATATTTAAGAAAAAGCAAAAGAATTATAATAAATTTATTTAGTATCTTAATAATATTTTCTTTAAAGTAAATATAAATTATATTTTTTTTATTCTTTTACTTTTTTTTTCTTTTTTTTTTCTCTAAATATATATAATATAATAAATAATATTGATAATTTTATTATTACTTTTATATTTAGGATCTTAATAAGAAACTATATTATATTATTTTAAGTAAAAGAAAATTATATATAATTAATAAATTATTATTTATTATTAAATAAAAACTTTTTAATTTAATATTTAATACTAAGATTAATTTTTATATAGGATCTTTATAAAGATATTAATATAAAGTGATTTATTTTAAATATATTATTAAGATAAAAAATAATAATATAAAAGATTAATAAGAGCTATATTAATTTAAGTTTCTAAAAAAAAATTATAAAATATATATTCTTTATATTAAAAGATTTTATTAATAAATTAATTATTAAAATAAAGCTATAACTATAAGATTATACTATAATTATAATTTATCTTTTATTATAATATAATTTAAGATATTTATTTTAATTTATTATTTTATTAAATATATAACTAAAATAAAGGATTTAATATAAAAAAGGATAATAGCTATTTTTAAGAGGACTACTAGGTAGAGCGCTTAGCGGGGCCTTATATCCCTATATAAGCTATTGTGTGGTGCGATTTGATGTAGCAAAGCTAATTGAATTGGTTGATTTTTTTGGTGCAACTGGGAAGGTCTATTGCAAGGTTAGGTATGCCACCTTAATCCTTACAATTATTCAATTAAGCTATGGGTCTAGCTGTGCGGAGGTCAAGGGTTTAAATTCTGGATCGGCCTGTGATTGCGTTAGGCTAGGCTTGTAAAGGCAGTAAGGTTTAAAGGGGTATACCTGGTTAGCATAAAGTAGGGTTATAAAAGTCTATTAAAAAATATAATTTTATATAGAAATATGCCTTAAATACTTCTTAATAAAACTATATAATAAAAAGAATTAATATATAAAATTTAATATTTAAAATTTCTTAATATATAATTTTTATTTTAAAAAATCTTATTATTATTTATTTATTAAAAATTATAAATAAAAAGAATTTAAAAAGTTTAAATTAATAGACTTATAGTAAGTTTATAAAAAATAAAAGAATCTATTTTTAAAAATAAATAATTAAATATTAAAATAATAATATTTTAAAAAGATTTATAATAAAATAAAATATATAATAAAATAAATAAATAATTATTTCTTTTTTTATTACTTTTAAAATTTATATTTTTTTATATTTAAAACTATATCTTTTATATTAATCTAAAAATTATTATATTCTTTTTTATTTACTTTTCTTAAAAATTCTCTTTAAATATTATTTATTTTATTATAATTAAACTTAATATTTTAAAGTAATTAAAAAGGCTTTTCTATTTATAAGAATAAGAGCTTAACTAGGTTAAAAACCTAGAAATAGGCTACCTAAATATATACTTTTATATTCTATAATATAATAACTATAATAATCTTTATAGCCTAAAGGTAAAGCAAAAGAAAGACTTTTTAAATCTTTCTTTAATATAAATAAATATAAATAAAAATAAATATTTTTAGTATTTATATATTATAATTTATTTTTCTATTAATATTTATAAATCCTAATATATTATAATTATTATATTCCTTTTACTATCTATATAATATAAAACCTAATAAGAAATATTCTAGCTATAACCAAAATATATCCTTAATTAGCTCTTCTACTAAAATTTCCTAGAACCAATATATTATTATATTAAAAATAGTACTAATCTTATATAAAAAGTATACTAAGAGCAATATACATTTTTCTATTAATAAAGAATTTATTATAAAAAAGAAATCTACCTAAAGTCTTACTAAAGACCTACTTATAGTAAATCTATTAATAAAATAAGGCCTATATATAGGCTAATAATTTCCTAAGATAAAATAAAGCTATAGAAATTCCTAGGAAATTCCCTATTTATTCCTTAAAATAAATAAAAAGCTTATTCTAAGAGAATTTCTAGGGAATTTCCTTAAACCTAAGAAATAAACTTATATCTAAGGAATTCCTTAATATAAATTTAAATTAAAGGAAATTAAAGAATAATAAAAAAAGAATAATTACTAAAATTTCCTTATAATGATAAAAAAAGATCTTAAGTATATAAAAATAAATAAAAAATAATCTTTAGAACCTAATATAGTTACTTTAAAAATCTTATTATATCTTTTAAACTAATAAAATCCTTAGTTACTTTTTAAAGCTATATATATTAAGTCTTATAAAGGCTAATAAATATAGTTTATAAAGTATATCTAAATAATATTTTTATATTTTTAAAAAATAAAAGATTATGTATAAAGTACCTTAAAGAACTTCTATAATAACTATATTAAATAAAACTATCTATAAAACCTTCTAAGTATATATTTTATTAAAACTAAATAAAATTCCTAGGATTTATTTTATTAATTACTAGAATATTAATAAATCTTAGCTAAATAAAAATAATAATAAAATAAAAAGAGCTTATAATATACTAAAAAATCTAAGTATTCCTAGGATTTTATAACTTTTATAAGTAATTTATGTACTAATACTTAGAGATTATAATATCCTTATATATTTTATTAAAAAAAAGTAAAAATAATAAAAAATAAAGAAAAATAAAACTAAATAAAGAAAAAACTAAAATATTTTACAATTTAATCTAAGTATTCTAAAAAACTCTACTATTATAGTATTTTAATCTTAGGCTATTAATAAAAATAAAAATAAATATATTAAAATTTATAATAATAAAAATCCTATTTTAATTTAATATAAAAAGATATTACTATCTTATAGTATTTTAGTCCTAAAAGTTTAAAAGAGCTAAATTAAATTATAGTATATTAAACTAAGAGCTAATAGTAATAGTTAAATCCTTTAAATACTAATAATATTATTTTAAAGGCCTAATAAAATCTATAAAGATCCTAAGTAACTATTAAAACCTATAAATCTTTATAAAAAATATTAAATTAAATAAAAAATAAGCCTATTAATATATATATTTAATACCCTATAATCTTAAGATTAAATATAAAGTAAAAAAAAATAACCTAATAAATATACTATTAAAAAGACTTAACTATAAAAATAAAACCCTAGAGAATTTAAATTTAATTTAAGAATTAAAATAAAAGCTAATAATTATATAACTAATAATCCTATAAAGCTATACTAAAAGGTAATAAAAGTAGATCTTTCTAAGAAAAAAAGAAAAAAATAAATAATATTAATCTAAGTATAAAGAGATTCCTTTAGGTAAAGTAATTACTAGCTTATTAACTTATATAAAGGGAAAGACTATTAATAAGGGCCTAAATCCTAAGTAATAGACTAATTAATTCTAAGGAATTAGTAATTATAAATAATATATTTTACCTAAATAAATAAAAAGAATATTATTTAAAGAAAGATATATAACTAAAAAGATATTAAAGCCCCTTAAAGAGCTAATAAAATACCTATAAGTAAAAGATATAAAAATAAAAAAAATAAAAAAATATATAACCTAAGAAAAACCAAAATAAGACTTTAATTAGTCTATAAATAAAATAAGCCTTCTAAGATATAAAGAAAGATTATATATCCCTAAGAATCTAATAATCTAATAAGAAGTTATAAGCCTATATTATAAAAACTTATTAATAAGCTACTTTAAATAATACTATATAAAAAAGCTAATTTAATATAAATTCTGCTAAAAGAAAATCTAAAAAGATATTAAAAAATTAATATAAACTTACTATATATACTAAATAATAATAATAAAAAGATATTATTTTTATAGCTTTCTTAAATTACTTTTAATTCTAAGGGGACCTTAGACTAAAATTATAATAGATTTTATAATAAGACTTTTTATAATGATTTAGTTGATTTCCCAAGGAATAAACTAATTAAAAAGCAAGGTTTATATTAATAAAAGGATTAAAGTATATAATAGTATACTAAGTAATATAAAGGTATTTATACACGAATTGTATTTTGGAGGTTATTTTTATTTAGTAAACTGTGTGACTTTTATTGTATTCTAGTAGAACCACCATTTTTTGCCCTTCTTTCCATCGCTTTTAATCAGAGCATATATCCTTTTGCCCTTAAAGCCATATATCTCATATTAACCTAAAAGTAATTATATTTTTCTTTAGCTATTTCCCTTAGAAATCCTCTATAAATATTATTTAGTCTATTATAGCTGGGATTTATAAAATAATTAAAGATTAGTTTAATTATTTTTTCTTGCTCTTTTATAAACTTAAGATCCTCTTTATAGCATTTTTTCTTAAGTAATTAATATTCCCAAAGGATTAATCTAATTTTAATTATATTTACTATATTATTTTCTATAGATAATATATTAAATTATCTAGTATACTATATATAATCTATATAATTAAATAAAATAATATTATTAATTTATACTTTATATTTTCTTTTAAGAGATTAGTAATATAAGCTTATAATAAATATATAAATAAGCTAGACCTATAGTATTAAGTAGACTTATTATTTAGTAAGATATTACCCTTATAAATAATAGGTTTTACTATTTTAATAGTATATTAGGAGATATATAGTATCCTATTGGTTTGTATATTAAAGTAATTTAATAATTATAATCTATTGGGATTAGTAAATGCTAGAAAATGAATTATAATATATAAATACTAAGAGCATTTATTTTTATTTATATTTATTTATATCGAAGAAAGGTTTAGGAAGCCTTTCTTTTGCCTTGCCTTTAGGCTATAAAGACTATTGTGGTTGCTATACCGTAGGATATGAAAGCATATATCTAGGCAGCCTGCTCCTAGGTTTCTGACCTGGTTGAGCTCCTATTCTTGTGAACAAAGAAGCCTTTTTAATTACTTCAAAATAAAGGTATTTATAAATATTATATTTAGTAATAATTAATTAATAATTAAGGTAATTAAATTATATTAAAAGCTAATTAAGATTATTTCTTATAAGTAGGCTTAATTTATTTATATACTTTTAATTATAATAATTAAAGATATTAAATAAAATTTATTTAATTCTTTTTAATTAAAGGGGTATATAGATATAGGATAGCTTATATTTATATAGGTAAGGATTTTACTAATTATAATTATTTTATTTTATTATAGATTATAATATAATATTTTCTTTTTATTAGTTTTATTTTTAAGACTAAGATATTAGATTATATTTTTATAAGTATTTTTTATATATTTAATTTAATTCTTTAAATAATTTTTCTATTAATAGGATATTAAATTATATTTTTAAAATATTATTTTATCCTAAAATAATAGAATTTTATTATTAAAATATTATAAAATTAATTAATAAGGTTAATTTTAAAATACCTTAATATTTAATATATTTTTATATTAAAAATCTTTTTTATATTATAATAAAAGGAAAAAGTAAATATAAATTTTATATATTAAAAAAATATTTAAGATATAATTATAATAATATTTTTATATAAGCTTATTTATAATACTTTAGTTTTATTAATATTATTTTAGCTAATCTTTTTATATAATTAAATATATATTTAATAAAAAGGACTATATTAAGAAAGGAAAAAAGAAAATAAAGGTAGATTTATTAAATATTATATTATATTTATAATATTTATATACATAGAAATATTATTTATAGGAAAAAGCAAAGAAAATAATTACTTATAATTATAAAGATTTAGATAAGCTTAAGAAAAAGGAATATAAAGAATTTTTAGTATTATTAGAAATATAGTTATTAAAGGATATAGAGATTATTAATTAAAGTATTATTAATTTTCCTTTTACTTTTTCTAAAAAAATATTTTTAATATCTTTAAATAATATATTAGATTCTTAGTAGATTTTTAGATCATTTCCTTATAATTTTTCTATTTTATCTTAAAATATTTATCTTTTTATTATTATAATATTTATTTTATTTTTTATTATTCTTTAATATTCTTAATCTATAATTTATATTTTAGCCTTATATTAATTTAAATTTTATTATTAGGTTCTAATAATAAAATATAAAAAATAAAATAAATTTAAATATTATTAAATAAATTAAGCTTATAGTTATTTTTTAAGATTTTCTTTTTAATTAAATAAATTTTAATTTATATAAAGTTAATTTTTTTATTTTTTCATTTTATTAAAAGATTTTTTATTACTAGGTAAATTATATCTTCCTTTAAAAAGGATAATTCCTTTAGTCTTTTTAGATTATAATATTAGCTTATTATATTATATATAAATTTAAGTTTTACTTTTTTTATATAATTTTTATAGATTATTAGATTTAATTATAGCTTTAGCTTAGATTATATCTTTTAAAAGGGCTTTATAAGTATTAAGAGTAAAGCTAAAGTTAATTTTAATAAGAATTATCTTAATACTTTTATTATATAATATATTATATATTAATTATATAGTTAATAGTTTTTTTTATTTAATTAATTTACTCATAATTAATATAATATTATAAATAGTATTTAATTATTTAATTTTATTATTTTATTTATTTATTTTTATTAATTATTTTTTTATAAAAAATATAATGTATTATTTTAATAAAATAATTAATAATAATAAAAATATTATTATAATATTAGCTTATTATAAGGTCTATAAATAAAGAAAGATTTATAATAAAATTAATAATAATTAATAATAATTAATTCTTATAATTAAAATATAATTAAGATTAATTAAAGTAATCTATAGAATTTATACCTAGGTTTTTTTAAATATTAGTAAAAACTATACTTTTTTTATATTATATAATATATTTAAGAATTTTATTAATTTTTTTATATTTATATAAAGGGTATTTATAGATTTCTCTAAAAAGGCTTATTTAATATTCTTTAGGTACTTAGAGTAAATTTATATATTTTTTCTTAGGGAAATTAAAATTATACTTTTTAATTTTCTATAATAATAAAATTTTTTATTTTATTTACTAATAAAGTATTTTTATTTTATTAATATACCTTATTCTTAGGTATTTTTTTACTTAGATAATAATAATTAATTTCTTTATTTTAATTATTATTTTATTAATTAATATTTATTTATAGGTTTTTTTAATAAATAATTAAAATAATTATTTTTTAATTTAAGGCTTTTTTTAATAGTAATTAAGATATTAATTAATAATATTAACTTAATTATTTTTAGTTTCTTAGATATAAATAATTTAATAATTAAATTTAAAAAAGTATTTAATATATTAAAGTTATTTTTTATTAAGCTTTTAGATTATTATAAAACAAAAGATATTTTTATAGTTTATATATATTATAATTTTATATTTTTCTTTAAATAGATAATAATAAAACTTTTTAAAGGTATTAATTATTATAAAAGATTTTTTATTATATATAGAATAATTAAGTCTTATATTATTAAGTTTATATAAATAAAATATAATTAAATATAATTAATTATTATTATCTTTTTATTTAATTTAAGCTCTAAGGATAAAGTCTAAAGAATTTATTTTTAATTTAATTAATTATTTTAGGTTAAATATAATAAATATAGATTTTAAGATAATTACTTTTTATATAACTTTAAATATAATTTATATTTAATTTTTTTTTATAAAGTTTTTTTTTTTATAAATTCTAATAAAAAAATTATAATTTTACTAAAATTTTAAATAAACTTATAATAATAATTTATAAATTTAAAAAAAGTTTATACCTTTTTAATATTTATTAATATCTTTTATTTTTTAATAATAATAATTTCTTTTAGATTTATATAAATTTTATTAAGTAAAATAATAAATTTTAAAAATTTAATTTTTATAATATAAAACTTATTTTTCTTAGGTTTAATAAGTAATTTATTATTTTAAAAGGCTTTTAAGACCTTATAAATTTATTTTTATATTTCTTTTTATTTCTAAAAAAATAAAGATATTATTTAAGTAATAAATAATAAAAATACTAAGATATTTTTAAAGTATATAATTAATTATTTATTAAAATAATATAAATATATTTATAAATCTAAAAGATATAATAAAGTATTTAAAAAGTTTAAATTTTATTTAAAAGATAATTTTCTATTTATATATTTTTTTAATATAAATAAGGCTATAGGCTTTTTTAAGATTTAAGGTAATAAAAATATTTATATTATATAAATATTCTTTTATTTTTATAATTAAAAATAAAAAGATTTAACTTTAATAGTATTTTTATTAAGTTATTAATAATTAACTATAAAATATAGCTTTTTATTTTTTTTAGTATAAATATAATAAAATATTTAGCTTTAAAATTTAAAATATAAATATATATTTTTTAAATATAACTTTAATATATTCCTTTAGTATATTTAATTATATTTAATTAATATTATAAATAAAATAAAATTAAATATTAATTTTTTTTTAAGAATAATTTTATAATTTTATTAATTAAATTCTAGTAATTTAATCTTTAATTCTTTAGTAAATAATTATTTATAAATTTAATATTTAGATAATATATTTTATAATTTATCTTAAGTTATCTTTATTTTTATTCTTTTAAGATTAAAATTTAAATATTAAAGCTATATATATATATAAATAATTTTATATTATTATTATGATTTTTAATTATTTTTATATTTATACTTTATTCTTAGTAATAATAATATTTTTATTATATTATTATATATACTTTTTATTCAATTAAAATTAAGAATTTAAGATTTTTTATTATTAAATATATTATTAATTATATTATACTTAAAGAATATTTATATTTAGCTAATATATTAATTAATATTAAGATTATATTTATATAACTATAAATACTTTAATATAATATTATATTCTTTAGTATTTATAATATTAAAGTTAATTCTTTAGTTTTTTTTATAGATAAAGACTTTAAAATAATTAAGCTCTTTACTTATTATATTATTATTATACTTAAGTATAATACCTTTAAGATTATATATAGTATAAGGATTTAATTTTATTTTCTATAATAATCTTAATTTATTAATTAGCTTAAGATTAATATAATTAAGCTATATTTTATTTATTTATTATTATTATATATTAAATTCTATTAATTTAGATTTTTAAATTTAATTATTTTAAGGGCTTTTTTATTAAAGCTATATATAAAGCCTTTTATAAAAGTTTTTTTAGTAATTTTATAAGCTTTTACTTAGGCTATTCTTAGGGCTTTAATTTTCTAAGGGATATTATTAGTTTTTTAATAATAATATAATTATTTAGTATTGATCTTATATTTTTTTACTTTTATAAAGATAAGATATAGGATCTAAGTAATTATATTATATTTTATCTTTATAGTTTAATAAATTTACTAAGAAAGAAAAAATAATAATATTGTTAAATTCTTTTATTTATTTTATAATAAGGTAATTATTATAGCTAGATCTATAGGTATAATATATTAAAATATTTAATATTTATGTAGAAAAATATTTATTTTATTTTTTATATTTAAGATATTTTATATAAAAATAATTAAAGTAATTAAATTATATAAGTTTATAGTAAATTAAATAGTTTTTTATTAATTTTAGGTTATTATATTTAAATATTATTATTTTTAGCTAAATAAAATAAATCTTATTTTTTATTATAAAATAAATATTTTTATTATATTTAATAGAATCCTATAATAATTAATTAAATTTCTTATTTTTTATAATTTAATAGGCTTTTTTATTTTTATTATATTTTATTATATTTTATTATTTAAAGAGATTTACTTTTATTTTTATATTATTCAAGTCTATAAATAAGCTTATTTTCTTTGCTTTTTTTAGATTATAAAATTATAAAAATAGCTTATTGTTTTATTACTTAAGATAATAGACTTATAGATAATAGTTTTTTTTTTCTTTAGAGATTTTAAAAAGATTCTAAAGTTAATAATATATATTATATCTTTATATTATAGCTATAGTTTTATTATTATACTTTTAAGAGTTTCCTTTTAATATTAATTATTATATTAATTTTATAGATTATAGTTTTTAGATTATTATTCTTAGTTTTTTATTTTTTAATATATTATTAAAATATTTTTTTTTTAGGATATAATATTATTATATAATATATTTAGGTTTTTTATAGTTATAGTAAAGGGTATTATAAAAGTATTTTTATTTGCCCTTTTATATAGCTTTAATATTTATAGCTCTTAAGTAGATATTATAAAAAGTAAAAATATAAGGTTTTTTATATTTTATATTATTAAATTTAACTTAATTTTAATAATTAATTATTATTAATTTCTTATTTCCTTATTTTAATTATTACCTTTTATATTATTTATTATTAATCTTAATTATATAGGTAATATAAATAATAAAAATAATAAAAGATTTTAAAAGTTAATATATCTTATTTTAAATAAATTCTTTAAATTATTAATAGAACTTATAGATAAAGATTTCTTTAGTCTAAAAGAATTTATTTATATAATAATAAAAATTAAAAAGAAAATTGATATAGAATTTTTTTTAGTAAAGCTTTTTAAGTTCTTTAAGTATTATTTAATTTCTATTAATAATTTTATATAAAATAATAAATTTATTTTTAAATCTTTTTAAGAAAAAAAAAGTATTTTAATAGATTTTATAGTATTTTCTTATAGGTTAATAATATAGTCTTTTAATAGTTTTTTTATTATTTTTATAAGTCTTTTTTTTAATTATTTAATAATATATTAAATCTTAAGGGGTTTATTATTAGTAAAGGTAATTAAATATAATAAATAATAACTCTTAATCTAGATTAATTATTCTTAGAGTATATTATTATTATTTTTCTAAGTAAAGGATTTTTTTAGCTTAATAATTCTACTAAAATCCTTAGTATAAATTAAAAATTATTTAAGTTTCTTAATATACTATTTATAGCTTTTAGTAATTTTAATTTAGCTTTTTCTTAAAATATTAATAACTTTATAAAATTATTTAATTTTATTATATTTATTAAGATATACTTTTAAGTTATTAATTTTATTAAAAAAATATTATAATTTTCTACTAAGTACTTTATTTTCTTTTTAAAGATTTTTAAGTTATTTTTTAGTATTATTATTATTATCTTTTTTATTTTTTTTCCTTTTTCCAAGGAATTTATATTTTTATCTCTATTTAGGTTAATTAGTTAAAGAATAAATAAAGTCTTAGTATTATTCTTAGATTATCCTAAAATAAGGTTCTTTTATAGTATTACTAGATAAAAAGGGAATAGCTAATATTATTATAATATATTACTTAATAATTAACATAAGTAATCTACTAAATAAAAGCTTTTAATATTTTGAAGTAATTAAAAAGGCTTCTCTGTTCACAAGAACAGGAGCTCAACCAGGTCAGAAACCTAGGAGCAGGCTACCTAGATATATGCTTTTACATCCTACAGTACAGCAACCACAACGGTCTTTGCAGCCTAAAGGCAAGGCAAAAGAAAGGCTTTCTAGACCTTTCTTTGATACAAATAAATATAGATAAAAATAAATGCTCTTGGTATTTGTATATTATAATTTATTTTCCTGGTTATAGTATTTGCTAATCCCAATAGATTATAATTATTAAATTACTTTTTATACCTATATACAATATATAAACCAATAGGATATTATATATCCCCTAATATACTATTAAAATAGCAAGATCTATTATTTATAAAGGCAATATCTTACCAAATAATAAGTCTACCTAATACTATAGATCTAGCTTATTTATATATTTATTATAAGCTTATATTATTAATCTCTTAAAAGAAAATATAAAATATAAATTAATAATATTATTTTATTTAATTATATAGATTATATATAGTATACTAAATAGTTTAATATATTATCTATAGAAAATAATATAATAAATATAATTAAAATTAAATTAATCCTTTAGAAATATTAATTACTTAAAAAAAAATACTATAAAAAGGATCTTAAGTTTATAAAAGAATAAAAAAAGATAATTAAATTAATTTTTAATTATTTTATAAATCCTAGTTATAATAGGCTAAATAATACTTATAAAGGATTTCTAAGGGAAATAGCTAAAGAAAAATATAATTACTTTTAGGTTAATATAAGATATATGGCTTTAAGGGCAAAAGGATATATACTTTAAAAGCAATAGAAAGAAGGGCAAAAAATAGTGGTTAGAATGCAATAAAAGTCATATAGTTTGCTAAATAAAAATAACCTCCAAAATACAATTCGTGAAAGCTTTTAATATATAATAATCTAACTAATTTCCCAAAGAATAAACTAATTAAAAGATAAGGTATATATTAATAAAAGGATTAAAATATAAGATACTATACTTAGTAATATAAAGGTATTTATTTATAAGTATTATATTTAGTAATAATTAATTAGTAATTGAGGTAATTAAATTATATTAAAAGCTAATTAAGATTATTTTTTATGGTTAAGCTTAATCTATTTATATACTTTTAGTTATATAGCTTTATATTTATAAATATTAAATAAAATTAATTTAATATTATTTAATTATAATAATTAAAGAAGTTAAATAAAATCTATTTAAATCTTTTTAATTAAAGGAGTATATAGATATAGGATAGCTTATACTTATATAAGCAAGGATCTTACTAATTATAATTGCCTTATCTTATTATAGGTTATAATACTTTCCCTTATACTTATAAAATAAGAGAAAGCTAATATAATATTAATAATTATAAATTATTTTATGAAATACTTTTTATTTTTATTAATATTTATAATAATATCTATAAAAAACCTTATAAAAACCTTTTATAGAAAGATTAAGTTAATATATAGTCTTTTAAAGGGCATTATATTAAATAAAAATCTTATATTTATAAGTAAATTCTAGGAAAAGTTATATTATATAATATAAATAAAAAAAAGACTTTTTATAATATTTTATTTATAAACTAATAAATAAATAAAAAAAATAAACTAGAATATTATTAAATGAAGTACTATTTAAATATAAACTAGACTTTTATATTAAAAAAGAAAAAGAACTAATATAAATTACCCTTTTAAAAATAAAGTATAAAGTAAGATATCTTAGAGATCTATAAGAAAAGGCAAAAGAATATTAATAAAAAGCCACTAAAAGATAAGCTTTATATTATAATAAAAGGTATATACCTTTAAAGTTCTATATAAAAGATCTAATTATATTTTTAACTAAAAATATTAAGTTTAAAAATAAAATAAAAAGCTAATCTTAAAATATATTAAATTATTATAAATACTAAAAAATAATTAAACAATAAGCTTATAAAATAGCTTTATTTAAAAAGTATATAAAACTATATAATATATTTTATATAAGCTTACTAAAGCTATAAAAATTACCTAAAAGAAAATATAATAAAATCCTTTTAATATTTAATTTATTAAATAAAGACCTAAAGTAAAAAATTAAAATAATTAAAAAAAGAATATATATATATATATATATATATATTATTTAGTTAAATAAACTAATTAGCCTATAGAATATAATTAATAGATATTAAAAAGGGATATAAAGTATATATAAGGTATTATCTAAAAATATAATAAATTCTAAAAAGAAAGAAAACAAAAAGTAAAAGATATAAATAATATAAAAGATAAAAACTATAAATTATATAAAAAAGGTAAACTATATAAATACTAAATAATAGATCTATAAAATTAAAAGATATTATTTTAATTAATTAGCTATAGCTAAATAAAACTATCTAAAAAAATATAGACTATTACGGCTTAATATATATATAAAATAAAAACTAAATAAAAATAAATAAAGCCTAAATATAACTAATATTACTAAGGGAATATAACTATAAAATACCTTTAATTAAATAAAAGAACTAAAAGAAAACTCTAAAAAAAACTCTTTAATAATTAATTTATTGATAGTTATATTACTATTAAGGACCTTAACTACCTAAATACAAAAGATATATAAAGCAATCAACTAAAACACAAAGCTAAAATCACCTTACTATAGGCATAAGACCTATATTAGCTTCTAACAGGCATAAATAGTAACTAATTATACAAAAAAGGGAAAATATTAATAAAACTTAGCTAATAATAAAAGAAAAAGAAAGATATATAGCTAAGAAGGCTAAGATAAGGTATTAGGTTACCAAGAGATAATAGTACTTAGTAATATAATTATAGTAAATAACTAGGGTACTCTAAAATCAAATAAATATTAATAATAAGTAATAAAAATACAAAAGAAAATATATATAATAATATACTTAATTTTAGTATTTATTAGCCTATAGGCCTAGTAATATATAATCTTTATAGCTATAAAAGTAATATATAAATTAATAGTAATACTAACTAGATAAATATAAATAACCCAGGTAAGAAAGTAAGAATAATTATTTCCCTTTTTAGTCTTATACTTACTATTCTAACTAGTAATATTATAAGCTAATAATATAATAATATAGCTATAGAATTAATTAATATTATTAATATAGGCTTTAATACTAAGAAGAAAACTAAACTAAAGTAATTAATAACTAAAAATATAAAAATATATAATAAAATATAAAAGAAAAATAAAAGTTATATTGATATAGTACAAATATTATCTTAGGTATTATATTACTTATAATAAATAAATAATATATTTAAGAATTTATATATAATTAAAGTATATTTTATTAACTTTTTAGTAAAAAGCTTAGCCTTTAGGGTATTAAAATTACCCTTATTTATAATATAAAAATAATATATATATTAATTTATTTTAATAGAAAAAGTAATTATATAAAAAAAGTATTATATCTTTTTAGTATTTTTATATATATAACTAGGAGTATTAGTAGGTATTATAAAAGAAGAGAAATAAAAAGATAAAGAAAACTAAAAAGAAAAAAGACAAAAAGTAATATAAATAAAAAGAAAAAATATATATAAAGTAAAAATAATAAAAGATAAAGGGTATATAAAATAAAGTAAAAGGATATATAAAAGAAAAAAGAAAGAAAAAAGAATAAGGCCTAAAGTTATAATAATAAATAATATATTATAAATACTTACTTTAGCTATAAATATCCAATAAATAAATAATAGCTCTATACTATTATAAGGCCCTATAGATAATATAAATAAATCCTAGCAAAAGTAAATCTAAGTAAGAAAAATTTCCTAGACTTATTACTAAAGATAATACTATAAAAAAAGGGAAATATATATAAGAGGACCGCTAGGTAAGGCGCCTAGCAGGGCCCTATATCTCTATAAGCTATTATATAACATAATTTAATATAATAAAGCTAATTAAATTAATTAATCTTTTTAGTATAACTAAAAAGATCTATTATAGGCTAAGTATATTATTCTAAGTCTTATAATTATTTAATTAAGCTATAGATCTAGCTATATAAAGATTAAGGATTTAAATCTTAGATTAGCCTATAATTATATTAAGCTAAGCTTATAAAGATAGTAAGGTTTAGAGGGGTATTTATACCTAGTTAGTATAAGCTATTAAACTAATTATTTCTTTAAGAGTTAATAATAATAAGCCTTTAATGCTATAAGTACTATTACCTTTAGGATAAGCCCTTTAAGAGGTACTAAAAAAGATCTATAATAAAGCTATTAATAGTAATAAATTAGGCCTATAAGCCTAGAATAACTATAAAGGTAAAGAGCCTATAATGCCTAAAAGACTAGGCTTTTAAAAGGGAAGATAATTATAAGAGAACTACTAGGCAGAGCGCTTAATAGAGCCCTATATTCCTATAAGCTATTATATAGTATAATTTAATATAGTAAAGCTAATTAAATTAGTTAATCTTTTTAATATAACTAGAAAGGTCTATTATAGGCTAAGTATATTACTCTAAGTCTTATAAAATAATTATAATACTAGTAAAATAATATTTATTAATAGAGCTATATTTACCTTTAGCTATAGTTTAGCTATAGCCTTAGTATATTAGTATATATATAATTATATAACTAAAGCCTATAAGCTTTAGTCTTAAAATATAAAAGATAATACCTTATTAATTTACCTAGCTATATTAACTATTATAAGATATTATTATAAGATCTTTTTTATAATATTTCTTTTTAAATAATTAATATTTTTAAAGAATTAATTTAATCTTAAATATTTATTTTATTATAAGGATTTTTATAGATAATATATTAAATTCTTTATTATATTATATATAATTTATATAATTAAATAAAATAATATTATTAATTTATACTTTATAGTTTTTCTCAAGAAATTAATAATATAAGCTTATAATTAATATATAAATAAGCTAGACTTATAGTTTAAGTAGCCTTATTATTTAGTAAAATATTACTTTTATAAATAATAAGTCTTTTTATTTTATATATTAAAAGGTATATTAGTTTATATATTAAAGTAATATAATAATTATAATATATTAGGATTAATAAATATTAATAAGAAAATAAATTATAATATATAAATACTAAAAGTATTTATTTTTATTTTTATTTATTTATATTAAAAAAAGATTTAAAAAGTCTTTCTTTTACTTTACCTTTAAATAAAAAAGCCTTTTTAATTACTTTAATAGATTATAAAGCTTTAAAGGGTAAAATAAATATATGAACTAAGGATATATAGAAAAGGCTTACCTTATAGGTATATAAACTAGCCTCTTTTAATTTTAATCTTTGGTATTAGTTAAAGAAAATAAATCTAATAAATAAATAATTTAGAAAATTAAATTATATAAAAAAAGAGATTTTATATAAAAAGATATTATTTATATTAACTATAAAGTTAATTTTAATTAATAAGCCTTTATTTAATATATAATAAATAATTATTAGCTTAAAAGATAAATTAAATATTATTAAGATTTATATTTAAGCTATAATAATTAACTAAATTAATAATATAAAAATAAATTAAAAAGATATAAAGAAATCCTCTTTTAAAATTAAATAAAAGACTTTAAATCTTTTAATTAATTTTATATAATATATATTTTTATAATTAATAATAATAATAATAATATAAGTATATTACCCAAATTAAACTAGCTATAAAAGTAATTGCCTATAAAAGCTTATATATATATATATTTACTTAGTAAAAATAACCTTTAGCCTAGGTAGCTTATAGATTCTAAAACCTCTAAGAATAAAGGTAAATTTTATATACTTTTATAGTATTTAGTTATAGGTTTAATTATTATTATACTTTGAATTAATATACTAAAGACTATAGTATTAATATTACCTTATATTTTATATTAATTAATAATAATGGTTTTAGTCATTATTAGAATTAAATTAATCTAGATTTTATCCTTAACCTAGGTTCCTAATCTAGGCAAATAGGTTATTTATACTAGTAATACTATTATTATATTACTAGCTACTATATCTTTATAATTATTATATATACTAAAGTAATAATAAGTAAATTTAGTAAATAAATAAAAATTATTTAATAAAAAAAAGATTAAATAAAAGACTTAAAGAATTTATTAAAAGCTAAGATTATTTTTTTAAAATAAGATACTTTATATTAAATTATATAAAAATTAATATAAATTAATATAATATTCTTAATATAATTATTAGATTATTTAAAAGAATTAATCTAAGGATTATAGGTAAAAGATTAATATTATTAAGAATAATTAATAAGAGTTTATAGAGTTAATAGAAAAGAGATATAATATTATAATAATAATAATAATATTTATTTTTAAAGGAAATTAATTATTTTAAATTAATATATTTTATAATAAGAGATTTTATATTAATATTATAATAATATTAGCCTAAGTCTTTTTAATAGAATTTTCTTAAGATTAATTCTTATATTTTATTTATTTCTATATATTTAATTCTAAGATATTTAAGACTTTATATTTTATTACTAAGTATATTAAAAAGTTTAAATACTAAGATATAAGTCTTATAAAAAGCTATAATTTTTATTATTATTATTTTACTTATTTTAAAAACTTAATATAGATTTTATTATAAGCTTAAGTAATATTTAAGTAAATAATAAAAAATAAAAAATTATGTATTAATAATTATTTACTAAATAATTAAATTTATTTTATTTATTTTAACTAAAAAAATACTTAATATAATAAAAATAATTTAAGTTTTATATAAATAAATAAAATATAAATTTAATACTTTAAAAGATATTATTAATAATAAGAATAAACTAATAATTAACTAATTTTAATAAAGATTTATATATTCTCTTTTTTTTTAAATCTATTTATAAGGCTAATTACCTAGTAAGATTATTTAAATATACTAAATTAAGCTATAAGATTTTTAATAATAGATTTTACTTAAGTCTTAAAAGAAGTATAGCTTATAAAATTAAGCTTTTTATTAATAATTAATTAATATTTTTTAAATTATTCATAATAAAATTAAAGATAAATATTAAATTAAATAATAAAAATATCAATTTATTAATATATTTTAAATTAATTATTAATAGTTCTAAGAATTACTTTTTATAATAATTAAGATTAATAAAATTAATTAAATGTATATTTATAATATTAATTTAAAGAAAGAGATATTTAAAAAGGAAAATAATAAGATAAAGGCCTATATATTTTATTAATAAGAGTTTAATAAATACTTTATAATATCTTACTTTAATACTAACTTTCCTTAATAGGGAAAATATTCATATATTTATATATATATAAAAGGCCTTAAAGTAATAAATAATTTAATTACTAAAAATAGAATTTATATGTAATAATTATTAATATTTATTTATAAATATATCTTTAATAATATTATTTTATAGCTATTATCTTAGAATTATAATATATATTTAAGAATATATAAAGCTATAAGTATAAGTATTATAAAAAAGATACCTATCTAAGATCTTACTAAGAACCTACTTATAGTAGGTCTACTGACAAGATAAGGCCTATATATAAGCCAATAATTTCCCAAGATAAGATAAGGCTATAGGAATTCCTAGGAAATTCCCTATTTATTTCTTAGACTAAAAAAAAAGCTTATCCTAAGAAATTTCCTAGGGAATTCTCTTAATCTAAGAAATAAACTTATACTTAAGAAATTTTTTAATATATATTTAAACTAAAGAAAATAAAAAAAGAATAATTATTAAAATTTTCTTATAATAATAAAATTAAAATTTTAAATATATAAAAATAAAAATAAAAATACTTTTAAAAAATAAATTATTATATTAAATAAATTAATATTATTTACTTTTATTTTAAATTAAATAAATTAAATATTATATTTATATAAATCTTAAATTATTATTTATTTATTTATATATATATATATATATATATATTTATAATAATTAATAATATTTTTTTTAATTTAAACTTTAATCTTATAAATAAATATAAATAAAAGATTATACTATAAGCTTCTCTTAATCTATAAATAGCTTTTAGAGATCTATATTTATTATACCTTAAGAAAGATAAATCTTTTAAGATATAAGAAAAAAAATGAATTAAAGAAAATTAAAATTATTAAATATTTAAATTAATTTTATCTAAAATACCCTTTTCCTAGTAATAAATATAAAGTATATAAATTGTATATTAAATATATACTTTATATTTTTTTCTAGAAATTAAATATAAATAAGCTTTTAAATAATCTTTAAACTTAAAAGTTTAATTTTAAATAAATATTTATATATAAAAGATTATTTAATTTAGCCTTATTATTTAGGAATTATATTAATAATGCTTTAAATTAGTCTTTTAGGGGCTTTATCTTTAGGCTTTCTAAGAATCTATTTAATAATATAGTCTTTAAAGAAATAAAGATAATAGAAATTTAAATAATTAAGCTTTATACTATATATTATTTAATAAGAATATTAAATCTAAGAAAAATTAATCTTTAATTAAAAAAAATGCCTTTTAGTATAAATATATAATCTAAAGAAAATTAAACTAAGGAAAGTCCTAAAGAATTATAGTATCTAGGAAAAGGAAATTATTTATAAAAGTAATATATTCTATTTAATATTCCTTGAAAATAATTAAATAAAAAGAATAATTAATTAAATATCTTAAATTACCCTTTTCTTTAAGAATAAAAGACCTTTATTAAAGAATAAATAATAGCCTTATTTTAAAGTATTTAACAAGGCTTTTCTATTTATAAAAATAAAAGCTTACCTAAGTTAGAAACCTAGAAATAGGCTATCTAAATATATGCTTTTATATTCTATAGTATAATAACTATAATAGGCTTTATTATTTAAAGGTAAAATAAAAAAAGGCTTTTTAAATCTTTTTTAATATAAATAAATATAAATAATAATAAATATTTTTAATATTTATATATTATAATTTATTTTCTAGTATTTATTAATTCTAATAGATTATAATTATTAAATTACCTTTTAGTTATTACTTATAACTATATATCATATATATACTAATAAAATACTATATATCTTTTAATATACTATTAAAATAATAAAATCTATTATTTATAAAAATAATATTCTATTAAATAATTTAATATATTATTTATAAAAAATAATATAATAAATATATTTAAAATTAAATTAATTTTCTAAGAATATTAATTACTTAAGAAAAAATACTATAAAAAGGATCTTAAGTTTATAAAAAAATAAAATAATAATTAAATTAATTCTTAATTATTTTATAAATCTTAATTATAATAAACTAAATAATACTTATAAAGAATTTCTAAGAAAAATAGCTAAAGAAAAATATAATTACTTTTAGGTTAATATAAAATATATAGCTTTAAGGATAAAAGAATATATACTTTAAAAGTAATAAAAAAATTTATTAAGTAAAATATAATAAAACTTATATAGTTTATTAAATAAAAATAACCTTTAAAATATACTTTATGATTTTTATTTTATATATTAATAGTAATTATTATTAATATCTTTTAAAAATTAAAGTTAATTAATAAAGTATTTTATAAAGCTTAAGATATTATATTTATTTTAATTTTCTTATAAATATTATTTTTTATTTTAATTTAATAAAGGATCTTCATTTTATAAATATATTAAAGAATATTATTTTATTAATACTAAAAAT
Source organism: Calonectria honghensis (assembly GCA_013403855.1). Classification (NCBI taxonomy): domain Eukaryota; kingdom Fungi; phylum Ascomycota; class Sordariomycetes; order Hypocreales; family Nectriaceae; genus Calonectria; species Calonectria honghensis. Next base: position 123,419 of record VTGB01000072.1, on the reverse strand, counting down.
ATATATATTTAATTTAAATAAAAAAAATATAATAATAATATAAATTTTAATAAATAGATTTATTATATATAGTTAAATAAATATATATATATATATTAATTATATATAGTTAAATAAATATATATATATATTAATTATAAGATTTAAGGCTATATTTTAAAGAAAGTAATTTTAAAACTTTAAAATATTAAATTAAACCTAAATAAAAAAAGTAATATAAAATTAAATAAATATAATTTTTATAGTTAATATATATAATTATTAAGATATAAATTACTTAATAATATAATATTATTAGTAAAGATTAAATATTATAATTTAATAAAAAAGAATATTTTTAAAATAATAATAAAGGCAAAGAATAAGCTAAATTAAATAAATAAGAAAATAATAAAGAGTACTAAATTAATATAGTAATAAGTAAATTAATATTACTTTTATAATAGAAAATAAATATAATAATAATAATAATAATAATAATCACAAATTATATTTTAGAGGTTATTTTTATTTAGTAAACTATGTGACTTTTATTGTATTCTAACTATTATTTTTTGCCCTTCTTTCTATTGCTTTTAATTAGAGTATATATCCTTTTGCCCTTAAAGCCATATATCTCATATTAACCCAAAAGTAATCATATTCTTCTTTGGCTATTTTCCTTAGAAATCCTCTATAAGTATTATTTAGCCTATTATAGCTAGGATTTATAAAATGATTAAGGATTGGTTTAATTATCTTTTCTTGCTCTTTTATAAACTTAAGATCCTCTTTGCGGCATTTTTTCTTAAGCAGTTGATATTCCCAAAGGATCAATCTAATCTTAATTATATCTACTATATTGTCTTCTATAGATAATGTATTAAATTGTCTAGTGTGCCACGTATGATCTGCGCGGTTGAATGAGATAATGTTATTAATTTGTACTTTGCGTTCTCTTTTAAGAGGTCAGCAATATAAGCTTATAATAAACACATAGATAAGCCAGACCTATAGCATTGGGTAGACTTATTGTTCGGTGGGATATTGCCCTTATAAATGATAGGTCTTGCTATTTTACATTAGGGGATATACAGTGTTCTATTGGTTTGTATATTGTATGTGGGTATAAGTGAGAAGTAATTTGATGATTATAATCTATTGGGATTAGTAAATGCTAGAAAATGAATTGCAATGTATAAATGCCAAGAGTAGTATTTATTTTTATCTATATCTATTTGTATCGGAGAAAGGTTTAGGAAGCCTTTCTCTTGCCTTGCCTTTAGGCTGCAAAGACTATTGTGGTCGCTGTACTGTAGGATATAAAAGCATATATCTAGGCAGCCTGCTCCTAGGTTTCTGACCTGGTTGAGCTCCTGTTCTTGTGAACAGAGAAGCCTTTTTAATTACTTTAAAATAATAATAATAATAATAATAATAATAATAATAATAATAATAATAATTAAAATAAAATTAAATAATATATTTCTTTTTTTACTTTTACTTTTATTTAATTTATATTAAGATACTATAAATATATAATAATAATATATAAATATATATATATATATATACTATATTATATTATACTATACTATAACTATACTATATATAAGAAAATAATGAGTAATAAAAATAATAGTATATAACTAATAAATCTCTTTTTTTATTTTTTAAAAATATAAATATTAAAAATAATATTTATTTTTATTTATATTTATTTATATTAAAAAAAATTAAATTTTATTTTATTAAATAAATAAATATTAATAATTTTTATATATAATTTTAAAAAATAATTTTTAATTATTTTTTTTATAATTATTTTTATTTTTAAAAATTAATTTAATAAAACTAATTATATTAATTCTAATTTACCTATAAATATATTATATAACTTTTTACCTATTAAAACAACACATACCTTCCTCTTTTAGACTGTATATTCTATGTACCTAATGCCTTGTGTTCAACAACTGGGATTGTTACTTTTGTCCCCCCACTGTAGTAGCGGCAGCAGTCGTAGTAGCGCTAGTAGTAGCTATTGGAAAGGTCGGTCTAACAAGACCCAGCCGTTTTACCTCTGTCTAGTCTGGAAGTATGTCAACATCAGAGTCTTCTAACTAAAACACTGAATCTTCATTCACTCTTCTCTCTCCGTTACACGCACAACTTGTTATGTCAGATTGTTTTACCATGTCGGTAATGACGGTCTTTTGTTGCCGGTCGGACTGAAACATCAACACGGCTCGGCACATTCATATCACACTTTTCTCTTCTCTCCCGTCTCGCCCACCATTCTCGACAGGTGGTTGCCATGAGGGAAACGGTTTTATTTGTCATTAATATCTATGTGCTGTCAACCCATTCCAAGTTTCATGCAGTGGCATGTCACACCGCCCCTCGTCAATTGATGTTACTATATTCGCAGCCACCGTTGCTTTACCAGAACTCATCATTCATTGTATAGATGCTTTGGATATACTCTAACAATATCCTGGTAATTCTCCGAAAGCCTCGGCGTGTATTGTTCCGCCTCACATCTTGTAAACAGGGGTTTGGAAGGCCAGACCTGGTAGACGGGACCTCTCCTAGTTTCGTGCATTAGGTTCGGAATGTGGAAAATAATCCGAACGACTCATAGTCTCAAATCGTCTACCGTCGATCAATAACGCCGCGAGCATATCCCGGTATCCTTCATCATACCTCCCTTCTAACCGTCTTTGGTTCTTGATTACAATCATACCCCCCTCCCCCCCGAAAAAAACCAAATTTCGCACTAGCTTGGTGATAGCCCTTTGGAATGAGGGGGCATGAAACATCCTCAGTATACGCCTGAGGCACCACCCTGCTATGCTCACTGGCCTTACAGGAAAACAATTCTTGAACTGAGACACTGGGAGTCTCCTTCAGCTACCCTAATGAAGATTGGTCCCTGGTGTTATAAGCAGTTGGCCAAAATGATGCTGATAAATCCGATATTTGTAGAGACTTCCTCTCCAAAACATAGACGTTGTCGCATGCTGCGTTTATTAACTAGGCAACCGGGAGATCACCATCACGCATATCCACCCAGTGAGTTGGTATATGTATGGAGAAGCACTGGTCAAGGTGTGTCTTAGAATCTCGTGGTAGAGACAAAATTAGGGAGATTGAAGCAAGAAAGGGATGGAGAGGTACGACGCACCCCTCTCCGAGGACTCGGAAACATGGTTACTGATGGTCGGCAGCTACTACGGCAACCGGGAGAGCGATGAATCCCTGCGGCGATCTGAGGGATGCCGATGCAGCCACATCTGTGCCTCATTACCAAGGGGGTCAAACAATTTGCTCTTCTAAAGGGCGAGGACATCAAGGGTGGTTCTCTTGGTAACAACTTCATGGACGCAAACATAACAAAATCAATGTCGCGATTCTATTTGGCCATGTACCATCTGTGACCTTGCCTATACTTCACAAACGAGTGATAAGAGGTTTGAAACGCTCAGACAGTTATCACATATTGATGAGCCAATGATGTGACTGGCTGTGCATTTAAATCTGAAGGCCTTCATAATTTTCTTTACGAATTGAACATTGTTTAAATACGCATGCGGCATCACAAATACTACTTAGTAGCTGAAGATGCATGTCTACAGTTAAATTGAGGAGTTTGCTAAGTTGGTTCCGGCAACTTGGCCCAAATGATCTAATCTGCGCCTGGCACTCCCTCTTGAAGTGACGCCAATTCTGGTTGCCTTGGTTTTCGAGGTCAGGACTCACAGGTTGGATCAACCGAAATGTTTCCACTTCCTGCACCTAATACGAGACATGAACTCTTGATTGTGGATTCGCGCTTACATAAATGCGTGATTCACGTGTGTTGTTGTGTTGTGCACGGCGGATGTGTCACCCTGGGTTGGAGCGCATGCAAGTTATTGCTGGAATAAGACCGAGGTCCACTCGTGAAGGTCTGACTAGGAAAGCTGCATTGTATCACACTGGCAACGGCACTATTGTCATATTAGACCCTCATTTCTGCCTGGGATTGGTAATGAGTTTGGCTCCGCCAAGGCGTCGGTTCGGGCCTTTCGGATCACAACCGCCATGCAAAGAGACTTTATTCTCGTCACTATGGATATTGAAATGACCTTTTGAGAATTTCGAAATGACCTTCAGATTGACAAGTTAATATCGCCCATGGTTGCTGGCTCGTTGGTGAAGAAATACCGGTTTCTCAACGTGGCGGGTTGCCGTGCTTGTGATGAAAATCGCTTCGATATTGGAGATGGTGAATTACTAAAATATCTAAGCAACTAAAAATGATCAGAGACCTAGACAGGGCATTGCGCTTCTGTGGGTCATTCAGAACGCATTCATGCCCCAGACTGGGTGTACATTGAATTATGTAGAAGGGAGTTCACGAAGGGCCAAATTACAGAAACAGTGGGCGAAAAGACAACGACAGGGAGTCGGGAGAAATAAGGGATTTTTTTCTCTCCCCTATCCCCTTAGGGTTTACCCTGATATACAAATAAGACCGAATCTACAGCGATGTGTACACTTATCATGGCTTTCAGCCCCAAATTGCACACATCATGCTGGCGCAGCTACTCCATGGCATTGGGAATGTGTGATATTAAAGTCTCCGGACAGATCACAAACATGTGAGGCACTTTGACAAAAGAAAAATTTCTTGAACCCATGTTAATCTGCTGAGTTGCGGTTTGGCCTCGAGTGGTCTCACACCGCTCTCCGTCCGTTTTGAGACTCAGTGCAGGGAATTGATTGTCTGTCTAAGACTTGCCTATATCCAGGACGGGGAGCCAAGGGTCCGAAGCCACGCAGATGGGTGCGATCCCGGGAGACAGGGACGGGCAAACCGTTGCCTCGGGACCCCTTCAGTCCAACTAAATGATCCATCGTCAAAAGGGCCGCCACCATCACACCGATGCATGGGATTGAACACCGCACTAGTTACCTAGATGGTATTGTTTCACTCAACATGAACCATGCATCACATTCCTGCTGGACCGGATCACCCCGAATACATACTCGGCAGCTGGGACCGGCTCCGTGCAAAGGGTTCTTAGCGGGGGTGGAATGCTACAGCGATTGTGATGAGGGTTGGCCCCGTTGTTTCCCCGATGCCGTGGGTTGCTAGGGTACCAAGGGAGCTCCCGAGTCTGTGACAATGTCGATGCTGTGAACCGTTTTCTCATAATTTCCAGAAACCCCCCTTGGAAGAGAGTGACGCCGAGCCCAGGTCTGTCGAGATGGACCGATTTGACAAAGGAACTGTCTTGAGATCTGCAATCTTAGATCCACAACCGACTGTTACTGGGCTACTTCAAATATATAAATCAGACCTCTTCTATCTTCTTGGGAAGCACATAGACAATGTAGAGACACCGACGACTCTCAAAGCACCATTAACAACTCACCGTCGCCTTTCTCTCTTTCTGAATTGGTATCTATTCATAATGGCTGGGATGTGCATTTCCCACCAGAGTCGTCACCCAGGTGGGCTCAAAACACGACTCGGCCATGGAAAGACGGTTTACACCCCGTTCCCTACTGTCACCGCAGCGTTCTACCATTATGCGACATGCTGCCCAGAGAACATGGCCATACACGATTTATCAGGTTCTCCGAGGTCATTATCATATAGGGAACTCGCCTTACGGGCTCAAAAGCTTACTCAGCAACTTCGTAGCCGTGGTGTTTTGCCAGGCCAACGAATCCCACTCGTTGTGAAGCGAAGTTTGGAGATGATTGTGGGAATATGGGCAATTCTCTCATGCGGTGCCCAGTATGTTCCTCTTGATGGAGGTGTAGTCCCTGATGAAACAATACACCGAGTCTTGGACCAATCTCAAGGGGACATTGTTCTATGTCTATCATCAACTAAGCATCGTGTTACGGCCCTGCAACCAGGGCGTACCATTGTAGTTATTGATGAACTCGGGTTTGCAAGCTCGGAGATGTCGTATCTCGGGCGCGGATATGTGGATCTTTCTACGCCAGATGATGGCTGCTATGTGATATATACATCTGGTAGGTACCGGTTTTGTATTTCTTTTTTAAGTGGTGTCCTTACTCACTCTTGAAACTTTCGGTTTATTAGGAACGACCGGCCAGCCTAAAGGTGTTGATGTCACACACAGAAATGTTGCGAACTTGGTTTGCATGTCTCCTGGCAACTTGGGTATTACCCCGGGTACCAACGTTGGGTCGGTGCTCAACATTAGCTTCGATATGGGTGAGTATTGCGATGCGCCCCTGTATACAGCGTTAACCACAGAATAGCGGCCTGGGAGATTTTTGCTTGTTTCTGTAATGGGGGAACGTTAGTGATAAGAGGCTCAAAATGGGAGCCGGCACTCCAGGAGGTTAGCCATCCTCCAATCGCTAGCCAGGCATTTTGCTGATGTGCAATCCAGGTCGATGTACTTATTTGTACACCAACGATATTATCAAAATACCATCCAACCCAATTTCCAGGAATACGAACTGTGGCTACCGCAGGAGAGCCGACGACCCAAAGGTAGACCGAATCCTAGAACTGTATTATGCTCATCCTCGCTGACAATCCAAGCCTCGCTGATTTGTGGGCTAGCCACGGTACCTACTGGAACTGCTGTGGCCCAACTGAGACTACTATTGTCAACACGATGCAAAAACATATCGTCGGTGACAGTTTATCAATCGGTCGCCCAACTCCTAATAATAATGTTTATATCATCGGCGAAGATGGGGAATGTGTCTCTGTGGGGACTCCAGGAGTGATGTGGGCTGGAGGTGCTGGTGTCACCCGAGGCTATGTTGAACTCGGGGATAAAACAGCTGAGAGGTACCTCACCGACCGATTCGCAAAAGACGGGTAAGGAAACAGATCATGGAGATGTGAATCGTGGCTGACAAAATTCTATTAGTTCAAACATGTACAACACTGGAGACCTCGGGCGCTGGCGACCTGATGGCTCTATTGAGATCCTAGGTCGAGTTGATGATCAAGTCAAAGTCAAGGTGAGAAAAATCCAGGTCTATCTATGGTAATATGCTCGGCCCAGTTGACACCGCTATTCTAGGGATTCCGTGTGGAGCTTGACGGCGTGTCAGCATCACTGTCTTCAGCCCCCGGCGTGTCTCGGGCTGCCACGCTGTTGATTGAAGATGAGATCCACGGCTTTGTTAGCCCACTAAACTGTGACATCGATGCTATCACCAAGCACACAGAAAAGCAGCAACCTTACTATGCTGTGCCGAAGCATATACATGCCCTAGATGAGCTTCCCGCTACACCAAACGGGAAGATTAACAAGAAAGAGCTTCAGGTGATGGCTCTGACAAAATCCAAGGTGCAATTCTTCGAAATTCCCCTCGACATGGAAGAAAATAAAGGCCGACATCTCAAATATCAGCCCTCTTTGTCAACCTTGTCAACCTTGTCAACCGTGACTGAGAAGATGGATCTCAACCAAGATCTTCCTCCCAAGCAGGCTTCACAGCCGTTCAGAAGCTTGAGACATAGAATATTCATTGTTTACCGGATGCTTTTTAGTCTGGTAGGACTCATAAATTTCACTATACTAATATGTATGATCGCATTCAACATCAATCTCGAATGGTTAGGAATCATTACCGCTATCAATTTAACCGCAGCAGTTCTAGTACGACAGGATATGGTTATAAATGGACTGTACAATATCACCTGTTCAGTCCCAAAGTCATTCCCGCTCTGGATTCGGGGGCGATGTGCCAAGATTTACCACCTGGGAGGGATCCACTCTGCCGCTGGTGTCTGCGCAACAACTTGGCTCCTTATCTCGACGATTCAAAATACTATCTGCGATGCGTTAGTTTGTGAGGGCCAACCTCCCAGTTCAGCTTCAACCCAAGTCGTATCGTGGCTTCTCTGTGGACTTTGCTGTACAATGGTTGGCACCGCGTGGCCGTCCTTTCGTAAGCGGCACCATGATCTGTTCGAACGGTTTCATCGATTTGCGGGATGGGCGGCCCTTGGGTTCTTTTGGCTCCGCACAATATTAGCCATCAATGATCGTCGCCTGAAAGACCATAATTTCGGCTCTGCTCTGGTGCGGAGTGCCGAATTTTGGCTTATACTCATTGCAACACTCAGCATTGCTTCATCATGGCTCTCTCTTCGAAGAGTACCTGTTGATGCTGAGATTCTTTCTGAGCATGCTGTTCGGTTGCACTTCGACTACACAATTCCAGTTAACGGCACATTTACACGTATCTCGCAACGTCCGCTCTTGGAATGGCACTCCTTCGCGACCATCCCCGCTCCTTCAGACACTCACCGCCCTAAAGGATACTCTCTTGTGGTATCCAACGCTGGCGATTGGACCCGTAATTGTATTCGGCGGCCACCCACTGAACTATGGGTAAGAGGTGTTCCGACATGTGGTGTGATGCGCATTGCGACGCTGTTCAATCGCATCGTCGTGATTGCCACTGGATCCGGAATAGGGCCTTTGCTTGGTCACATTAATCAACCGACTTGCCCTACGCAACTAATCTGGTCGACTCAGAGGCCAGAGGAAAATTTTGGGAAAGAAGTACTGTGTACCATTCGCGAAAGAATCCCCGATGCCGTGATACACGACACAAAACTGCATGGACGACCTGACCTCGTTCGAATGGGCTTCAACATGGCACAGAATTTTGGCGCCGAAGCTGTAATAGTGATTGCCAACGAAAAAATTACCAAAAAAATTGTATACGGCCTAGAAACACGAGGCGTTCGAGCATTTGGTGCTATTTGGGATAGTTAACCAACCATTCCACGCTCTTGGCATTTTTCCTTTTCGTCTTCTCACGACTACTACTGCATATTCTCCTTTGTCTTCTTGTCCAAGCATTCGGACCATCAGCTCATCATCGGCTAGCGCGCATTTCGCTGTTTCCTTTGTTTTATTTTTCTTCCCATTATTTATTCATTTATTTTAACCTTCTCCACTAACGACGGACATTTCATTTGTCTTGTTTCTCAAAACAAACTGTACCATGTTTAATAGTGTGTATATACAAAGGGGCTTGGGCATTAATACCAGGACTCACGTGAGACCCGGAGCGGACAGCATCACATCTTTCATTTTCGTTCTTTTTATTTGCAGGGTCGACAGGTTTGTCGGGATATGGATATGCAATAAAGCCATAGAGTACATAGTCTACTTAGTGGGGCGCATCGGCGTTTTTGACAATTACAAGTTTTGGCATCTTCACCAAACATCATTTTAGTAGGTGCGAAGATAGCATATCATGTTTACCCTCCGGCGAATAGGTACGGCGGCCTCTAAATCCGCCCACAGGGGCATATGGAAGCCGACTACCGCTACTAGGTTCTACTCTGAAGTCGTTCGTCCATTGGCCTATGATTTGCATGAACCAGCAAGGCCTCGGGTCGACAAACAAAAGTCTCCAATTCTCTTCCTGCATGGGGTGTTCGGGTCGAAGAAAAACAACAGGGCTATTAGCAAGTTGGTGGAACCGCCTGTGGTACATTGTCCCGTATTCTAACTAGGTTGCAGAGCATTGGCTCGTGATGTAGGGAGATATGTGTACGCTCTGGTGAGGCACATCCAGCCATTGGTTATGAAGAGGTGCATGGAAACTCAATAACCAGCTAATAGGACCTTCGAAACCATGGCGAATCACCACACAACTCTCGGCACGATTATCTCGCTATGGCTAATGATGTTGCGGGCTTTATCCAAGACCACGGTCTCACAGAAACAACACTAATCGGGCACTCAATGTAAGCTCCACCAGTGTTGGGTCGCATATTTGGTAAGCTAATTCAGGGCTAGGGGTGCCAAAACTGCCATGGCACTCGCTTTGCATTCTCCTGGCCTGATTGCAGACATCGTTGCTGTTGACAATGCCCCCGTTGATGCGATTTTGAGTGGAGACTTTGCCGAGTACATTCGGGGTATGAAAAAAATCCAAGAAGCCAATGTCACTCGCCAAAGTGAAGCTGATACCATTCTCGCCAGGTATGAAAAAGTACGTCTGATATTCGTCTAGCCCACTTTAAAAAGATTTGAAGGGGCAATAATCATAAACAATTCTAGTCTATCACTATTCGGCAATTTCTTCTGGGCAATCTTCATCGACCATCTGGCGAGAAGGCACAGAAATTCCGCATCCCGCTTGACATCATTGGCCGCTCACTGAACAATCTTGGAGACTTCCCATACAAGAACCCCAACGAAATTCGGTTTAAAAAGCCAGCTCTTTTTGTAAGAGGTACAAAAAGCAAGTATGTGCCGGACGAGTTGATTCCTCTGATTGGACAATTCTTCCCTCGTTTCCGTCTTGTTGATATTGATGCTGGCCACTGGCTCATATCTGAGCAGCCCGAGGCGTTCAGACAAGGTAACAACTCCTCATACCGTGTGAAAGACGGCTTATGCACATGTGATTTTTTACTGGCGCTAACTTTTACTCCCAGCTGTTGTCGAATTCTTACAGAAGTCGGAATAGTACAAAGGATCATGGAGGGCTTGCTTTAGCTCACGGTTCGTTCGCTTGCATGCATGTGGACTGTACCTAGCTACATCAACTTTTAATACCAATCCATAGAATTAATAGACGGGATAGCCTCTATCTTACTCCGGGTGCGGGAGCCCTTAACATTTCTATTCCCACGAGATTCTTTTTCTTGTCTCAACTTAGGGCTGGATCGATACCTAATTCCGTGCGTGGTTGGATAAAATGCGACCGACACAGTGCATTTCAACATTTCACAATACGATACCGGAACCAATTTAATGAATTTGACCGATCACTTTTGCCATTCAAAGGAACATGACCCAATCCCATAGCCGCCTTTGTGATGCTACGCCAGTTGCGATGACCGAAACAATGCCAGGGATGAGTTTATTAGCCACGGGGCCCTATGCCTTCCCCGCGCCATCCAGCCAGTGCCTTTTAAACCTCCTCGAGAACACGCTCCTTGAACTCCCGCTCAACCTTCTGGCCCTGGTCATCCGTGCCCGACTCGCCGTGGAGAGCCATCAAGGCTCCAAGGTCGAACTTGGGCTGCTTCAACAGCTTAACCTTGCGGATGTGAACCTGAAATGGAAAACCCGGTTAGCGTTGTACTTCTTATTATGGGCGAGTACGTTGGTCGTCATGGGGCTTGTTTCAGCAACTCACGTTCTGGAGGGGGTAAATGCCCTGAGTGGACTTCTCAATCTCGCGGCCAATGACCTCGGGGATGAGCTTGGAGGTGAGCTGAGTGAGAGTGCAGCTGGATGCCTCACGCTGGATGATGTCGATCATCTTGCGACGGATGGCACGAATCTGCGACGAGGCAGCGTAGGTGGTCTTCTTGATCTGGTTGGGGCGTCGCTTGGTGAAGGCGATGGCGAAGAGGCGGATGAGGTAGTCGTCGGTGGTCTTGACGGTGACGTTGGCCTCAATGAGGGTCTGCCACTTTCGCACAAGGGATCGGAGCTTGTCCGAAGTGAAATCGAGACCGTGGAAGTTGGTCAGGCAGTTCTTGCCCTGGACCTCGTCGACGCGGAGGCGAACCTTGCGGAAGGAGTGGTCCTCATCCTTCTGGAGATCGGCGAGCGAGACCTCGACGATACGGCCCTTGAGGGCATCGTTGGCGTTCTTGAGACCAGTGGTTCGGTTCACCAGGGTCTTGCCGACACTGTAAGCACACACCAGTTAACGAAATTTTCCCAATTTTTTGTAATATGTCGATTCGTGTCGCAACTCACTCTCGAACGTTGAAAGGGTTAGGGGCCTAGAGAATTGGAGTCAGCCAAATTGTCGAAACCCGCATTCGGTTGTACAATCACCCACCTTGATCGAGTACCAGTCCTTGCGGGAGAAGGGGTCCACGGTCTTCTTCTTAAGGCCCTTCTTGCCCTTGGAGAGTCTCTTGTTCCTAGAACGCGCGTAAGCATATAAACGTTAATTGTAGTCGTCGTCGTCGCCGTGCTCACTTTCCAACCGCCATGTTTGCTGGCTTTTTTGTCAACCGTTGGAGAGAAAACCGAAGGTGCTGGCTGGAGGGATTGGTGGAGGGGCGAAATAATTTCAATTTCTTGTGTGCACCAGCTTAGGTCTAAGCGAAACAGATAAATTTGCGGCCCAAGTTTTTTCCGGGTCGCGAGTGAACCCCAAGACGCACGTGATTAAAACGCCATATTCCACAAAAATCAATGGAGCCACATGTGGCTAGGCCCTCAGCCTCATAAGTGGGGATGGCAGAAACTCTCCACCTCACGTTTTGCCAGACGCTTGATTGTGCTTCACATTGCTTCAGACCTCTCCCTCAGAGCATACTGGGACATGTAGCCATTAGGTTTGTATTTCAGCCATGTGACGGAGCATGCCCCTGGTTACAGCTCACTCTTACTTGATTTAGGCCTCACTGAGGAAGCACCCGTGCATCAAAGAAATGACTGATTTGGGTTTGTATTTAACTATGACGTTGCTATTTCATGAACATGACGTCTGCACAAAAAAAGTGGTGTCAGGTACACCATCGCCCGTCCATCACAGGAACCACGGCTCTGTTGCGTCGGCTATTTCAACCCGTTCGCCCTTGGAAGTGGTATTTTTTCTCCCCCCCCCCCCCACTCATTGTTTATGGCATGGATTTACCCATGAGACCTTCTCTATCCAATGTGCCTGTCGTTGTCGCCCTTGAAAATTCAGGACAGTACATCCGGTAGAGCGTAGATATGAAGCTGCTGGGGATGTCATGTCTCTCCATCCAGTTTTCGGCTTTCCACCACAGCCTGGCTTATCTGGAGCCACCAGTTGGAAGCTCATGGCTTCACTGGGCTATCTCAGTAAGCCGCTTGTGCGAGTTTCTTCGTGTTTGTTTGTTTGTGTTTTTTTGCTGTCGGCCTGCCTCCCTTTCGAAAGGTCGTCCACCACCTCCTCCACTTGATTTCCTCAATCGTCGGTGTCCTTGTCGAGGTGCTGCTTCTCCCTGCTCCAATCGTCAAAGCTCGGGAAGCTGAAGTAGTAGCCTGCATTTACAGTTAGGACGAAATGATGTAGCGGAGGGGCAAATAAAAAGGACAAACGAACCAGATGGTGAGTCGACCAAAACGACATCTTGGCAGCCGGTGGGCGAAGTCTCAGATCCAGCGCCACAAATCATAATCGGTTCGACTTGATGAGCGATAGACTCCGCAGTAGATGTATGCTCAAGGTGGGTGGATGGTGGAGAGAAGATGGCGACGCGATTTAGTAGGTCGGTTGCCTTTTGTGGGGAGTTGGAGCTGGCGAGCGGTCCTCGGATGGCATTCGAAGCCGTGATGGAGGGTTCTGTAGCACTGGATCGCAACAATCTGGGTCGGTGACGCGACGAGTTGTGCGAAGAAGAGTCGCGACGGTGATGCGGCCTCACGGCACTGCGGGTTTCTCGGGAAAAAGAAGCCATTGTTGACGCAATGACTTAGATGGATTTCAAGTTGTTCGATGCACAATCGCAGAATTCAATGGGTGAGCCCTCGGGAATGGACAATATTCACTTTGAACATTCGCCCGGGACATTCATTCAACATTGAAGTGAGAGGAGATGATGTCGACGCTGACACTGATGGCTGAGGTTAGGAGTGACGCGAGCGCTTGGTTGTCGGAGGAGCTGGAATATCAACCTCGGCGGCAACGGGATACCACGGCAGCCGTCCACAACCCACCACGCAACAGGTCTCTCTGGCACGCCTGCCTGCTCGCCACTTGTCGGCTCATCGATGCATTGGGTGTCAACTATGTGTCTCGAGGTGTATGGCTCATCATCCCTGATTTGGGCACGCCCGGGCCCCGGGGCCTGCACGCGGGTCTCCCGTGCATGTGCATGCGGGGATTCTCCAGCACACCAGGCCACTCAAAGGCGAACAGACAGGCACCCTGTCAGCCAAAGGTCGGTAAAGAACGAGCCAATGTAGCTACAATCGCATTGCTACCCAACCACCCCCCCGGACCTAGGATACAGCAGGCCGGAACGCGGGTGGCCGTGAGTTGGGGGGTGGATGGATGGTCGGGGAGCGGCAGCTAGGACAAATATGGTACCGGAGAGACCATGCAGAGACGTTGAGTGTGAGCGTACATGCCTGTTGTGTGCTGTGTGCCAGCCACTAAGTGGTTCCTGGACACCATCTTCTAGAGCAGTAGTCAAAGTGCTCAGGGACGCCGCGCGCTGGACTCGTCAGCCGCCCTACATTGGCCTGCCCTACTCGTGTCCGAAGCTACCGACCGCCACGTCGAGTATTTCCCTCATGGTGTCATGTGTAGGAGAGCAATGATGTATCAATTAATCTACCAGAAAAAAAATCACACAAAATCTATCTAACATAGGTAATTAGTTCTTAAACTCTTAGGAATAAAAACAAATCCCCCACTGTGTTTGACCATTCCGTTCATGTGGTGTGGGACCTGGAAACACGCTATCCTAGAGGAGGTATCCATACTTCAAGCTGCTTGCTGAAGCTCGGGGTTGGTTTGTGGAACGCCATGTGGTGTCGCCGACGTCGCCACTACAACAGTTGCGTTTGACGCTCTGCAACACCATTACATACAGCCCCAGCTCTCACTTATCGTTTGAGGGGGCAGATGAGACAGTGGCATTGTCTGGTCGCTGATCAATCAACGATACAGATTGACAACCAGGGCATCAATCCAACCTGCAAGCTTACCCACACTGCTGACGCACTTGATAACACATCCGATAGCGCCCACGCCAAGTGCGCCTGATGTTCTTGGCTTGGTTAGTGGTCGAAACTACCATGGAAGATTAGCATTGCATCTCGAATTGTCCGGTGTTCCAACACATACTCTTCCCATATCCGACCCTGCACCGCCTGGAGCTCCTCGGCCGTCATTCGCTTCCCAGCGGTGAAATATCCTTCAAATTCACGTGGTTAGCTTTGCAGGAATTTAGCATAGCCATCCGCAGACTCACCAGCTGTAATTTTGGCATCAATTTCGACTCGAGAATCAGCGGGGATCAGCTCCTCGGGAAGTTCCACTCTCTCGTGGATCGGAATGCTAAACCTAGTTAACCCTGTCACTTCCCCTGCTTGCTCCTCACCTCGGACTCACCCTTGGCTAACAATAGCATCATGCTTCATGCTAAAGAATTTATCAGCTAACTGCACCTCACAATTACTCGATCAAACGGTACTTACTTGCTCATACTCAACATCCTATCGATCTTCTTGATTCCCAACCAGTGAAGAATGTCTGGCATGAGGGCTTGGAAGCGCATGTCTTTGACTCCAGCAATATTCTCGGTTCGCTTGAAGTAATCCGAAGCCCGATCAGCCCCGCGCTTACGCGCATTGTACACAACTGGTATTGTTAGATCAAGAACTTGCACACCCTTGGACTTCGGCTAGAACAACGATTGCCACTTACGATACTGTAATAATGATTAGAATCATCGGGGGTTCAAGACAGAAACAATCGCAAACGTACCTTGGTGACCTCTCCCAATGCCCTGCCTTCCTTACGGAAGTAAATTACAACTCCGCTTCCACCATTCTGAGCTTCTTTCACAGCTTCCTCAATACCGAAAATGAGGTAAGGTCGGCACGTGCAGATATCGGATCCGAAAACATCGCTCCCGTTGCACTATACATATAAGCAGAGGGAAACATAGCTACTCAACCAATGCATACCTCGTCGTGAATTCTCAAAGACAGTCGCACAGACTCGTCGGACATCTTGGCAGGATCACCGAAACAGTAAACCGTTAGTCCTCCTAAAACGCTTGTTAGGTCGATCATAGCTCCAGCTAAGAATCTCTTGTTCTCCGCAACTAACCAATCGGTGGCAAGAATACTTTGATATCGCCACGGGTAATCAACTGTTGACCGATTGGTTAGTCGTTTTTTTTTCTTCAGATTTGAGCATGATGCGGTGCTGTACCTCCGGGTAGCTTCCGCCCGTATGCTCAAACAAAGATCGTCGCAACGTCCCCTCATCTATTTAATGTTAGCTTCACTATCATTCGAAAGACCGATCAATTATACCAATCCCGAATCGCTCAGCAACGCCAGGCAAATACCAAACCTGTAGCACAACACATTAACACGAGCATGAATAATGTGCAATCAAACTTACCGGTTCAACTGCGAACTTCGTGACGGCCAATTCGCCTAGTTCATTGAGGCAAACCTTGCCATCAGGTGTTCTATGACAAGTTAGATGAGGGATACCAGTCAGGCGGGGAAAACGCACAAACGCCCAGACTTGACGCTCTCTTCAAGCTCTGGCAACTACAATCGGTATTAGCTTTTTTCGTATTTTGGGGGGAAATCAAGTCCAATAATAATCTGGCAATCGTACCCTCATGTGGGCCTTTGTCACAGCGATAGTAGGCCGAATGTCAACTGCAGACCTCCCATTAGTGATCCTCCTAATGCACGGCTAACAATGGGAAAGGACGATACCATTGTCTTTTCCCATAAGATCCTTGAATAGCCAGGGGGCAAGATGACCCCAAGGATCCATTGCCACAATCTTCTCCCGGCCCGACCACTGGGGAAAGGGTCCAATCTCGGCTGTCGGTTCCGTGTTGGTAAAGTCGGGCCTTGGTTGCACCTGTGTGAGCAATTGCATTTTTTGAAGTAAAGAATAATAGAACAAACCTATGGTCACTATCCAGTTCCTTGCTGGCAACTGCCAAGGCGTAATAAATGGAATACGATCCACCACTATTTCGCTGTGTTAGTAATACCAAACGCCACATCTGGCTGAGTTGTGGAAAAAGCACTCACTGAGCTAGAGATATGGATTAATTCACAAACGTTAGATTACTCCGGGAAAGATAAACAAACCTCCAATGGCTATCCATATCAAATATTAGCAGACTGTTTTATTATCAAGCAGGGGAATTAACGTACCATTCCGACGGCGAATTGTTGAAGGGGCCCTGGAAACCACGACTGGTCCACGTTTTAGCGGGTCCGAATTACCCCAATCCATAGGGAGGGGATTGATCCCGATCTGTTTGGGATAGGTACTGGCCGATGTCAGTCTAGGTTGATTTTCTTTTTGGTAGAACAGAAGCCAGATCTCACGTCAAGACAATGCGAGAAGTATGGCTCGATCCAGAGGATGACGACGAGGGCACGGCTCGCTCGACATCACCCGCTTTGTCCGAGGAGTCTATGGTTGTTAAGTTGGGGGGTTCTTGTCTGTCGCTAGGTTTTTGATCGGACAAACCATTCTGTGGCATCGCGGCGGGGATGACACCGGTATCAGTGTCGGTTATACTCTTGCTAGACAAGGATTCGACGGCGTTGACGAGGAGAGCCTGTGTCCGTTGGATCTCCTTGAGGGCGTCCATTACGCCCGGTTGCTCATTGATCGGTTCCATGCTGATATTTCGTTGGATTTTGGCGTTTAATGAGAAGGTAAGTCAAGTGTTAGGGTAGTTTGTGGAGGTAGAACAAAGCCTCCGACCTGGGGGGAGGCAAGTGGCGTCCGAATGTCCGTTGCACGCTGAGAGAGAACACTCAGGGTGGCGATGGAAGGAGGAAGATAAATTAGCAGAAGAAAGAAGAAAAGAGAAAAAGAGATGACGAGAAAAGCGGTCGACAGCTGGGCAGAGAGCTAGGGAGGTCGTACCTCCTTGTACCACGTATTGCCTGAGACCAAGCTCACCTCGCACAACTTACCCTACGTCAGATATCACGCGGGAACCTTCACCGACCAGGTAGCTCTGGCGGGTAGCTCAATTACCGGGGGGCGTTGTCTGCTAAAGCATGTCTTAGTTCCACCATCATGACTTCTTGACGGGTTTGACGTGGCTTGCCATTAAGCCACACAATCTGCATACGTTTAGCGAAGAATCCCCAACACTTCTAAATCATCCATTCACGAGCGTCAAGCCTTTTCCTCTTGGGCTGTACTAGGACCTCACACAACGCGGGCGTCGAGGCCTCCTACAAGGGACGACTAATCTAATCAAGAGGTCTACTTTTATCTACCTACCGATTAACGAAGCATTCCTCAGTGTGCGACAAGGACCACATGATAACCGGAAGGGCGGGATGCTCAATCGCAGACCAACAACCCCACCGCTGGCGGAGCTACCCCGCCAAATCGCGGCCCCCTGCAGCAGAGCCGGGGGCCGAATCCAGGCCTTATCTCAGCGCTCCTAGTCGCCTTCAGCGAGACGTACAAAGTGAATCATAGTGAACATCAGCTTTGTTGAGACACAAATTGCAATCCCTCGAGCTGCACGGTTTTGCTCGTATCTTAATCTTCTACTTTTATTATCCTACAATAAACTGGAAATCCCGTCCACCTGAAGCGAATGGATCACTCCCAAGCTCCTCAATGTTGGCGAAGCCCCTTTTCGCTCTGCTTTTCGGATCAGGTGCCCTGGTGCCGCTTCTCGGCTTGCTGTTAGTCCCCAGGCGCTCCGGGTGGGGCAACACCAGCATGGGATACCTCGGAGGTCGCCGGCGGCGGGACGGCGCCCGGCGCCCTCCCCGTTTGTTGCATACACTAGTGATGACACTTGCCAGAGGTACATAGGACTAAGAGGGTGGAGAGGTACCTAACACGTAAGGTTGCCTGGAATAGTGAGCACGTGCACAGCCAATAAGGCTGATAAGATAAGCAGCATTGGGGAACGCGTTTGTGCATTCAGGAGCCACAGCCTGACATCAGCACGACATTGAATCTTTTTCTTCTGTCGAGGCGCATCAATCCGCCGCCATCACCATGGGCAAGCGCAAATCCTCTAGCAAGCCTATGGGCCCTAAAAAGGTGCGATAACGAGTTCGAACTCCCTATATTGTCATGTTGACCTTTTGGATTGTAGAAAGATCCATTACCTTCAACCTTCACGTGCTTGTTTTGCAACCATGAGAAGTCTGTCACAGTCAAACTAGACAAAAAGGCAGGCGTCGGGCAGCTAGACTGTCGCATATGCGGCCAAAAGTTCCAGTGCGCTGTCAACTGTGAGGCCCGAGTCTGACTGAGATGTGTCGCATAGTAATTTTACTGACAACGAATTAGATCTCTCTGCGGCAGTTGACGTTTATGGTGAATGGGTTGATGCAGCTGGTATGATCCACACACTCGTACTTCCGCACATCGATTTGAATACTGATGCCTTTCTCTAGAGGCTGTAGCAAAGGAGGACAATGCGGAGGCTGGATATTCCGGTTCTTCACGACCATCGGGTTCCGGGCGGGCGGCAGGCGGCCGGTCAGCGGCTGACGACTACGACGACGACGATAGACGTTCATATGATGGCGATGGAATTGTGGGAGACGATGAATATTAAAAAAAAATGCCTTGGATTGCAAGTAACTTGCTTCAAATCCAATGTTTGTCCTAAGAGGTATTCGACAACACACCGTTTTGACCTCGCAACATGCACGAAATCCTCGAAATCCCATCCACCGCAACTTCTTTTGCTTCAGATGGTGTAGAATCTGTCCCCAAAGTCTCCAAGACCGGGAACTATGTAGCTGTTGAAAGGTCAGCACCCGCATAGCCAAGAGATATGCCTCATACTTCTTCTCATCCAGACCCTATGTTTATTCAGTTAGCTCAGCGGCAAGTTGGTGGCAAGGATCTCGATGGTGTGACGAACCTGGTCAATGAAAGCAGTGACGACTCTCAGCCGAGGGAATTTGGCGGCAAAGGTCTTGACACCCTGTGGGCTCGCAATAAGGTTCAGAAATAATATATGATCCTCTGGCACGCCCCGGGACTTGAGCACCTCGACTGCCATGGTTGCTGATCCGCCTGTGCTTGATATTAAAATACATTCGAAAACTTAAGGGGCTAGTTAGGGTGAGAGAAAGTCGCATCATACCCGTGGCAAACATAGGGTCCAGGAGGAGAACCC
This sequence comes from Calonectria honghensis, assembly GCA_013403855.1. NCBI lineage: Eukaryota > Fungi > Ascomycota > Sordariomycetes > Hypocreales > Nectriaceae > Calonectria > Calonectria honghensis. Next base: position 103,585 of record VTGB01000072.1, on the reverse strand, counting down.
AGCGGTTGGCAATATCCTCAGGTAGCTTGTCATAAAACAGCTTGGGTTTTGCTGTCTCCTCATCGCGCTGGATCAAGATTTTGCCGATACGAACAGAGCGGCAGCAATCACGAAGGCCCTGTTCCATGGCTTCGCCCGCCCGCATGATAGATACACCGCAGATTTTACCTTGGAACATGAGACCATTATAGGTCCTGCCTACAGGAGTGGTAACGGCATGTTCAATGACAGGAAGGTGGTTGAGACCCTCCTCAACTAGAAGACGAATGATTCTATTGGAATAGAATATAAAATCCGCTCGATCAGTATTTTTGTTACGAATCATCCTGAACTGATGCTTAGCAAACAACAAGGAGGAGGCGAAGAAAGTCAGAACCCACGATAGGAGAGCAATCAGCTGAGGGGTCTGAGGGAGTACATGGACATTTTCCAAATTGACATCGCATGATACAGTTGCGCTGGGCTTTTGGTTCTGCGCTCTATACTCTGGCCCGACAGACTGAGTGGGTGCTTGAGAAGTTGGTTTGTCCGTCATGGTGGAGGAAATGAAGCTGTAGCTATGGATTTGAAGGAACAGAGGCAATGAGACCCTGATAACCTCTCTGTGGTGGGGTTTCAAGGCTGTTGACTCGATATTAGAGAGAAAAGGATGGGACAATGACCACCGGATAGAGTAGAGAGAAATGAGGTTGTGGGGAGGGGAGAAGGCATTAATACACTCGAGCATAAGCCTCGACAATGAGAGTTTAGAGAGCTTCTGCTGAACCTCTGGCCTTTATCGAGGTCGCTTATAATATGCGTGAAACGGGGGATGGGAGGGGGCATTTTTGGTCCGCCTTGGCCTTTTGGCGTGGGGTGTGCCATGGCAGACCCCCTCGGAGTCGACCGCACCAATCTGATAAGGATGATACAAACCTGGACAAACAGAATATGTCTGGAAGGACACTCCACATACGGGTAGGTACATGCATTTTAGCAGCAATACGTTGGCACTGGAAAGACGCTAATGCCCATGTCTAGGTGGTTATTCGCCCTCGTAGTTGTTGAGCCTGAAGCTGTGCTGAGCGCTTGGACGCTGGTGCTGGGTTTGACAGGCATTCGCAGCTAACCGCAGTGCGTTGCCAGTGAGCCAATGCCAGTGCAGTCAGTGCCTGCTACCGGGGCCCGTGCCGCCACTTAGCCCGCCAAGGGTGTGAGCCTCCCCAGCTCCGACCCTGCAGGACTGTTATTCGTGGAGATGCTCAAGCCTCACGTAACAGCGATCGCGGAATCATCATCCGCGGATTTGACGCGGATCGGCCTACGCAGAGTTTCGCCATCATCAACACCTAAGCTCGCGTCTTGCATCACAGTGTGCCCGTGGCGTGTATTCTAGCATTCGTCGCCTTCTAATCATTCGCTCTAGCCTAGCAATTTCCCTCGCGACCCTTGCCAACTCGACCACATATGGATTAGGTTTGGCATTTCTCTCTTGTGCACCCTCGACGGCGTGGTCACGATGGCATCTCGAACGGGGCCAGCCATGCCTGCACAAAAGAAGATTGCTACGTATGGAAAGTCATCACGCAAGAGAAATATCCGCGACACCATTCCGCTGCGCACCGCTGAACCTCATGCATCTTCCTCAGCCGATGGCCCAGCCGGAGGCGATATTGAGGATATCGCAAGACCATCGAACACACGCATGCCCACCGATTCATCTACGAGCCTATCCAATGCCAGAAATCCCGGGAATCACCCCAATCGCTCAGAGATTACAAAACTCCCACATCGCGAATCCCAGGATGATGTGAATTTGAAGAAACGGAAGCGCCCTCAGACCACACCACCAGCCGCGATTCACCGCAACCCGCTTGCGCCAGGCTCTTCAAGTCTTCTGAAGCCTGCCATCCCATCACGATCCAAGCCGGCTGGGCCAGCGAAGCCTAAAAGTGCCACAGCCCTCGCATCTCCCCGGCGTGTCGTAGTTGCTCAAAACACACCAAGGGATGATGCTGGCCTCAGTCAACCCTCGGAACATAACGCGGCGGGAACACCTAACACCAAAGCTCGGTCGAGCGGAATAAATCCTAAGATGAAAAGTTCCCAAGAACTGGGTTTGAATTTAGGATCTCGCCGCCCGCGCTTGATCGATGCTCTTGCGGCCCAGAGACCCAAGAGCCCGGAATCCGATTCATCAATGGAAGAGGATGAAATGGCACAGTCATCGCTCCTTAGCGGGCCAACAACTCCTTCTCAACAAGCTCCAACCCTGACTCGGGAGGATTCGAATACCCGACCTAGAGCTCGGCCTGGAGTTGTTCTGCAGGGCAAGAGGGTAAAATATACATATGGACAGACTCGATCTATCCTCAACGACTCACAGAAGACGACCGACTCAGGGGCAGCCAGTTGCGAAGATGATTTGGATGCCTTGCTGGCTACACCACCAGAGCTTTCTCAACCTGACCCATTTTCATTTGGTGATGATGATGACGTGGACGTGGATGGCGATGTTCGACCCGCGATTAAGAGCGTTCACGAGCTACGGCGAGCCGGAGCAAACAATCGATTTGCTGATGAAATGGAAGATCTTCTCGCCAGGATTGGAACCCCAGACAATGGCCCTTCATCCATGAGAAGAAATGCATTGCTTGAGTTGGCACAAAAGTTACAACACAAAGATTTCATCAGCCAGTTCCGAGACCATGCCACTCGTGACAAGGTGGCAGTGAACATTGGAAAAGAAAGCGACGTAATCAGTGGGTTCGCGTTGACATCGATTCTCGTCACCTTTTTGAATTTCAATCCAGCCGCACATCTCCTCCGCCAGCTAAGTGACGACGGACTGGGGAAGTTGGTTGGTCGTCTTCTCCGTATATCCGAAGACGTTGATGAACTGGCATCTCAGAAGAGGATGAAACTCTCGGGGGCGAGCAAAAGGTCTATAGGTGAGGTCAAAGCACACATGATTCGAATGCATATATGGCCAGGACGTCAGCCGGAAAGAATATCCCCGCAAACCATTGCACTACTACTTCTGAATGTCCTTTGTCGGGTGGACCCAGGATACTCTGCTGGTGTGGTCAAGGATGCAAAGAATGATCTCATCACTATCATGGATGATTACATAAACAGCATCCCAAGTGACGACCTCGGGTTTTCCCTCATCATCTCCATTCTTGAGTCTCAATCAACATTGACTTTAGAAGACGGAGGTGAAGTTTCATGGATACTATATCAAACACCCAAGGTGGCTCGGTTTCTGTCAAATGCACTCAATCACTGGTCGGATAGACCTACCGATACGCAGTCTACAATTATCAAGCTGGCTATTAATACATCGAATACGACTCAGGGAGCAGCAGGACTCAATGATGAGGGTTTACTGTTGAGACTTTCGTCTCAGATATGTGCCGGATTCACATCCGCACAGGATGCAGTCAGCAATCAACGTTTGCACGGTGAAGCATACGATGGGCTTCTTTTAATCCTGGGTGTCATGATCAACATCCTGGAGCACTGCCCTTCTGCGCGTGAGAATGTGGGTGCCGAGGCCGTGGAAAATTTGATGGCTCTCTACCTGCAAAACAAGGCTTCGACTAGTGAGGTTAGTGAATATCGATGCAAGTGATGAGTGGTAATCGAGGCTAACAATAGTGACTACAGGCCGATTCTGTAGAGAAGTCACAGCTTAGTGTGGCAGTCGGATATTTGGCTGTCCTCCTCGGCTACCTGTCAGTGGTAGGGTCGGTCCGGCGAAGATTGGCAGAAAGAACAGGTGGCGAGGGAGTGCTTGGTCTGATTGGATCAATCCAAGAATTCATTCGTATGTACAGATCTGTGGATAGCAAAGTTCATGAGCTAGAGGGTTTGGTAAATGACCTCCAGCAGTTGCGGCGCATGCCAGGATGAAGGAAAATTTAGACGTTTGGTTTGGTTTTGGAAGTTGAGGTCCCATTACCTTTGATATGATGATCTCAAATGGGAAGTGAACTTCCAAGCGCCGACAATGCAGTTGAGAATTTGGGAATTGATAGACGATCAGGGAGATTGGATTTATCTTCAGAATTTGTCTTAGGGTCTCACTCAACAAATATTCTCGTAGTTGCAGAGCTGTGTGTATGGATGTTGCTGGAGTCATTCATCCCCTCATGTTTGGTTGTGGTCTTTCCCAATACATGCATACCGATTCGTGGGCAAGACCCCCTTATCATGCTTACATACATACCGTAGGCATTCGCATGGTGCTTTGGTGGGGCAGCGCCACCGAGTGCTAATCCTTGGCGGTTTGGGAACCAGGCCAGGCTCAAGGATATGATGCAAGGGGATGAGGGGGAGGCAATGGAGGGGACCTGCCTAGTGGGCGGGGGCCAAAACGCAGTCAGTCCAGAGTCGCACATGGCTCCCGGTCTGACTTGACGCACTACACTTACCGAGCATCAGCACCAGCACGCAGCACGCAGTACGCAGCCTACAGTATCCCGCATACAGCCATTCGATACTGACTGGTGACAGATCTTGGACAATACAAACTACCCGGCCACCTGCTCGGGTTTGGTCTCCTGTTCGGCGGTGCTTGTTATCCGTGCTCAAAAACCAACCCTCTCCTCTCCCTAGACATCGACTTCTACCCTCCCTCTCTTTCGTTTCGCTGCTTCATCACGCGCACAACCGATTCCAAAACCAAAATGCCTTCTTCTCCCAAACAAAGAAAAGTCGCCATTGTTGGCAGCCGTTCTGTCGGTACGTGAGCCTCTCCAGTAGCCACAAGAATGGGCCAGCATGGGGCAACATGTGCCTGCCCGCTCGAGAACAGCAGTTAATGCTTAGCAGGCAAATCATCACTTTCCGTGCAATTCGTAGATGGTCACTTTGTCGATAGCTATTACCCGACCATCGAAAATACATTCAGCAAGACGATCCGATACAAGGGACAAGATTTCGCGACCGAAATCGTGGACACAGCAGGTCAGGATGAGTACAGCATCCTCAACTCGAAGCACTTTATCGGTATTCATGGATACATGCTCGTTTATTCTGTGTCGTCACTACCTTCTTTCGAGATGGTTCAAGTTATCCGCGAAAAGATTCTCAGCCACCTGGTAAACCCTTTTGCCTTCAAGTCTCTATAATCCGACAATAAATAGGTTGCTGACTGTGATTTTTTTTATTGATAGGGTACCGAGTCAGTCCCCATCGTGATTGTCGGTAACAAGAGCGATTTACGCCCTGAGCAGCGCCAGGTCACACCAGAGGATGGCCAAAAGCTGTCAGAGAAGATTCAGTGCGGTTGGACTGAAGCCAGCGCACGTTATAACCAGAACGTCAACAAGGCGTTTGAGCTTCTCATTGGGCAGATCGAAAAATCGCAGAACCCTGGCGAGGCTCCAGAAAAGGGTAATTGCCAAATCATGTAGAATCATGACGAACTACAGGACCATACCCTTGTCACATCGCGATTTCAAGTGGGGTTCCTCACTTCCACACGGGCTGAGGCTTGAAGTCTGCAGAACCAAAGCATTCAACAGAATTAGGGCATATGGATAGGGAATCAAAGTCCAAGGGATAAAGGACGGGCACACGGACGGTCTTGCTCACCGGCGTAGGGTGATATTAATCTGTTTGTATTGTATGGAGTACTTTCCTACTTTCCACCATTACCTTTTATCTAGAATATACGTTTCGACTCCTGCAAACAATAGTTTTTAAACCTTCTGTTTTCTCTTGCTGGTAATTGAGCAAATCGGCCTGGTCTGGCTATGACCTCGGCCGCCCAGCCAGATAGTTCCTTGAGCTGAATGATATTCATATCAAGATGGTTCTCCTGCATCCTACTGCGGCCTAGTGGCCGACCCTGGTAAAACTGGCGTAGGGTCTAACTACACTTAGGGATTATCCAATAAGCATAGACCTTTAATTACATTTGATTACTGATAGTTGCATATCGACCCAAAACTACGGCTACGCGGCATGCCACGAACCTATTGTGGATCACATCGGCATCTTAAATTACGGGAAGCTCGCAGGCAAACAAGATTGAATACTTAATTGCTACAGGCAAGATTCTTTTTATCTTCTCACCATATAATTTCTTCTGTGGCCTTCTAGATCAAAGTTTTCTTGTTTGTTCTTGACCTTGTCATTCAGCCAGAATCCCGAAGTGAAAAGATGCAGGTATGTACCAGTCCATTGGACGGTGTACGTGTGCTGGCGTCTAAGCCGCAACTCGCTCACTCGACTTACCATCATCACACTGGTTTTACACCTTCTCCATTTTGTTCTCTCTACTCCAACATTACCCATTATTTGGGCACGATTCATCGGGCAGCCCAGCTTTTTCTGTTTTACACGTCTCTTTGCCTATCCTCACTAGATTTTGGTAACCGTGCTCGATCACGTCGCGTAAAACCTCCACCAGCCAGTCTTTGTGTTCTTCATGACCCATTCCAACTCGGTTCCCCAGTGCCCTTTCTGCGATTTCAAACCAAAGAAAGGAGGCTACGAGCTGCTGCTAGTGCGCGAGAGTTTTCCAAAGGATTATTTTTGGGTCCATGCTGACACAAGAGTCTATAGCATGTTGAAACCTACCATTCTGAGGGTCAATCACCATTTGCCGTCGCCGAGGAGGCGGTTGCATGTCCTCGTGATGGCTGTGGGGAGTTGGTTTCAAGTGAGGATTTAGCGTATCATCTTGAGCTCCACGATCTTGAGGCCAGGGATGAAGCACCAGATACATCAGACCAACGTCCAATTACACCTCAACCCGCTGCAGAAGAACCCAAAGAGAAAAATGCACAAGAGGATGTCCGGAAACTTCGGCGTGAGAAACAGAGCGCCGCTGTTCAAGCATGGAGGGCATTCTTTGGACTCCAAAAGTCGCATCACAGCAAAGACTCTAGCCACCGCACGCGACACAAGTCCAAAAAAGCCCACTCGGCCGAACTAGATCCTGAAAGTAGCGCCCAGGGCAAGCAAACCTCTGAAACAGACCAGTCAGGGAATCAAAAGCGCTCGTTTGTTAGATTGGGAGTGCGTCATCTTCTCCCTGACCCCCTTCTCTCTTTTCTCGTCCTCTCACTGTTTATCTCAAAAATTAACCATAATGGCGTAGAAATCCGAACTGGGAAGGTTTGCACATGAGAAGCAGATGCCTCCGTGGCTAGTCCAGCTTCTCCAAGAGGAAGGCCAAGTCATCAATGAGGGTGAGAAGATTAGGATACCACTCCACGTCTCAAGTTTCCAGGCCTCATTACTCGTGCAGGTGTTATTCCTGTTTTAGGCCAACTTTTCGAACAATGTCCCACAACGCAAATTGCATACCTTTGTCACCACCAGGTACAGCATGTCTCCAAATTGCGAAGAGAAGGTATAGAGTACTTTTTTATATAAATTCAAGTTGTTTGTAAATCTGACGCTAGACAAGGTGGTTTCTGCGGATATCGTAACATCCAAATGCTCACATCTCACATCATTGGTGCGCAGTTGCCTGGGGCTGAGCTCTTCGGCTCAAGTTTTCCATCCATCTTCGAGATTCAAGATATCATAGAAAACGCCTGGGATACGGGCTTTAATGCTCAAGGTAGAATCGAAACCGGCGGTGTCAAGGGAACCCGCAAATACATAGGCACACCTGAAGTACTATCTAAAATGCTGCTACAACTGAAATTTTCCAAAATTAACTGTTCATAGGCTCAGGCGGCATTTTGCAGCCTTTCGATCCCGTAAGTTAGCGTCCTGTCACTCTGAAGGAGCCCGTGGCTAATTGCTGTGCGACTAGATGCGCAGTCCAGGCATTCAAGGACAAGGAGCGTGGCAAGGCCAAATCCTTACTCCTCGAAGCTATCGAGCGATATTTCCAGAGTGGCGTGGTAGATGTAGAGGCAAAAGTTCATCTTACCTCACTGCCACCCATCTACCTTCAACATCCAGGTACGAAGTTTAAGGCATCGGAAGTACATGCGGTTAATATAATTCCAAGGGCACTCTTTAACGATTGTTGGTCTGGAGAGACAGGTAAATGGTGAGGTCAGTCTCATCGTATTCGACCCAAGTTTCCGTGATTCCACAAAGATCAAACAACTCGTCGGCAAGGTTTTCCGACATAGGCTGTCCACTGTCGATGCAGCTGTTCGACCTTATCGTCGAGGTTCTCAATATCTACGCAAATACAGTGCGTTTGAGGTGCTCTAGTAAGACTTTCATCTTCTATAGAGTTGTAACAACATGGCTAACTATGCGTACAGTTTAACACCGACCACACCTTCTGTTTCATAAGGATGCATGGCGAATCTCCATTTTAGTTCGCTCCCTGTTGTTCTTTAAACCATGCTTGAAGCTTGGCCAATGCACGACTTCGATGCGATATGTTATTCTTTTCCGACTTTTCCATCTCAGCAAACCTGTTATAGTCAGTGCTTAGAGCTAGATCTACTTCGGCGACTGAGGAGAGGGGTCGCACGTTTGTCCTTCATATTCAAAAACCGGATCCCATCCTGAACATATTGTCAATTCAAAAGGCCATCACGAGAGAGTTGTGGAACCTTACCAAAGTTACTGGGGCCTCTCGCAGGGACAATTTTGCCCTAGTGTCAAGGTTAATGCATTTATCATCTATGAGGTGTCAAAGGGTTCAATTACTGGGCAACGGCCCTGGAAAAGGATGACCTTGTGGCCAGGTCCTTCACAGTAACCGAATGTGCACACTGCTTCAGCAGACTTGTCAGGGTATGCGGCCAGCATATTGTTCAGACCCTCATGCCCGAGAGAACCCAAGAACCATTTTCTAGATAAAATTGATGAGATTCAAAAAGCCAAGCGCATGCAAGACCTCTCGTAAACATACATGTAGGGCCCAGGGAGTCCATTGAGGGCATTGAAACAAAGAGCAGTGTCTTCGACAAGTACAGGTCCTTGAACCTACTGGCAATGTCAATATAAGGGAGGATAGATCCATTGGATGTGGCGCTACCAGCTCAGCTGCTCGGCGGCATTTATATTCCGAAACCTCCTCAATAGTGCCTTGGACCTCCTCGACATCCAGAGCCTGGCTTTGAACTTCGATTCCAGGCTCGAGAATGGCCTTAACCTCGCGCAACTTATTAGCGTTGCCGGTGATGAAGTTGACGACAGGTGCCATTTCTGAGCGTTGGGTGAGAGCGGTCAAGCAATAGGATGATAGTTTTGGAGCCTAAATCGATCGCACGGAATTGCCGGGCCTCTGGTATTTATATGAGAATTGGAAAAGACTTCATGAGGAATGAGAATGGGGGTGTGCGACTCCACTCAAACCAGCAGGTACGAATGATAAACTTGCACGTAGGCCTACTCCTCGCAATGTCTCATATAAGTTATGCATTTTTCGGGGTACAATTTGTAAAGAGCAAAACGACCGCAAATGGTTTGCCATTTATACACCCCTCCTTTCAAGAGGGTATCGATAGATAGAACGAGTATTATGGTACTTGTGAAAGGATGATGCGCTGGTCTAATTGTCTTTCTTTGCTATATTTGTTTTAATGGCTCATGGTTTTTGTTATTCAAATGCACTTTTCTAAACCCCCTCCCATGTCCGTCAATGTGCATCATCATGCATTGTCCTTCTTCCACTGCTTAGCCCATGTCTCAATGCGATCAACATTCGTCTCCATTTCGTCAGACTCGTTGCTCGTGAGCTCGATGACAATCTCCTCGTCAAAGGCTTCCCGTGCTTCTTGAAGGAGTACCTCCATGATTTCCGAGTCGAGGTTCTCCTGGAGCTTGGATTCGGGATAGTTTCTGTTGGAAAGGGACAAAGACAACCCTGTCAGGATATTGCTGTTTCACAAAAGCGGATTAGCCATCGTGGCTACTGGACTCAACTAACCTTGCTTTCAACCGGTCATAGAGAGTCGTCGAGTCGACTCGGAGAACCACGACCAGATCGATCCAGCTGCGAGGAAATAGGTCACAGGCATGCCAGTCAATGATACAGCCACCAGACTTAACGTCATCCTCGATAGCATCCAGAAGCTAAATATTCAGGGTTAAACATGTCAGCAAGTGTCAACCCCCTCCTTCTTCTTTCCCTTTATCCCTGTTCCCCATCATGGAGATATATCCAGGCTCAAAGCTCCATGAGATGCATACCTTGTCCTCGTCCACAATCCAACTGTGATACTCGTCACTCCATCCCTCATGGCAGTCTTTATCCTTGACAACCTGGTTCACCGACAGGTGGCGCAGCCCTGTTCGTTCTGCCAGAGCTTCACAGTGTGTCGTCTTTCCCACTCCGGGTGTGCCCGTCACAATAATATTAGGTGACTTGCGCATCGTGATTCCGTGACTTGCAATGTGATGCGATGCGATGCGATGCGGCGCAAAAAGTGGCTGCAGGATTTGACTAGATACTCTTGTGGGAGCCCAATATATGCATCTATCGGGGATCGCCGTCACTTTATGGAATAATTTAGATCTGGGCGGGTCTAGTGATACAAGAATGCCAGCAAGGAAGCATCTAGACAAGGAATCCTCTGTTCTTCAGTGGCACAGAATAGACTTTTGGCCATACTAAAAGTATTAGGGGGGCTGAGTGTGCAGCATATGTCAAACATTAACAATAAATCTTACTTTGTCCCCGTCTCTCAATACATCCATAGACTCATCTTACAATCAGGCCGACAGCCGCTTCCTCCACTCCCGCTTGCGGCAAGTAAGAGTTGGCTTTTTTTGCTTTTCCCTCTTGAATACATGACGGGCATTTCAAACACGCGCGGGATGGATGACAAATGTGATCAAATCCTCCACATCTGATCTGATCACGATGCCACAGAAATTCAACATCAAAACACCCTGAAAATGCGCTGCGGTTTCTATCCGTTTATGTGCAGTCGACAGTGACACCGACATGCCCATCGTCCAGCGGAATCACCATCTATTGCTCAGCTTCTACCTCCTCTTCATCTTCTCTCTCCAGCTCGTCTCGCTCATCAAAGTCGTCACCATCCGTGTAGTCCAGCTTTTCCTGCTGAGCAATAGCCTGTGCCGAGACGATTTCGGCCAGCCTCTTCAGACGAGGTGTTTGGAGCCCTATTAAATGCGTCAGTCCAAGTCGCACATGCCATGAAAAATGATTGCTTACACGAAGGGGTGTACGTCTCAAGAGCAGTGATGACTCTGGGCTCGGCGATTTCGTACGGACCGCTGTCATCCATGTCCACAGCTTGCAGGAGAAGAACATCACTCTTCTCCGTCACACGCGAAGCCACCGCCTTCATAATCTCGCCGTTAATCGGTTGCTCGTAGTCAGCAACTAAGTATTGGTTTAGGAGCTTCTGGATTTGGTTGGGAGAAAGCCTGGCATGGGTCAGCAAGCATGATGACAGCATATTATAGGAAGATTACTTACATCCAGCAGATATCCTGAATGATCTCAATATCGTTCAGGGTCGCCTTTTTAAGCTGGAGAAGTTTGGTAGCTTGCTAGAGGGGAGTTAGTACACGCACAATAAAAGACCTGAGAAAAGATACTAACCATCAAGTGTTCCAACTGGAGTGTACCTTCGGGCATGTCATGGCTTTTACACCATTCCTCAATACGGGTTATGTTGTAATTAATCTGGAGACCACGTTTCCACGAAAGGAAGTTTCGTCGCATCAGCAAGTCGTTGAACGCAGTGACTCCTACCAAGCGCAGCAGCTCAGTAATGGTCTGTGTGATTATAGAGTCTTCCAGATAGTAGGCCTTCATGGCCCTGAATACACTGTTGAGCAAGCTCAGGAGGTTGTCCATGCTGTATGCTGGTGTTGAGTTTGTTTGTAGGAGCTTGCCTAGGAATCGGCTGCTTTCGTTGGTAACGAAGCCAGGCAGTGATTGGGACTCGATAATAGCAGGAATAATCATCTTCTGCAGCTTCTTCTTCAGAACCTTCATCCAAGTGTGGTAGATGTTGAATTCCAAACTCTCAAGGTCATGTTTTACAATCTCGAGAAGGCGATCATACTCATAGTTGTCGGATTTCTGGGCCTCATACCAGTCTTCAGCAAGAAAAACGAACGAAAGCATCTCATGTACGTTGGACAGCCAGAAGGCACCAGGGTTGATTGCCTCATCGCCATCGTGCTGCATCACCTCCTGTTGGATTGACTGCATGACATTGGCAAGGAAACGCTCTGATTCCTTCACGAACCCGTTGTTCCACATTTCCGAAGTAACCAAGTTGATAAGGTATGAGGGGAAGAGCACTTCCTTGTCAGACGGCGGAGGCGTAGTGTTAGGAGAAGGAATCTTGAGATTCCTGATCAAACCCATCGTCACTTCCTCATTCAAGCCATCCTCATCAGCCAGCAGACCCTCAAGCTCCACCTCGATGTTATCGACACCGGGGATGAACGTTGTTCCCGAAAGGTTTTGGCGATGGGCAGTACTGGTGACAGCCATGGAAACAGGCCGGGGGTTGTAAGCGCCACTGAAGCGATCCATCTCACGGGGTTCGGCGCCTGCACTACGCCTCTTTGGCTTCTTAGCGGAGACCAGGTTGATGAGGCCACTGGCTACCGGTACCACAGTGGTGGCCCCGTTGGCGAGTTCCCCATTGACCGGAGCGTTTCTTCTGGCCATATCAAGTGCATCACGCAGGGCATCAAGTTCTTGCCTTAGGCTCATGTTGTCCTTCTCGTGCTGGGTGCTGCTCCTCCTCGCCGACTCCAATTCAGTATTGGTGGTGCGTAGGGACTCCCTGAGTTCCCGCTCCTCTTCCTGCATCCTCTTGATGTTGGCAGTTGACTCGTCGAAGGCTTGCTGAAGCTTCTTCATCTCATCCTCCATTGCCTGGAGTCGGGCAACAGCAATTCCTGCCTGGTTGGCTTCCGTCTGCAGCTCCTTGGTCCTTGCTTCCAATGCATTGTGTCGGTTCTTCCATGCCTTAATCTGTCCCTCGTAACTCTCAACTTGGGAGACCAAGTTCTTGTTCTTCTCTTTCATGGATCCCAGTGACTGGGTCAGTTCAACAACCTTGTTTTCAAGCTTGTAAGAGATCTGCTTCAAGTCACGAGCCTCCTCTCTGATCTGCTTGTATTCTTTGCGAGCGAGTTTACCACGCCAAAGGCTCTGGATGAGGGTGACCTTCTTGCGGTATTGTCGCCAGGTCTGCAGTTGGCGGCGTGACCTCCATACTCTCTGGATAAGCACAGCAGCGTTGCCAAGTCGTGTCTCCATGATGAGTTTTCTGCGCAAATATCCCTTGGCTGCGGACTCAAATAGAACCATATCCTTTCGAATGCGGAGGAAGTTTTTGCGCTGTTTGTGGCCACGCCAGACCCGCTGGATGGTGGTGGCTGCCTTGACTGTTCGCAACTCCTGGGCGGCCTTCCTTGCCTTCCAGGCCCTGATGACCGACTGAGTCTTAATAACAGCTTCGCGTGCTTCAAGGTAGCGACGCCGGTAGTATTTGGCTCTTAGGTTCTTCTGGATCATGATAGCACAATCATTGAGGCGGCTGGTACGAAGGTTCTCCAGAAAGGCAAGCATACCAGCTCGGAAAAAGATCTTGGTGAGACCAAGTTGGTATTTGTCAAGACCTTTACCGGTACTCGTCCCAAGTGCCTTCTTTAGAATAGCATCGGCCATGTCACGAATCTCCGCTGTCCACTGGGTAGACTGCACCAGCATGTAATATCGGAGAGCAAATTCCTCATAGGTCCAACGAGTAGGGTAGCCAGCAGTGCTAATGCGGACAGTCTCGAGAACGCCACAAGCACGAAGCTGGCTGAGAACCATGGGTCCCTCAAACTTCCATGCCTCCTTTGCCTCGTTGGGCTTGATGCAACGAATGTAATGGACATCAGTATTGTTGATGGTATTCATCAGCTCAATCAACGAAGAACGGAAGATACCACCAAGTGTTGGCTTGCGGTTCACAGCCACGCCAATCTTCCTACCAGCGGGTTTAACAGCATTTGAGGATGAAGAGGCAACATCTTTCTCTCGAACAGCCGAGGCTGCATCCAAAACCTGCTTGAGGAATTCATTGGTAGTAGCACGCAGAACAGCCATGTGCTCGTCAGGAACGGTATCACGGTTCTTCTCAATGAATCCCTCGGATTCGTAGGTGACATCCACAGCATAATGGCAGACGGTGAAGGCAGATTTGCCGAATCGAGGCTTCTTGTAAAATTTGTGCTTGTCGGTAGAGAAGTTGTGATGTAATTTGGTGACAAATTGCTCATCTGAGCCCATGGGAAGTCGAGACTCTTCATCCAGGAGCGATAGAATTCCCATCTTGCCCTCGATGAGGTCAATGCAGGGCTGGTTATCAGAGAAGTCGATGAAGGTCCAGTCGATCTGCTCTCTTAGATATTCCTCTTGTTCGAGCTTAAAAACATGCTGGTTGAATTCTTGTTGGAGCTTCTCGTTGGCATAGTTAATACAGAACTGCTCAAACGAGTTCTTGGCAAAGTGTTCGAAACCATAGATATCCAAAACGCCAATGAAGGAGTTGACACGACTCAAAACTTCTTCAGCGGCGAGACTGTGGTTAATGATATCAACAAGCCAGTCAAACAAGCTTGAGTAGATGAACTTGGCAACGGAGTCTCGCACAACGATAGCCTGAGCCTGGCTAAGATTTGAGGAGATCTTCTCGCCACGAGTGACAAGCTGCTTCTTGACAATCCATTTTGAGAATTCAGTCGCATTCACACCAAGAATCTCACAGGCCTTTTCCAAAGACGGCTCCGTCGGGGCAAGAACGCTGTCATTGCGTGATGCAGTGATTTTGACGTTACCCAAATGCAGCAGACCAGCCAGAAGCTTGAAAATTGCCGACTGCTGGGCCTCTGAGACTCCAATAGTACCCAGGGACTTTTTTGTCGCCTCGAATTCGGCCTTGTCATCCACGCCATCTATCGTTGGGCAATTTCCCTGGTTCAAGTATTCAAACTGCTCAATTGGGAGAATGCTAAGCTCCTGGCGCTCCTTATCAGAAGCACCGGCCACAAGTTGGTAAAAAATGTGGTAATTTCGTTCCTTGAGAGGCTGGAAAACAAGACGTGACCGCTCAAGTAGGTATGTCCGAATCTTAGCACCAATGATGTTGGTCTTGTCGTCGAACATAATCTCAATATACTTTCCAAATCGCGAGGAGTTGTCGTTCCTTGTTGTCTTTGCATTACCAAAGGCTTCCATGATAGGATTGGTCGCGAGAATCTGTTCTTCAGTCTCGCTCATGGCCTCATGGCCTCGCTTAGTACGAGCGCCTGGGTTATCTGGAGCCTCTCGAGTGGCAAAGTATCGCATAATATACTTGGCACTGACAGTTTTCCCGGCTCCCGACTCTCCAGACACTACAACGGTCTGGTTTTTGCCATCTCGGAGCATGTCACTAGAGAGGCAGTCAGCATTAGATATGAAACAGTGTTAAATAGCTCGTACATGAAAGCTTCCTCTGCAATAGCAAACAAATGAGGCGCCTGGGTTGCTCGTTGTTTTCCAGCATATACCTGCACCATGCCAGGAACGTAGAGGGAATCTACTCGTGCGAAAGGGTTTGTGGCAATCAGAACAATACCACTGTAAGTGTAAATCTCCTTCTGGAGATATCGTAACCGAATCGCTTGCAGAACTAGAATAGGCTGTTGTCAGTACAGACTTTGTAGAAAACACATTGTCAAATGATATATATGCTAGTCTGGCTTGGGCCCACGTACCAGCTGGTTCGTTGAGATGGGACAGGTTTGTAAGATCGTCGCTGGCCTCTAGCATCGTTGGGTTCATGAGAGGGGGGAGGGCAGGGTCGGAGCCATTTTGAAGCCCTTCTGCAGAGACCTCAATGATTTTGGTCTACACAGAAACGGTGAGGTCAACATGAGCTCTGAAATTGGGAGACGCCATCAGGACACGGGAATACTAACCTCGCCATTCTCGAGCTGGAATTCAAGCTTGACCTTGGCACCCTCAACAGTCTTGTTGATAAGCTCTGAGGCTACCCAGCCCTCAGCGGCATCGGGCTGCCACGCTCGCGTGCCGACATCGTAAGTCGATGCCATGGAGGCTGCGATTCGGCCAGGAGGCGCGAGACCGGAGACGATAGTAGGTAGAGACTACAAGAAAGCGGCGGCAGGACTAGGGGGCGGCGAGCGAGTCTGGACGGCGGAAGGCATTCATGAGCAGGCGGATGGTGGAAGAAGCAAAGTCGATCAAATAAAGGGGTGTCGGTGACAACGACACAGGGTTGGCGTGGGCGTCTTCACAGTTTTCTGTGATGCTGACCACAACCGCCTTTTTGGCTTGATTGCGCAGTAGGTGGTCGACTATCGGTGTCAGGGTGGTCGTCAGTCCTTGAGGACAGAGCAAGATGTCAACGGAGAGCTTGCGGACTTTTTTTTCTGTCCTTGGGGAAGAGAGGTACTCGCCGACAAGGGGTCGAGCCAGAAAGTTGCACGCACACGGCAATGGAAGGTTAAGGCAAATTGAACAAGCTGGAAGTCCAGGATGGACACAGTGATGCCAGCACGCGTTTTGCTCCTGATTCAAGGGTCAGGTACTGCAGCCGCACGGGCACGGGGGCACGGAGCATACAGCACGGGGGCCCAGTAGCAGAGAAAGAACAGGGGGGTTGGGAGGGGGGTGCATTCGTTATAGAAGGTGTATAGCATGGCTGAGACAGGAGTATCCCGACAGGTACTTTTCTAGTTAGAAGTACACATCTCCCTCCTCGGAAATACCCATGACGCTAACTCCATCTGCTTCCATGACCCAGCCTCAGCTCCCAGAAAAGCTGGCCTCAGCGGGATTAGGGGCTCTAGGGCCATTATGGGACCATGAACACGGCCAATGAGGGGCCGACCCGTCCGCGTCTTTTGGTGTCGCCAGCTTTTAGAGGATGGTTTAAAGGGTAGGACAGGCCATCACCATTCAACCACCTACAGTTGGGACTCGATCACCGCCAACACTGTGCTCTAATAAACAACCGCAGAAGCGAAGTGATGACAATCCCGCACCTGAGAATATTGGGTGAATAGGCAATATCCAAACCTTGAAAGGCGAGGGGCACTGGAGAAAATAAAAGGGGGTGTGGCCCGGAATTCAAGGTGCTGCTAGCCTGTGTTACGTAGGTAGCTTGCGAGCAATGCGTTCTTCGTAGGCGGTAAACACGTTTGATGCACGTCCGCACTGTAGCGTGACATTCTGTATCAAGGGAAAGGGACAAAAACAATATGTATCCGGATATTCTCGCCAATGCCCCTAGCATGGCTGTCGGGGATTATTGGCGATGTGCATGGTTCCTTTTGGCCATAATTAATTTGCATGACGGTTCCGGTCGAACAAGCAAGCACCAAACGTACTAAGGTACATGGGCTAGATGGTGGCTACTGGATGGTGGCTATTTTTGAATCAGCGGGGAAGAGCTTCTGTGTTTGTTCTAGACAACATCTCAATGAATCGCTCATAAGATACCAGCTCTGGCTGCCAAAACATTGAGCGGAACTGTCTGTCAAGTTTGATCAAGAATAAAAGCTGGGGGGAATCCATCGTGGGAAATGAGGACTCCCCAGGGGTAGGCTTTCTCCATGCAATGCTCAATGGAGATGAGATGTGCAGTACCCAGTCTAACTTTCCGTAATCTGTACCTCTCGAATATTCCACCCCAGCCATCAACCCACCCGGCCAAGCCCAGGCCAGCCTAGTTAGGAGGTACACGGGTACGTGGAGCGGAGCTTGGAGGTCGGGGGACAGGAGCTGCTGAGTCAATTGGCGGCCATGACCGGTACTGAAGCAGTTGTGGCGAGCTCAAAACCAAGCCATGCATGTTCTATCCATTCGGGTCAGTGTGGCCGGCTAGAGGAGATTGACAGGCAGGTTGGGGAAATGGGTGTATATGTACCAAGGTAACAACGAGTGAGCAGGCCAGCACAAAACAAAGCTCCCAGGTCACACAACAGGTTGGTTTAGTGCTGTACAGTACGAGGCACTGTCCAACTGGCATCGCTTTTTGGGCACCGGGTGAGCTCCAGCGGTGGCCAGCTTGCTCGGTACCTACCTACCTATGCATGTACCAACACATGGTGCGAAAGCTCCAATCTGCTGAAGCAAATCAGCTTCGTTGAGTCCAGTGTCAACTCCCTCGTCGGCATGTTCATCAACCATCCATCATGACGCATCAAAACCGAGTCCCATAATCATCAAGTCCCCATTCCCCAACATTCAAATCACCCCTGACGTCAAGTCCAATCCACTTGCAGGTACGCACATACCGAGGGAAGGTCCCTGCAGTATCGTTCACCAACCGCCAGCACAAACCAGCTGTAACCCCTCCCTCACAGACTACGTAACACATTGATTGGGCTCTACCCGCGAATCGGCGCTGAGAACATGCAAAAAGTCGCTATCTATGTTTGACAAAATGCAATCGTTGCGTCTCTTTGCTTGCCACAATTTTCTAGCCAACAAACCAAACCTTATAAATATCTCATCGCTGATATGGGTCAATGCCGAGCCGCGTTGAAGCATCCTCTGGCCCGTTGCGACTTCGTTGAGTTCCATGTCCTTAATTTTTCCCATATGTACAGTATATGCTTGGCACCAGCCTCAGCGCCAGTCTCACCCACTGGAAAACATCAGCCCCCGAAATATTGCAACTTCCCCCACCCAGCACAGTACAGCATGATTACTCTCAAGATTAGTGGCTCATCCGACTTGTTCCGGTACTCGTGGACATGACACGGCATGGACATTTGACTGCGATCAAAGCCACCAAACTCATCCCCATAGCATCCTTGGGCCATACAATCCGACGTCCGAAGGTGGTATCTTGGTTGGCCTCCATCTCTTGCCCATGCATGTAGTCCGTCCCGGTATTTTTATAAAACCACTTTGGTGTTGTTCTTTGCTCTCTACCAACGCGCCGTGTTACACACCATCGTCCCCAGTTCCAATTCACGTCCACATTTTTTTCTTAGTCTGCCGCGATGTAAGCCATCTTCGATTACAAGAGTTCTCCTTCATTTGTCGACTCGCGGTTGTCGCTTCGCTTAATAAAGAACCCGGGTCATGATTCGCGCTGTGAATACCATTTAGCTTAAATGCCCATTCGTCGGGTAGTCTGCATAACGTACAACTCTGCGCCTCAAGGCTCTCCATGATTTCCTTGATCTGTTCGTAGCGGACGTTGCTAATGTCTGCCATCAGATAGGCCACCTGTCCATAGTCAGCTTGGTCAAATATATAACACGACCGAGTATTCTCACATCGCCTCTGCTATCACTGATCTGCTTATCAACGTTGTGGTCACCTAGAATCTCGTTGACTACATGCCCAATGTCAGCTCAATTCACTCCAAGCGCTATATTATGGAGTCATACCCTTTCGAAGGACGCCGGGAACGTTGCGGTGAATGTAGATGACGCGGGCATGATCAGGTTCATCCAGTGTAAGTGATCGCATCTGAACCTCAGGCAAGTTGACGCTGCCCAAGGTGATACCTTGGTTAATATATCGCACCAGGGCATCGCTGACTGCAAAATCATGTCAGTCACAAAATCATTCGGCAATCATACACATTTATGACCACTTACCCTCAATTCCAATTGCGCGCTGAGCCTCCTCGGTGCTTCCACCAATATGAGGAGTGAGAATCACATTTTTTAAGCTCCTCAACTCCTCCCCCCAAGAATTAAGGCTGCTGTTGAAGTAATCGCCGTTGGCTGCAGGTTCGTTGGGGAAAACGTCAAGAGCTGCGCCAGCGATCTTGCCCGAACGAGAGGCCTTGATCAGGGCAGCAATATCGACCACACTACCACGACTGGCATTGATGAGATAAGAACCATCCTTCATGTGCTCAAATTGAGCAGTGGAGATCATGTTGCGGGTTTCAGAAAGATCAGGCACGTGGAGAGTAACGAAATCGCTCTCTTCGAGAAGGGCCTCAAGAGTGGGGACTTGGCGGGCGGTTCCGAGAGCCATGAGGGTCACAACATCGTAGTAAATTACATTCATTCCCATGGCCTCAGCGAGGACAGAAAGCTGTGAGCCAATATGACCATAGCCAACGATACCTAGAATCGGTCAGAGTCAGCTAATGATACCCCGGGCCTCGTTACAGTGAGATGTCAGCATACCAAGAGTCTTGCCACGAATCTCCCAGCACTTTGAGCTGACCTTGTTCCAGGTGCCTCGGTGCATTTCATTCGATCGATCGCCGAGTTGTCGGGCAAGCGTGATTATCTCGGCGATGACAAGTTCAGCAACACTTCGAGAGTTTGCGAAAGGGGAGTTGAACACGGCGATACCATGGTGAGCAGCGTACTCAAGGTCAACCTGGTTAGTACCAATGCAGAAGCAGCCGATAACGAGGAGGTTTTTGGCCTCTTTGAGGACCCGCTCGGTCAGCTTGGTTTTGGAGCGAATACCAATAACATGAACGTCACTAATTTTGAGATTAGTCGACTGATGCTTGCAACAGGAGAGGGTGGGCTCAATGGATGGCGAGTGTGGCGTGGTGTGGTGGTGAGGGCATCTGGGAGCCAGAATGGGGGGGGGGGGACAACGAAAGCAGCGAGACCACCGATGAACATACCGGATCTTCTCAATGAGTTGATCCTCGGGAAGCGAGGTCTTAAGAGCCTCAACTTGGTAGCCCTGGACTTTCAGGATTTCCTGGCCACTGACGTTGACATTTTCGAGCAGCAAAATTTTGATGTCCTGCGTGTTGAAGGGCTTAAGGTTCTTGGGCGCGCTTCGGTGAGCCAGTGCGCCACCAAAGCTGCTGGGTGGGGATTGAAATGTGGCAATTGGGGAGGCGGAGTTCTGATTCCAGCTGTGAGAGACAGACTTGTGCACCGAAGCCGAGGCGTTGGGGGCATTAATATCTTGAGCTAGAGTCATGGTGGCGGGTGGTCGTGAAGCAAGGATTGGGTTGGGGATGAAGTTGACCGAGTTGGAAGAGAGGCGGGGTACTGGAGGGGAGCTATTATTTATGTGAGTGACGTTTGCAGCCTCTGGCTTAGATTGACGGGTCGGATGGGGTATGTAGTCATTGGATAAAACCAGAGGCTCATTGTTCAAGCTGAGGGTTTATTTATTACCATTATTAGAGCGAGACAGAGCACCAATGACTCTTCGTCATGAGAAGTGGATCATGGTTAGGATGAGGCGTATTCACATCGCATGTGCGACGGGCCGGCTCATGCATGGGGGTCGGAGGTGACATATCGAGAACCTCGACCGACATCCGGCGGCCACAACTGACTCACGATTCGCTAGTCTGTCTACGGCTAAATCAAGTGCTATCAAATGGGTTTGGATTCCAATTCAGGGCCCAGATGAACCAGGGGCATCTGTCAATGGGAGCAGGGAGCAGGGAGAAAACATGGGAAAAAAAACCCTACCCAATGCTTTTGCATAAAACAAATTGAATAAACTTTTTTTTCCTGTGCTGTCCGACTGCGGACGTGCTTCGCCGAACTAGCCCACAGCGGCCAGGGCGCTACACCAAAAACTCGCCACTAGCAGTGGTCCGAACACTGCAAAACTGGACAGCAGGGTATGCCTGGCAGCCCCGCCATCCGTTGCCATCATGCCGCCAGGCAATGGCGTCAATTCCTCCTGCCGGCCCTACCTTGGGGTCCAGCCTATAGAACATTACACACTACAATGCTCCATAATGTTTTATAATACAATCCTAGTCCGTCCGAGGGCCGTGAGCCGTCGATGAACAAGCGGCCTCGTTTTCGCCTCCGGGCCCCTCCCCAGGCATTTCCGGTTTGAGCAGTCCCGCAACAGCCTGCATGTGAGGTCACATTTTTAGATGCAGCACATCCTCTCCTTCAGGTTGGGCAACACCAAGTGCCAGGCGCCAAGCTGCAGATGGTTGATCGAGCGGTCCATGCGTGCCTGTGCCCACGCTCATTATATATTCTGCTTCCTTCCGGCTACCCACATTTCACCAACGTGAACGGCCTAGCAAAGCAAGTCTGAGACTGCTAAGGTCTCATGGTGCAGTGTAGAACAAGAATAAAACATTTGCCGTCAATTGACATTCACGTCCTGACATCTACGGATAGTACACAATGACTCATGTGGCTAGCATGAATGCACCGTCACCACGTGCTTAAAGGGTTTTCACAGTTTGAAATAGAACGACCATTGGTAATTCTCTGCTTTGTATTCGCTGCACTAAAGTCATGGCTTCTGCCTGCTACCCTACAGAAAAATCGCCGAACAATTTGCGCGTGTCCGTTAGTCGCTCCCATGTATAGATGGTTGCGAAACCAATTTTTGCAGGATAAAATGCGCCCCTGTCTCGGGTCCGGATAATTAGTGGTCATATCATCCACCTTAGCATCCAGGTATGAAGCTGGCGGTGACTTTTTTTCTTCTCGCACATGAAACACAAAGCCCTTGGACCTAGCCAAGAAATACCCTACGGTCATCGGCAAGGGCTCCACAAGGTACAAGGTGTCGCCCCTGCTGACGATGATCCCGGTGGAAACCTTTACCGGTCCCGTACGCACACTCGGCCGACTCAACAAACAATTCATTTACACAGTACTGAATCAACCGGATTTGGAAAAGGGGGAACAAGACCAATATCAAGGAAGACAAGAATTAAGGGTCATGAAATTGTACACCGAGCTCGCACCCAGAGTGGCGACGGATCATTCTCTATTATGCACCCAGAAAAACCCTGCTCCCTTTGAGACCTTCACTGCCTTACCACCATGCCGGGGTCAAATCAAACACTTGAAAAAACAAATAGAAAAAAAAGAAACCCCCGAAAAATGACTGCAACGTCAAGGAAACATGATCGCGGGCCGACTCTGCCCCTGGCTGTCTGTCTATCAGATGGTTCCCGTAACTTTGCAACTGTGGGTTCCGCAACGATGACTATCAACTGTCGAGCTATCTTGAAAGCGGCACCGGCTGGATTGCCGACCTGCTTTGACCGCTTCCTTTGCTCTGTAGCCTTTTTTCTGAGTCCACCGAATCGCCTCTGCCTGAACCGGTGGCTCCAATTGAACACCCTTCATAGATAAATCCTTTCCTGTCATGAAATGGTTGCGTCGCTTAGCTCTGTTTGCACTCGGCAGCCTCCTGCTTGGGCTTGCCCGACTCATCCTATCCATCTTGGTCAGTTTTGCTCATGGCTGATCAGGGGCCTGTCACATACATCGTCGTCGGACTCCTCTTCGTCATCGTGATCTTCGCTCAGGTCATCCTCATCATCATCATCGTCATCATCAAAGCCGTCATCCAGCTCGTCCTCTGAGATCTCCTCAAAGGCAAGAGCCTCTCCAGTGAACCAGTCAATGGCACGGGGGATGAGCTTCTCCTTGATGTCTTCACCCAACTGGTAGTCCAGCTCAAGGCGCTCCTCAATGTCTGACTCGGCATCATCATCGTCGTCATCAGTGGGGGCCTTGGGAGGTGAGAAGAAGTTGAAGAACGACTCGGTAGGCACGGTCTTCTTGACGATGCGGGTTTGCTTGGTGTCTATTCTCATTTGTTAGCTGGACCGCCCCGATGGATCCATGAGGGGATATAAAAGGTGGGGGGTTGTTATTTCTTACTCTTATTCCTCTGCTTTTTGCTCTCGACACGAACAGTCAGGTCCTTGCCGGGCAACCACTCGATCTTGTCACCCTCAGCGTGGTCGTAGATGAAGTCACCACCGTAGCCGCTTTCGTTCTGATAGAAGTAGGTCTTGGTGATGGTCTTGTTCTTGAAGAAATCGTTGGGGGCGAACTCGAAAATGAGACGGAAACCAGGCTTATCAAGGTACTCCATGCGGATGTCAGTGATGTGTTTCAGAGCAGCCTCATCACGGTCCGTGATCATCTCGGCCAAGGAGATCTGGTTCTTCATGGCGGAGAGCCAGAACTCGGGGATGCCAGAGACATTCTCGGGAACATCAGACTTGGCTTCGGGCTGAGCAGCGGAGGCACCCTCGCCAGCCTCCTCATCCTCCTCGTCCTCCTCGCCTTCCTTGACTTCCTCGTCAGTGGGTTCATTAGCGCCGTTGACAATCTTGGCACGCTTTTCGTAGAGGGGCGAGAACTTGGCAAAGTACTTCTTCTCGAGTTGGAGAACCTCCTCTTGGAACTCGGCCTCGAGCTTGGAGTGCTCCTTCTGAATGCCCTTGAGACCGGCGACACGACGGCGGACGGGAGCGGGAAGAGACTCGATATAGCCCGATGATTGGCCCACAAGGGAGCCGAGACGTCCCTGAATCATTTGGATGAGCTTGGGGTTCTGGGCAAAAACTGAAGCAGCGGCGGCACGGTCAAAGTCCTCTGAGTTGTAGGGTCAGTTTGTTATCCAATATAGATTGGACAAGAAGGGCGTCCTGAGCAAGAGAAAACTCACCCTCCTTGATACTCGCGACACCGGGCTGCTGGGCGTGGGAGGAGATGGGAGCGTTGTTGAGGGGAGTGTTCTGCGGCGTGCTAGATGAGGTGGGGTAGTTAGCAAACTGAGGCGGCACAACAACAGATCGAGATGGACAAGAAAGAGGGGGAAATAAAGCAGCGACAACAACGAGATAAGAGGCGGGAGAAGACTCACGGTGCGACAGACATGTCGGGTCGCTTGCCTCGGATGGGTTCGGCCATGATGCTGGATTGGATATGAGCCAGAGCAGCAGAAGATAAATGTCGGGAAGGGAGGTGAGGTTGAGAGGAGAGAAAGTTGAGAAGAAGGCGGCCGTTGACGTTTGCTAAATTTTGGTGGGGGGCGATAAGTCGAAAAAAATTTGGGCACTGGCCTGGTACTTTGCAGCTAAGTTGTTGGGCCACCCAAAAGCTCAACTGCCTCCCTCACTGGTCGGTCGGAGGCGGCGGTCGGTAGAGGGGAGACAGAGAGCGGAGTCGGGTGCATGCAGCAGCAGTGGGCTGGCGTGCGTGGGCGTGGGTGAGTGAGGGTGCGTGAGGGTGCGTGTGCTGGGACTGTTTTGTTTGCAAGCCAAGCAACAACGCTGCATGGTAGCGTTGCTAGCCACCGGGAGACAGTGTTTGTCCCCGCCCAACTCGCACGGCCACCAAGAACTCCACTTCACTCCCCTCCCTCAAAGTCCCCAATTCCTAAATCCTGGTATCATGCTGAGTGCGGTGTCCGTGGCGAGCCAGTGTTGTTTTGTGAAGCGCCCATTCACACACTGGCTTACTTAATCTCCACATGTCCGTCCCATTGGGGACCGCGGGTCCTTCTGGAATGGTGGCGGCTTCAACGAGCCCCGGGCCGGTAGGTACATATTTGTTCGACACAATGCTGGGGCAAGGGCATGATGAATCATGTTGCCTGTCAACATTGCTACCGTATCGTACCCTATTTGTTTATTTGGTCTGGTCATTTTCAACCACGGGGCTGGTACCGACTTGCCGGCTACCCCCGAGTGTGGTGTGGGCTGTCGGTCACAATCTCGGTCGATGCATCACACAAACTGAAGGGGACGCGAAAATAGAGGCAAGAAATATGATTGCCAAGGGATTTCGTCACAAACGAAAATAACTACCCTCCCTGCTTCTCTTGATGTACAACTGACGGTTGCGGGCTTGCTGGCACAGTGCAAGCCCACGTCCATTGTCTGACTTCATGAAAGGGATATATTCGTGAGATAGGAGTGAATGGAGTCAACTCAATCAGTCAACCAATCAGCCTGTAAGAAGATGTAGTCATTGCAGCACCTTCTAAGCGAATGAGGTAAAAAAAAAAAACGCCCACAGCTTCGAATATTTCTAGAGTCCTGGTTTTTTTCTTCCCTGACTTCACCGTCAAACAAAGTTGACCGCCAAGGTGTGATATGGTACCGGGGTACCTGGCAGGTCTAGCCTTGCAGGCCATCTAGCCTATCGGCGCGCGAGTAGGACCTGGGGCCCGAGTGGAGGGGCAAGGCGAACTAGCCTCAGCCTTGGTCAATCGTGACTTTGAGCTAACGACGTAATCAATTGCATCGCCACGCGACTGTCCGAACCTCCCTCTTGCCTCGGCAGCGACCACACGACAAGCCCAATTCAGTCGCACTATGACTAAAAGCGTCCGGTAGCCATTCATGATGGATGAAAATGCCCCGACTAGCCCTGGCGAGGGCGATGATGCCCATGGGCCTAACGGCCTCGTCTCTCTCTATCGGCTGAGCTCCAACATGAGCCGCTCAAGCATCTTTGAGGAAGTTGAGATGGCTCATGAAGAGGTACTGTGGCTTGATCTAATAGTAAAATGACACTGCTGATAAGTCTTTGCTTCAGTTGTACTCCGGACCCGTCGCAGAGAGCCTTCCTTCCAGCGTATCCGCTTTTTCTCATCGCAGACGACGTGCCAACTCAACTACCAGCTTTACTTACTACGACGACGAGACTGAAGGCTTCCCAAGTACTGTATCAAATGGGATAACTCAAAGGCATATATCAGATGATTACATTCGACAAAGCATATCGGATATTGGCGACTTGGAGTTTGGTATCGATGACCAAGATGAGGATGATACCTCTGATCGCGACGATGATATCCCCCAAAATGACTATATCCTTCATCGACGTTCATCAACCCATTCTAGGGCCTCGGTTCACGATCGCCTTCTTCGACGAGACAGCAACGCGACCATGGGAAGCTTCCACCATCGCGGTCGAGCAAGCCAAAAGATATACATGGCTAATGAGGATTTGACTATTGCAATTGCTGGCTTTAGAACTAGCAAGCTTGGTCACGCGCTGTATATTTTACTTTGCACTATGTCGGCTGGGCTCGCATACCTTGCATTTAGATGGCTTCCTCGATGGTATATCACTCTGGTTGGGCGAGCTTGTCCGTTGAATGAGTGCAACTGGGTGGTGATTGAAAATCAGTGGGGTGAGCTCATCACTATGGATGTACGAGCGCAGGCATATGGTCGCTCATTGTCAACAGTATTTGGCTTGCCCGAGAAGCTGTACTCAGACGCCCTTGACGAAGACAGTGATCCCATTTTGGATGACCTCCGAACTCTCGACTATCGCTACATTCGTCTCTGCTACCACCCTCTCAAAGATAAATTCGTCTTGAGCAATGGCTGGAAGGATCCCAACTGGACTGATGTACGACTTACTCGTGTAGGGCTTGACAGCGATGAGAAGAATGTACGCGAAATCGTGTTTGGGGCCAATCTCATTGATATTGAGCAGAAGACGACGGGGCAGTTATTGGTAGACGAGGTAACCAATCCCATCCAACAATTATTTTGCTTTCATCAAGACACTCTAACCGGCATTGCAGGTCCTTCACCCTTTCTACATCTTCCAAATAGCCAGTCTTGTCCTGTGGTCTCTTGACACTTACTATTATTACGCGACTTGCATTTTTACTATGT
Organism: Calonectria honghensis; assembly: GCA_013403855.1. Lineage (NCBI taxonomy): Eukaryota > Fungi > Ascomycota > Sordariomycetes > Hypocreales > Nectriaceae > Calonectria > Calonectria honghensis. The sequence goes on along the minus strand of VTGB01000072.1, from coordinate 76,292 downwards.
CTGTTGGCAGTATTGTCACTACATTGATCGAAACTCGAGCGGTATGTCATATGCTTTGGTATTTATTGTGCCCATTCGCGTCTAACGGAGTAGACCATGAAACGACTGCGTGAGATTTCTCGATTCGAGTGCGATGTTCGTGTGCTTCGGAACGGTTTCTGTATGTGGAGCACATCTTGCCCTCTTGTGTGTTATCATGTATACTAACAACCTGCGCCCAGGGAGATACATAAGTTCGAGCGATCTTGTTCCGGGTGATGTATATGAGCTTAGCGACCCGAATTTGAATCAACTGCCAAGCGATAGCCTTCTGCTCACCGGAGATTGCATCGTTAATGAAAGCATGCTCACTGGTACGTGATGATATTTTACACCTTTGTTAATTACGCCGACAATTTCCTAGGTGAATCTGTACCGGTTTCGAAAATTCCAGCTTCTGACGAGACGTTATTACGAATGGATTTGGTAGCATCATCTGTCACCCCTGAGATAGCGCGCCATTTCCTCTTTTGTGGTACTAAGATCATCCGTGCAAGGAGACCACAAGAAGACCAAGATGGGGATGCAGTTGCGCTTGCATTGGTTGTAAGAACTGGTTTCAACACCACGAAGGGTGCTCTTGTCCGTTCAATGTTGTTTCCCAAACCATCGGGCTTCAAGTTTTATCGGGACTCATTCAGATACATCAGTGTCATGGCTGCTGTTGCTGGTGTCGGGTTCCTCGTGTCCCTGGTTAACTTCATAAAACTTGGAGTTGCCCTTCATTTGGTCATTATTCGCGCCCTTGATCTTATCACTATCGTGGTACCGCCAGCACTACCGGCTACCTTGACTATTGGAACGAATTTCGCCCTTTCAAGGCTGAAGAAAAAGCAGATATTTTGTATCAGCCCCCAGCGAGTCAACGTTGGTGGAAAACTTGACATCATGTGCTTTGACAAGACCGGAACTCTGACTGAAGAAGGCCTTGATGTACTTGGTGTTCGCGTTGTCCGCCGAGAGACGAATAAGTTCAGCGAGATTATCACTGAGCCTCAAGAATTACTTGCAGATGCCGCACACGAAGGTCCACAGAGCAGCTTCAAAGCAGCTCTACACGTCATGGCCACTTGCCATTCACTTCGATCTGTGGATGATGAGCTTGTGGGTGATCCTTTGGACCTGAAGATGTTCGAATTCACTCGCTGGTCCTTTGAGGAAGGAAAGCAGAGTGCAGGTGAGGGAGATGACGAGGAACAAGGTGGACTCGCGCCATCTATTGCCCGGCCACCTAATGTAAGGCATTGATGTGCTTTTTGAACCACTTTTCTATCTGATAATCTTTTTTACTCATCGTATTGGTACTAACATATCCCTTTAGGCAAATATTGAACTGGGCGTCCTGAAGTCGTTTGAGTTTGTCTCTCAGCTACGGCGCGCTAGTGTCATTGTCCGTCAATTCGGCCAGAAGAGTGGCGATATATTTGTCAAGGGGGCTCCTGAGGCCATGCGAGAAATCTGCCGTCCAGAGACATGTAAGTGATGAGCAACCCTGCCGTGATATCGACAACTGACTTTGCTTGGCAAGTTCCAAGTGACTATGATGAGCTTCTCTCTCATTATACTCATAAAGGATATCGAGTTATTGGTTGCGCCACTCGGCATTTGAAGAAGCTGAGTTGGGTCAAGGCACAAAAGATGACTCGATCTGACGTGGAAAGCGACCTTAGCTTTATTGGGTTCATTGTTTTTGAAAACAAACTTAAGCCTACCACAGCTGATGTGCTGGAAGAACTTTTAGCGTCCAACATTGGCGCCGTAATGGTAACAGGAGACAACATCCTGACAGCTATAAGTGTGGCGCGAGAGTGTGGCCTCATGGACCGCAACGCTCACTGCTTTGTTCCTCGGTTTATCCAAGGTAAGCTAAGACGCTCGAAGAAGCTTGGATATGCAACATACTAAATTCTTCATCAGGGGACTGCCGTGATCCAAAAGCGCTCCTGCGATGGGAGAGTATTGATCATGATTTGTATTGCCTGGATGAGTCAACACTCTTGGTAAGGATAACGAGAAATGGCTGAAGCACTGAACTGACGAAAATAGCCTCGACCAGTTCCACCGCAAGCTGACGCATCGCTCCCGTATGACATTTCGAACCTGCGCAACTTCTCATTAGCGGTCAGTGGCGATGTGTTTCGGTGGATAATCGACTATGCATCTCCTCAGATTCTTCAAAGGGTTCGTCCAGATTGGCATATTTCACATTACGTATGCTAACGAGGTGAATCAGATGCTTATTTATGGTAAAGTCTTTGCAAGAATGTCTCCGGATGAGAAGCACGAGTTGGTCGAGAAGCTGCAAAGTATCGATTTTACATGTGGGTTCTGTGGAGACGGCGCCAATGACTGTGGTGCACTCAAGGCGGCGGATGTTGGCATATCATTGTCTGAAGCCGAAGCCTCTGTTGCAGCGCCTTTCACCTCCAGGGTGTTTGATATTCGTTGTGTCCTCGAAATCATCAAGTATATCACGTCGTCCCTTTCTTCATGAGATGACTAACAGTCCATAGGGAGGGTCGAGCAGCCCTGGTTACAAGCTTCAGCTGCTTCAAGTATATGAGCCTGTACTCGGCAATTCAGTTCACGTCAGTCAGCCTCCTCTATGCTAATGCCTCCAACTTGGGTGATTTCCAGTTCCTTTACATCGACCTCCTCCTGATTCTGCCTATTGCCATTTTTATGGGTTGGGCTGGACCAGCATCCACTCTTTGCCGGAAGCGACCAACGGCAGATCTTGTTTCGCGCAAGGTCTTGACGCCTCTGCTGGGGCTTATGATCATTTGCGTCGTGTTCCAGGTCGTGGCGTACGTAACGGTCAAGGAGCAACCGTGGTATATCCCTCCGGTATTTAGTCGCGATGAACCAGAAATCAAGAACTCGCAGAACACAGCCTTGTTTTTGGTGTCATGCTTTGAATACATTTTCTCCGGGTTTGTCATCAATGCTGGACCACCTTTTCGGCAACGTATCAGCGAGAATTGTGAGTAGCAATATGCAATAGCGAAGTGAAATATGATGCTGACATGCTATAGGGCCATTTGCCATCACAGGAACTCTGCTGACTGTAGTATCATTGTACATGGTTTTTATGCCCTCGAAATCGGTGACGGATTTGATGGAGTTGACCGAGATGAGTCTTGATTATGAGATATTCTTGACATTGCTAGGAGCCGGTTATATTGCGGCTGCTTGGGGATTCGAAAAATACTTTTCCCTGCATATTGCACGACATGTCGGCAGATTGAAAGAGAGGGTAACTGGCAAATCAAAGAAGCGCAAAGAGTACAAGATTATCCAAGAATCGGCTCGAATGTAGAGAGAAACTGTCACTCGATATTCAAGTTAAGTGCTCCCAGGAAGAGATTGGGATTCGTTCATGGATCAATTCTAGATAGTATTAATTCATTGAGCTAGTTAAGTTGATCGTCTTGATCGGCGTCAGATATTTTGCAGATCTAGTATGGCATTATTTATGACCACCCAATCACTAGTTTCTATTTGTTTGTCTCATAATTTAGGAGCATGGCAAGTATCTTGTACTTGTTGCACAGATGATGTCGTCAATCTATCGTATTTCATAACATCGGTTCTTGCAGTTTCGAATGAACGACGAACAGGACCGAGGATCGCGTAATCGAATACTGCGGATTTATTGCGGTCGTCTCAGATGCGACGAAGGAGCTAAAGGAAGAAAAGCAGCAGCAGGGACGGCGTCATTGAATTGGTTTTATATTCCGAATTTGGGTACTTGGCTGCATACTTGTGCCTAGGACGTCGAGAGATGCAAATAAGAACCGCGCAATACACGATATTTACGACGCATTGCTTTAGTTTGGTCAAGGAATGAACCTGCGAACATTCTGGTAACTGGACGGATATAGACTAGGATATCCTGGCTACGACAATCTTTTGTTTCTGTTGTATAATGAGGAGTGTAACCTCCGTATCCTCGGTTTAACCTGGGGAAATTGTTCCGATATCAAGAATGGTTTTTTTCGTCAAGAACAATATGTCATGATTTATAACGTTTTCCTTCTTTCCTTTCCACATGCACTATATACATGGCAACGAAACTCTTAATCTTCGGCTCGGTGCCCACCTTGTTGAAGTTGTCTCAGGGATAAGGCGTATGAATTGGTCGATTAGTGATCCCAAGGGTGTTTGCGACCAAGGAGAACCGCGCCTAAAGATATGTATGTCAGCGTTGCTGAGAACCACAATAAGGGACGCGATGGAATGAAACAGACCCTCCTGCTTGGCACGGTACATGAGCTATAAGAAGTAGCCATTAGCGATATTATAAAATGGTTGAGACTGTTGGGCAAACACTTACCCAGAACCACATGCCGGCACCCAGAGCAGTGGCGGTGACGCCGTAAATACGAGGGAGGTGGGCAACCGGGGGCTTGGGGGGTCCCGAGGGAATGGGATTGTGGTGGGCGCCCATGATGTCGAAGTTGTTCGTTGGAGGAAGAAGCGGATGTGAGGGCCGGAGGAGCTAGATAGACACTAGAGTCAGCGAGCTAGGTAAGATAACAGCATCGACGGGTCTTGACATAGGTAATTGGTATACTTGTAGGCCGATTGAAGAAATAACCAGGCAGTGGCGGCAGCACAGCTGGAGAGAGGGTTGGCAGGTCGGTGATGCGGCAATGTTCAATGTTGGATTGCACTTGATGAAGCTAGGCCAATACGCTTGCGCGACGCTTTGATTATGTAACAAAGACCCTGATTGGCTAAGAATATTCTTATACCAGAGCATTCACATGAAGCACCACCTGCGCTAAAAAGTGGCATCGCTGTATAGGGGTGATTTGGTGGGGTTCGCTGCCAGGCTTGCGACTTTGTTTAGGTAGGTAGGCAGTTTGAGCCAGTGTGTTTCGTCCGGTACTGTGGCGAGTTGACCACATTACGCAAACCCGGCTTCGACATCCCACTTACACCCACGACATACACCTTAGCCGGCAATACCTCACTTCTCTTAATCCTAGCCTGCGATTTTCTTAGAAGACCTTTAGTTTTTTCTCTAATTATTTATTCTTTCGGGCAATCCCCTCCAGCCCTTCTCTCTCCCGCCCACCCAGCGATGTCCTTCTGAGACAGTACCGCGAGACGTCAGTCAGCGGCACCACTGCTATCACCCCTCATCACCAACCTTGGTCCAGCCAACCTCACAAAAGTTGTATTTGACGAAGAATTCCCATTTAGAAAAATCTGTGAAAGAGGAGGAAGAATATACGCGCCTCCATTTGTTCACCCAAAACTAGCAATCATGGCAACGCCCAAGTTCAGCACTAAGTCTCCAACCATCCGGCGCATTCGTGAGTTCTACCTGATTCACTTGGCGCATACTCGCAGTTGAGGTTTGCACTTCAGTAGTAACATGGTCTAACATGATATTTATAGTCCGTGAAGCTGCAGAACTTTCCACCACCCCATCTCCCGATTACCACGCCGAGCCTCTCGAATCCGACTTGTTCGAATGGCATTTCACACTTCGAGGGCCCCCCAACTCCGTCTACAGTGATGGAATCTACCATGGCCGCATCGTACTTCCTCCGACCTACCCGCTTCGACCGCCTAGCTTCCGATTTTTCACCCCCAGCGGCAGATTCGAAGCAAATCGTGAGATCTGCCTGAGCATCAGTGGTCACCATGAGGAGACCTGGCAGCCTGCCTGGGGAGTTCGCACGGCTCTAGTAGCGTACGTGGTGTCGCCCCATTGTCACCCACACGGATTGCTAGTCCTTTTTCTTTGCTAGATCAAAATCGCTGACTTAACCTGTATACAGCCTTCGTAGTTTCATGGAGACCGACGCTCGTGGTCAGCTTGGCGGCCTTGACACCACCGACGCTGTGCGCCAGCAACTTGCTGCCGAATCGCCCGCCTTCAAATGCTCCACGTGCGGGAAGACGAACGGCGAGATCATTAAGGAGTGCGAAGAGCGCTCTAATGAATCATCATCATCAGCACATGAAGTTCAAATCCCCGAGGAACTGAATATGGGGTGGCGCGATGAAATGGAGGCCAAGAGAGACCAGGGAAACACCGAACTTGAGATAGATGATGCTGAATCGGCCGAGCTCGCCGAAGGCTTCGTCCAAACTGCGCCCATTCCCGGCAATATGGACACTTCTTCTGTGCCGAATGTGCGGAGCCCCGCCCCTACTCATACTATTCCGCTTCCCGCGGCTGCTGCGCAAGCCCCTGGGGCCGCTCTAGCTGCGCCGCTTCGACCAGCACGACGCGCCTCTGACGATGGAGTACCGCTTTGGCTGGATCGACTTATCGTCGTGCTGGTTGTTCTTCTAGTCGCACTCGTGTTGAAGATTCTATTTGCTCTATGAGGGGGTCTTTGTTTATAAGCATATACTGGTTGGCGCATGGGGTTTGGCTATCATGATCATACAAGGTAAGCGGCGTAGATATCCAATGCAAGATTTTGTCCAATATATATACTAGATTAACACGGCCTGGCTGTCTCTTATCTTGAGCAATGTCACAATATTTATGCCGTTATTTTTTATTTCCTTCTCTCCCAAATTTCTCTGCTTCACCAGTGTCTATCTAATCGTATCACGCCATTGTTATATTTATTTGTCATAACTCCTTGTCCGTGGTAGGACCTTGCAATTGCCATGGAACCGCGAGCCACCACCACTCCCCTACCGTAATACCCAATCCGTCATCAGACTCTTTCAGCACCCCAGTCTTCTTACCCCAATCCATGATCATCCTGGCCTCAAACTCCTCTAAAACAGGCTTGAGTGCGCTGCAAATGCCCTCTATTGTCATGAGGCCGCGGGTGGCATAAATAAAGCAGAATGCCCCCAAGACATTTGTCCATCGCTTTGGATCTCGTTCACCAAAGAAATCAATCCACTGTGGCAATTCCCCCCTGGGGCCTTCTGGCGGAGGACCCTCCTCTGCTGCCAACTTTAGGACTTCAATGTCTTCATCATATTGATACAATTCAGTAGGCATCGCCTCAATGCCAAAATGATAATATGACTTGGGGTATTTTCGACTTTCATAATTGCCTGGCTCAAAACCCATAGGGATATGGGGAACGTTCACTGGGACCAGTTTGATTCTTTCAGATGCATTAAGATTCGTCAATGCCATGACGGATCCATCGTCAAGAGTAAAGGGTACCTTCATAGTCTCGCCGCGACGGAAGATAGCATCAAGCTTGGCCTTGAATGTTGCAGCCTCTTGATACTTTTGATGCTGAGCTAATTTTCCTAGAGTATAGGTGTAGGATTCGTTTAGTCGATATGGCCTACCACCCAATGGTGGCTTTTTACTTCTACATATGACGCGTTGATAGGTCAACTCGTCAATCGCTTGCTTAAGTAACTTGTTGTTTTGACTTGGGTCACCGTTTGCTAGCGTGGAGAATTTTTCTTTGATCTGATGAGGCGAATACCGGGTTTCGTCGGTGCAGCAGAGGGATCTTATCCACGATCTAGCAATATCTAGGTCTGTGGTCTTTGCTCCCTCTTGGCACACATCTGTCCTTTCATCAAGGGGAATAGCTGCAGGCATTGCTGTCGAAGCCTCGAACCGAGAAAAGACTGAGGTTTGAGGATGAAAAAATTTCTCGCGCCAATCTTCCTCGTGGATAGTCACTATTTCTTGGGACGAAAATCTTTCAGCCAATTCACCTCGAGTTGGTGGGAGTCGAATGCCTTCTCGTCGCCGAAGCCGCAGTGTCCACGTGATGACTTCATTCCAATCACAGTCGTCCGGGTCATTGAAGTCAAGCTCGGGAAGCTCAGCATTCTCGTATGCTGACAGAAACTTATCCTGAAAGTCTTTTGTGAGCTTGGCAACATACGCACCCTGTTCCTTTCGAGCAGATAGCCAGAACCGGCGAAGTTGGGTGAGGTTCGTTTTGGGGAAAATCTTGATGAGCATGCCCCAGTCGATTGCCTTATCGGCACCTCCAAGGAGGACACGAATTGCGATGAAGGCAGCTAGGACTCTATCTGCATCCACGACTGTATCATCCAATGCGGTCTTATCCTGCGCGTCTCCAGACTTCCCTTGTGTCGGCGGTAACGCTGTCAATGCTCTTGTCACAAGCTGCACTCGCTTGATGCTACTGCGAGTTCCAATTTCTTGTCTAGTTGAAAACTCATCTGTGAATGTGTGCGTCTTGCTCGTCTCAAATATACGCCGACGCAATTTCGGCCATGTGAAGGGATCCTCATCCTCACTTGATGAGGAATCCTCACTGCCACCCTCAACGGGTATCACAAATGATCCTGAAGTGAGCTGCCACTCCAAGGGCCACGTAACAGGCCCCGGCGGCAGCATCATAGAACTTCTCCTTCCCATAAAGAATCTGATAAATATATTGTGAGGACCCGTTGCGTTTGGGAGAGCATTGATAAAAGAGTCGGTCCACATTCGCTCTACATCCATGCAAGCGGACAATCTATCTCTGAATCGATAATACTGCCCGCTGCTCGTCCTGGGTTGGCGTTTCAAGCCACTTAACATGGTAGTCCGTCTTTCGACTTCCTCAACGATTTCGGCCCAGGAAAACCAGGTCGAATCTGGCATCCAACCCCGCAAGGCATAACTCGCATCCTGGTTTTCGAAGTCTAGAGAACTTATATATGGCCATGTGCCATCAGCGCCGATAACAGATAATGCCTCATTAAATGTCATTCGAACTTCTATATCCTCCATCATTAGTCGAGGATCTATGACACAATCATTGTTGTTGTCGGGATCTTTAGACAGGTGACGGCGTTTATAGGCTTTTGACGGGGGTAACTCGTGGAGAAATGTATTCGGAGCAAGGAACTCAATTCCTTCAAGCGGCTTTTGGTTGAGTAAATATTCGGAAGGCCCAGACCATTCTGGCTGTGGGATATAGTCCGAATGATCAATACCAGCCCAACTTACATGGCCTCTTCTCCCAAGGCTCCCAGGGGAAGCGGGCGTATCGGTGATTCTCGCTTTTCGGCGCTTTCGAGGGGCACCGTCTTCCTCGTCGTTATCATTGGCGACCCTCTTCGCAGCAACTTGGGCAGCATAGACAGGAGCATCCAAAATCTCAACCTCGTCTCCAAGTTGCCGACGGCCGCGACGTCCCTCCTTCATCAGCTCTGTGGCAGGGAGTGTGGTGAAGGGTGGGGGGAGATAAGTGTCTGGGTATGATTCCTTTATCTTCTCCACCAAGCCTGTAGCTTCTTCTGAAAATGGATCGTGGTTTCCTAGAACAATGGTCTGACATTTGCAAAAGATTCCCTTGGTATCGCGAAACGCATGCCAATGTTCAGCCACAGTTTTGGATCTGACCAATTCTCGGAGTGCAGACTGAGATGCTTTCAACGAAGGCGCGGCTTCAGCCGGAAAACTTTCCTCCCATTTCACAGTAATTGCATGCCAGAGACCTCGTCCTCCCGGGAATACACCCCCCTGTTCTTCGAGGAGTTCAGTTATAATCTCCAAGATCCGACTAGTCGACGTGACTTTAGGCAGCAAGCTATCAACGATCGTTGATGACGTTTGCTTCTCGTCCAGTGGCTGAACTGCCAGGGACTCGCCGCTGAATTCATCGGTCGGCGCCGGCATCCCAGATGGCATGATACCTGTGCTAGACCTGCGGGTCTCTTCATTTTGCCTATTTGGCGCTGCTCTGAGTGGTCCAGTTCCCGATTTGCGATAATCGGATAACCCCAAAGCAGGGCGCAACTGGCCGTCTTGACTTTGAACAAGTGCCCCGCCATCAGCATTTTGGACCGAAGATTTTTCTAGTGAGCCAAAGCTTGCAACTGAGGGGCGTCGCCATTCTGGAATTGCTTGAAGCAACCCCCCTGTGAGACTAACAGATGGCCGTGAAGACATTACTGCAGCAGCCACCACTCGCTTTGAAGGACGAGAGGAAGCCGATACTGCCTCTTCCACGAACTCCTCGTCTCGTTGTTGAGGATCTCGCCCAGATATTCCTGATTTCTCGTTCAGTGGCGTTTCAGGGACAGATGAGGCCGGTGTCGCCACATCATTTTCCTCCGATGCAGACTGTTTTTTCCCGCGCCGAGGTGTTGGCTGAGCAGACTCGTCAAATGAAGGGTTACAAGAAGTTCTCGACTTCTCCAGGTGGTATTTGAGGCCAATATCATTTTTCCAACTACCGCCGCATTTTTCGCATTTGAATGGCCGAGTCGTCGGGGTCTCCTCCACACTTGATCCGGGTTTAGTTCCTCGCCGTGGCCGGCCCCGTTTCCTGGAAGCCGCTGGGGTTCCATCAGCAACACTTGTTTCCGCTGTTGCAACGATTGAACTCTCCAAGTCCTCGTCGTCTGCAGCAATTGACCGTCTTGCTCTTGGCCTTCTAAGCCGGGGCGGTGTTTCAGCAACCGGAGGTTCGAGGAGATGTTTCAATAATTGGGGGGTAACATTTAAGGCTATAATGAGGCTTTCCATCTGAAAAGGATCTTTCGGAATGATTGAAGTCTTATGTGGAGTGCTAGCAAGGGGGGGGACATTATCTTGTGGAGTATAATCATTCCCCTGGTGTCTGCCATCATTCGAAGAATGAAAATCCTGTGGGAGATTATTGCCCTGTTTCGTACTTGCCTCCATGGCTTCCAGGTGAATATCAGGGGGTTTAGTGGTTAGTTTCTTCTTGGGGCGTCCTTTAGTTTTCTTATTCGTAGATCCCGTGGAACACAGGTCTGTGAATGTGGCCCCGGGGATGACAGTCATAGACGATGCAGCTATTGGGGTAAATCTATAAGTTGGGCTTGTTGATGATTTGAGCTCGTCCATTGTCTCCTCGGGTGGTATTTCTGAGGTTCCCATTTCGTCGGATGGGATCATAACCGTCTGCTGAGCAAAGTATCGATATGATGCGATTTTTCCTGACCTCGTATGCTCGCTTCGCAACTGAAAATGTTTGAGTTGGAGAGGTTGGAGATTAGGGGCAGCCAGAGCGGATGTCATCGACGATAGGTACCTGCTAAAGGATGGGCCAAGAGTCAGGCCATATACATCCGGGTTACTTAGTCCTGTATCGCCGAGTCTCTGTGCCATTTCCGCAATAGTAACTGGGAGTGGCTTGTCCAGTGACCACGGAGGAGTGGCGGAGATTTCTGAAGCATTGGTTTGCTGACCATAAAGGGACTTGGCATCAGCACCCTCGCCAGTAATCAAATCAGGGTTACGAGAAGGCTTTGTAGTGCGCTTCCCAGTAGCAAGATAAATAGACCAATCTTCAGCGTTCAAATCGCGAACATACTTGATACAATCCTTGAATACTTTATCGCCTAACTTGGCAGCAACATATTGGATGACGCCTCGGGAATTGAGAAAACGACAAACTTTGGCCAGGACCTTCATTTGCCAACGCATTCCCAGTACGCCAAGCTTAGATTTAAGATCTTGCATACGCAAGACAGTCCATTCTTTTGCAACAGCTAAAATTGTCGTAGCCAGTGCGGTGTAGTCGACAGATTCACCAGTCCATCGAATATGCCAAGGAACCGGGTCACGGTTGGCGACAAGGACTTGACGAGTAAAATTCATCTCAGCGCGGGGCTCATCGATGGTATCTCCATCCTTAGGTAGCGGTGGTGCGAACATCTTCAGCCACATCTTGCTTGTTTTTGTGCCTCTGACAAGGGTGGTTCGTTTGGCAATGTACCCCTTTTTGAGCAGGGCATCGGTTCGCTTGGGGACAGACCGCTTATCCTGGTCCACCAGTCGACCAAGATCACCTTGAAGAATGCCTTGCGATGTCGTAGAAGCGATTCCGAGTAGCAAGAGCCATTCTGACCTAGGGACTCGCTTGTAGTCAACGGCATGCCCTGTTAAAGATTCCCACATAGTTTCTTCGGATACTGTCACTCGCACATGATGCGTACGCTTATGAGCACCGGAACTAGACCTTGGCAAAGGTTCGTCTTTTTGATGTGCTTCGTAAACCAGTGACGATGGTGGTGGTAAAGCAAGAACCTCATCCAGAGTGAGATGGTTGTATTTCCTGTCCTGGTGGACAGAAACATCCCTTCTTGCAGCAAGCCATTTCCAAATGGTGGAGGCAGTGCGATGACGAAAACCCGAGTCATCTATTGGAAACTGTGCACGGTTTTCAGGCTGGTCAAAAGCGTTATGTTGGGTTTTGGAAGGATCATGAATGGCATCAACAACTTCGCTCACAGAGCACCCTGCGCAAAACGGTAATGAGTCAGCCATGTTCTCACTATTCTCCAATCTCGGTTAAATATGAAATTCAACGTGGTGGAATCTTCACCGTAGCTTCCTTTCTCCAGACAATGCGTATCAATAAAGCCTTCCAGTCCGATATCTATCACAATCATAACAAAGCTGACTTACCCTGTTCGCCGCCGCAAGAAATGAGCACCAAGAGCGCCGCGATCAAGCCCTCGAGCTCTGAAGCCATAGTCTCAGAGAATTCAGACTTATCATTCTTGGAGGAAAATGAGATGGATAAAGGGACGCAGAGAAAAGTGATAAGGGCGAATTGAACTGAGGACCAAGAGCGATGGTTAAAAGTTTGTCACTTTTTTTTACTGTTGCTGCAGCTCACGATGATGTGGGGATGGCGGGGTGCGACAAGTGGGTGCTGGCGACGCGCCAGTCCAAAGCGTTCAACTTGCAATGATGACATAAGCGACCACACTATAATTTCTAGATACTTGTGCCAACCTTGAGCGAGGTTCAATTCGGACAGAAATCAACCAATGCCTTTGACTCCAAACTTCATCGTATTCCGTGCTCCACAGTACATTATTAACCTAGAACCGAGCGCAATATTCATATGACATGAACGCCAATCCTCATCACACCAATCCTTGTCAATATTGAGTATTGATAATTCAATTCTACATCTCGCCACTGTCTGCGGTCCAATTTTTACGCCGAAGTAGCCGCTCGCTATTTTCCAATCTGCTTGTTCAGTTTGGCCTGCTCATGCTCTCGAATCTTTCTATAGGCATCCACAACCTCGGCTCTAACTTGCTGCAACTCCTCACGACGCCGTAAACTTCCAGCAGCCTTAGGAATGTTGTCAACCTGAACAGCAGCACCTCCAACCGTCAACTGTTTTGACATTTTCTTGTTTAGCTCCGGTGGTGCCTGTGCTGTATCATGCAATCCCACTTTGACCTCTGCTCGCTTCCGCTTCAGCTCCAACCACGGATCATCATCGCCCTTTACTTGTCCCGATTTCTTCTTCTTTCTTTTGCTGGTTGCCTCTTCCAATTCCGCTTGTGCCATGGCTGTAGCCCCAGCGTTATCATCGTCCAACTCCCGTTCCTCGGCCTCATCGAGCTCCTCCTCTCGTCTTTCTTTGATCTTGCGATCCTCGGCTCGCCACTGGTCGTATAGTTTATGCATTTTTCGTTCTTTCCTCGTCCTGAAAACTTTGAGGCCTGCTTCGTCCTTTCCATCCTTTACCACAGTCTTTTTCGTGAGCCCAGCCACTGGTAAGGCAGCATTAACTCGGATACTGAATGACTTCAGGTCTTCGCCCGGTCGGATTTTCAGGGTATTCTCTTCCGAGTTGTCATCTTTTTTCCCATCATGACCATCATCGAGGCCAGATTGGATCTTCTTCCTTTTCGTGATGGACATGATGCGTCGAAAAGCTCGCGGCGCATCATCCTCCTTGCTACGGCCCTTCTTCCGTTTGTTCTTTGGGCCGTCCTGGGGCCCAGCAAACTTCTTGGATGCTGCTGGGAGAGGTCGCGCTTTTTGGGTCGGAGGAAGCTCGTATCTGTAGCGCTAAATATTAGCTACGCAATCATCGCAAAGTTTTCGGTGGGATGCCAGACTCTGTATCATCGCCCCTCTTTCTTTTGTGTTTGTGAGGCATTATCAGTCAAGGTGCGAATATGTTTGGTGCCTGGGTCTAGTTGTCGGTCTTAGGAGGCTCTGTTCTTGATTGAAGGAGGATTATACGCAATCAAATGCTAAGATATGAAAGTTGTTACTCTCATATTTTAGGGTGAGAAAGTTGCGGCGTGCAGGATCAACAAATTCTCTTATCGGCGACCGACATTTCTTATCGCACGCCAAGTTCCATGCATGGATCCACAATGTGGAGTTACAAAACGATACGTTATACGCCAAACGCATGCACCCAAAAAATATTCTAATTCTAAATCATGTATCTCTTTCTTCTAAACTAACCTGGACCGGAGTTCCGAAGATATGTCAAGCATTTAAGTAGGTACATCTCATTGACGCCCTAGTCTAAAATGCATATCATGCAGCCATGAGCAAGGATGAAATTCCCCACGGTCGGAGCGGGGCGGACTAATCCAATCATCTGATAGCCGTGGATGGATGATGCTGATGTCTTTCTGTCATATCTGGCACCGAATTATCTTGCGCCATACGCTCTTTTCGTCCGATCTATGAGTTTTTTTTTTTTTCTCAGCATAGTGTTGAAAGCCTTTCCCTCGAACGCCACAGAAGCGACCTGTAGGATATAGACATGGCTCCCGTTCGAGCCGCTTTGCATTACAAAGCCGGATTCACTGCCGTCGGTCTCATCGGAACCGCTTTCACGTGAGCTGTTATTGTTAACGTTCGGATGTTAATATATTAACACTATAGAGCACAACATGGCTTCTTTTAGTCGGAATCCTCAGGCTGTCACTGATACTCTGGGGTTCCAATATTAAGCCTTTGTCAGATCCAGACGCCCGTCCAGGTGCCATGCTCCCAAAACCAATACCATGCAGTTCTCATAACGATTATTGGAGATATAAACCACTTCATTCGGCCTTGCAGGCAGGCTGTATTGGCGTTGAAGTTGATGTCTGGGTATTTCAGGACGAACTCTACGTGGGTCACAATCGAGACCAGCTTGCGGCCCATATGACTTTGTCGGCTCTATATATCAACCCGTTGGTGAAGATTCTTGGGGAAAAGAATCAAGCGAAAGACCCCGCGGTCTCAGTCCGAGACCTCGGGATCTTTGATATCGACCCGGATCAAACTCTGATCCTTTTGGTAGATATCAAGGCGAACCCTGCAGCTGCGTGGCCGCTTCTCCTCAAAAATATCGAGGTTCTACAGTCTCAAGGCTGGCTGAGCTATGTAAGCAATGGATCATTTATTACTGGGCCTATCACAATTGTGGCATCGGGCAAAACCCGATTCAAAGATGTGGAAGATAATGCCATGAGGAATGTTTTTCTTGATGCACCTTTGGCAAAACTTGACGACGATTTGTACAATGAATCCAATTCATACTACGCCAGCGTCTCTTTTTCAAGATCAATCGGTTGGGTTTGGTCACGGGGTCTGCGGAAATCACAATTAGTCAAGATCCGAGACCAAATTACAAAAGTTCACAGACGTGGGCTTAAAGTGCGGTATTGGGGCTTGCCAGTGTGGCCATTGGGGCTCAGGAATCAGCTTTGGGGTCTGCTGGTAGCCGAAGGTCTTGATGTGCTTCATGTTGACGATTTATGGGTGGCAAAGGATGTCCTGGCTAGAGGGTAGCAGCTATCACAGCATCTAGTCTTATTCGTAATCACCAACATCGTGAGATAGGTAGCATTTTTCTGTGGCGAACATAATATATGGCACAATAGGTCATATTGTTGCTTACCGAGTCTCCGGAATATCGCCGAGTATCACCCTGCATTCCGATTATCCCGATACAGGATACAACGGGGCGACCCCGCAGGTCGTGGGGAATGAGAGCGTGCTCTTGAGCAGGTTATTTATCCCGACTTATATTGAGCCCCTCGCCTGCGTCCATCAATTTTCCCAACTACAATCAAATAGCCATTAACAACCGCTGAGCACATATTCACTATATCTCCCAAAGTTAATTATGGCAGCTGAAGGTCGTATCGCTACCCTTGACGTAAGAGAAACTCCACCACTAGACTGACACGATATGATGATAATAATCTAAACTCCAGTCCACTATCGCGGATAGGCTTCCCACCTATTCCAGGACCCTCTTCGAAGCCAAAGCTGTCAAGGAGCTGAGTTTTGATACTATCGCCAAGCACCTTGGCCGAAGCGAGGTTGCTTGTGCCGCACTATTCTACGGCCAGGCCACGGCTTCCATTGAAGATATCGAGAAGTTGTCGGAGATCCTTGATCTACCGAAAGAATCCCTCACGGCCCAGATGACTGGGTTCCCCAACCGAGGCCAGTCTGGTCCTATGCCTCCTGTTGAACCTCTTATCTACAGACTTTATGAGATTGTACAAAATTACGGCTATGCCTACAAGGCTATTCTGAATGAGAAGTTCGGCGACGGTATCATGAGCGCCATTTGCTTTTCCACCACTGTTGACAAAGAAGTGGACGAGGCAGGCTCTCCATGGGTTGTGATCACGTTGAAGGGTAAATGGTAAGGAATTTCTGGCGTTTTCATTCTCCACGGAATTCTAACATTCCTCAGGCTTCCTTTCAGTCGGTTCTGATTCAGCAGGATCAGATCCAAGGCTCGGCATAATGTAGATTGTGCCACCGGATTACTCAGCCATTGTTTTCTTCTATTCTAGTGAAATATAATTGAACTAGAGGGTGGTAAGTTTTTGGTTCTATGAAATCGTGCACGCGGGTGTGTGCTACTTTCAGCTTGGTGGTGCTGTGGCTGGGAGAACAATAGGAAGGACAATATGAAGTCTTGGCAAAGTAATCCATTTCAAGACCGTACCCACGAAGCCACCTTTGATCATGCAAACGTATTATCATTCGGTATTAATTTCATCAATACTCTTCTGGACATTTAGCGTACTGGCTATCTTGATAATAACGTCCGCTTTTATTGCATCCCACATTCACGCCCACACCTAGCGTGGAACTATTGTTTGTTGCCAGTCAAACAATATGAACGACAATGTCGAACGTCCAAGACGCATTTATAGGCAGCCTCTACTCTTGATATGGGTATTTTGTGTTGTTGTAAGCTGGCTGGCAAGTATAAAGAGGAGGTGGTGCCCCATCCCCAACCGAAAACACCTCATTCTCAAACATCCTTAATCGGCTTTCGAGAAACTCTTCGTCATTCTCAACACAGAACTTTCACAAGCTTTTCTGAGTCTAGCCACTCTATCCTTCAAAATGCCCTCCACCAAGAATAATACCAAGGATCAAACCAACAGCTATCCATATGGCTGCAGCGTCATGGTCAAACCCACCAACCCGAGCTATCCGTATGGCTGCACCGTCATGGCGAAACCTGCCAAGGATCAAAATGTCAGCTATCCTTACGGTTGTGTCATTATGTGAAATCTTCTAGCTCCAGCAGTAACGAACAATGAGTCAGTAGCAAAGTATCAATCAACCCAACCACTGACCATTGCTGATCCGATGGAAAGTCCTCAAATACATCAATGGAGATAAATAACTGGGGTCGAACCAACGGTTTTTTGGGCTTTTTTTTCTCGAAGAAAACACAGACGGGCTCTGATTATCGGGACGCCGACGGTCAGATGTCATTTTAAACAAAGTAGCCAGCTTCACCTCGGCGAAGTGAAGGAATTTCACATCGAGGAAGGGATATGAATATCTATATGTATTTAGATATGTAACCTTTGGTTTTCTAAATCAAATCCGTTGCAAATATTACGATCCTGGCTTTTTAAGATGTAGTTTGTCGCACATGTGTCCCCAGAGGCCAAATCCACGATTCGTGGGAAGAACCTAATCGCTTTAATAACAAGAGATGAAGAAAAAATTTAATACGCGAGTGGATGTCTCCGTAGAGCATCTAAATATTTGCCTTCAAGTGATTCAATGAAGCGATTGTGACTGTGGCTGCGCCGGTCTCTCTAAATCACCATAAGAGTACCTCTCGTGGCGTTGTTTCGCGCAGTCGTTTTATTTCTGTTTCCCGTTGTAAACCCTGGCTTAATTCCGGGGACCATTGCGTTGTGCTTTGGCTACTGACGTTATAATTACTTACCGATGGGGCAAAAGCGGACGTAGTTTTTTGCTAAACCACAATCAAGTATAACAGGTAGATTTAATCCTGAGTCGGGCAATAGCATTAAGACAAGACCCAATAATTTATTTATGTCTATCTCTGGGAAGTTATTTGGGTTTCTGAAGCAAAGCTATTGAACCATCCGCAAAAACGGAGGTACATTCTTGCTTCAAGGTGGTATATTTGTAGGTTATATGGGGTTCTACAGAAGCAGTTCATTACCCTATAGCCAGACTATCTCAATTTGGCAAGAACTCATTGATGGCAGATCCACAGATATGATGCCCCACTAAAAAAAAGTCTGGGCGGTGAACCAGTTCCGTGGCAGAATCCTTGAGATTTTTCCCATCTGTACCTGGTTTGCGTTTGATGCGAACCTGTAGTTGGATCAACCGCGACAAGACAATCAGAGTCCATTGTTCACCATGGTCACCAAAAGCAAGCTTAAGCTGGCGCTAGCCGCTGAGAAGGGTACTGATTTCAAGAAGCTTAAGCTTAAGCGCAAACAAAAGGAAACTGCCCGCCAAGTGCGCAAGTCTGGTCGAGGGGTAGAGGAGGAAAATTCGAGCGACGATGATGAGAACGAGGAGGTTAACGATGTCGCCGAGGAGGGGGACGAGGATGACGAGGAAGAGGACGAACAGGTTGGTACCCCTAGTGAAAATTGACCAGGAAACCAACATCTAACGCATCGCAACTTTAGATTGATTTAGACGCTATCAACGACAGTGACAGCTCTGAGTCGTCAATCGAGCTTGAGGAGAAGATCGTCCGTAAGCCCTCGAAAAAGAACACCTCCAAAAAGGCGAGAGAGACCGATGAAGAGGCCGAGGAAGAAGAAGAAGAAGACGAAGACGATGAAGAAGATGAAGATGACGAGGATATTCCAATGTCGGACCTTGAGGATCTTGAAGATGCCGACAAAGAAGACCTCATTCCTCACCAGCGCCTCACCATCAACAACACCACCGCCCTTCTCGCCTCCCTCAAGCGCATCGCCATCCCCACCGACAAGTCCGTCCCGTTTGCCACACATCAGACTGTTGTCGCTTCTGCTGAGACGGCCGATTCAATCCCCGACGTTTCGGACGACCTTCAGCGTGAGCTTGCTTTTTACTCACAGAGCCTCGAGGCTGTGCGCATTGGTCGGTCTCGTTTGCTCTCCGAGAAGGTTCCCTTTTCTCGACCCAAGGATTACTTCGCCGAGATGATCAAGGAAGATGCCCACATGGAAAAGGTCAAGGCCAAGCTCGTGGAGGAGGCCACCAATAAGAAGGCTGCCGCCGAGGCCCGCAAACTGCGTGACCTCAAGAAATTTGGCAAGCAGGTCCAAGTTGCCAAGCTTCAGGAGCGCCAGAAGGCTAAGCGCGAGACGCTGGAGAAGATCAAGACACTGAAGCGAAGTATGTTTTGTCAAATGCTTGGAATTTTGCAATTCTCCTTCGTTTCCCCAAGCTAACATATAATCTATAGAGCGTCAAGAGTCTGGTGGCGGCGACCTCGGGACTAATGAGGCTGACTTATTTGATGTTGGTGTTGAGTCCGAACTCAAGAAGCACAACCAGCGTTCTGGGGCAGGTCGTGGCCAATCTGCTGGTGGTGTAAACCACAAGCGCCAAAAGAAGAATGAGAAGTATGGATTTGGTGGCAAGAAGCGTCATACCAAGTCTGGCGATGCCATGAGCTCGGGCGATCTCAGTGGCTTCAATGCCAAGAAGATGAAGGCTGGTGGACGTAGCAAGATCACCAAGCCTACACGGCCAGGCAAGGCCCGGAGGAAGGCCATGGGTACTAAATAAGGGTTAAAACACATGATAAAGGAGGAAGGATACCTATGCCGGTGACGGGAGGAGAAAGTCGTGTGGTCAAAAAAGAGTATAGGGATTGGTTGCGGGAGTTCGCTTCATGTCTTGTACAAGCCATCGGTCGTACAACCAACACAGGGCTGGCGTTTTTCGGGTCCGTGATGCGTATAATTGGAACTTATTCTGTATATATGACCCGCGACGCTTCGTGACTCGAGCATGGCTGCGATTTGACAAAACAATGTGGATTTATTACGAGTACCTAGGGAACAGAATCGCTCCAGCGAGAGGTGGTGTCACTGATGCCGGGGGATGAGTGCACGTCTAAATGAAAAGTTCTTATTGAATTCGTTGATCCATTCATCTATACCAAAAGGAATATGTAGAAAATTCTTAGTGGTGACTGATTCAAATGCTTTTTGTCCCAGTCGCGTCGACCATATCCTTTTCACAGGGTCATATCGACGATCGATGCCTCTGCTGGGCATCCATCTTTGTGGTCAATTTGCGCGGCAGACCTGCAAATAAACATCCTTCCTCCACTGTCCATGCTCACTGTCATCAATCGTATCCAGATTCCATCATCTCAAAGGGCCGTAGCTCTCCAAGACCACACCATAGCTATCTATATACTGGACAGGCGCCGTCGTCATCGGTACCTAGTCGGCGGTAGCCCAAAGCCTCAGTCCATTTCAAACCAAAATAATTAGCAAAACAAATAAAAAAGGCAATAATCCCCCACAGTAAAAATATAAGAGAGAAGAACATGTGGATGCTCTTTAGTCAACAGTTCATGCCCAACCGTGTACGCCAAAGCAAAAAAGACCAGTGGTATCGAGAGGAAACGCCATGCGCTCATGACACGCTTTGCTGTGCAATGCATTTGGAACCCTTCAAGAACATGGTGAAACAAGCATATATGCCGCGGAATGCGCCGAGTCTGATGCTGTCACGGATCGTGTGGATTTAGCCGGCAGCCTATTGTGTCGCCGCGACGCACCAGTGACGGTGGAAGGCCCAAGCACTTTTTTGGCATTCCTTACTGCAGTATTTGGTTCGACGACATCGACGACATTTGGCAAATTGACGGGTGTACTCTTCCCACTTGCCACACTGGTAGTATGCGCATTGCCGGATCCCCCCTCGAGTATCATCCTTGCGGCAGAGATTCCGCATCACGACACCGGCCCAGTACTGCATGTCCGTGCTATGGTACCTGACAGTGAACTTCTCAACCAATGGGAATAAGTTGAAATCATTGGGGAGCAGGTATTCCTCGTCATCGGCATCTTCGTCCTGAACCTCGGGTACCTCTTCCTCGCCGTCCAGAACCGCGAGTTCCTTGCTGATTTTGAGTCTCGGGACCAGGTGGCTCTTTTGAAAATACGATCGAAGACCACAGTATTTCGAGACGTAAGCCAGCAATTGCAATGACATGAGAACATCCTCTTCGCGAGGCATAGCGGCAAGCATCTGGGGATTTGGCACAAAATGACGGTCTAGAAGGTATCGAGGAACTGTCGATGTGGGCATGGGCGGCTGAGGTGGAGTGACCATGGCAGGACGGTTGGGAGAGAGACCGATCGGAGGCACCGTGTTTGGAGTCGTAGTGTTGGCAATGCTGCCGTCCATTGGGGTTCGGTGAGTGATGTTGAATGTGCCTGCGTCTTGGTGTGTCTCCGACACAGTGGGTGTAGTGAGATCCAGGGCTGCACCTGCGAGTATAGCTTCGCCATCCTCCATGGTGATATCTTGGATGCCGACCGTCGACTGGATGTTGTCGGTGCCAGTCATCTCGGTCTCGGGTGACTCATCGGAAGGCATGCTGTCACCGTTGATGTCGTCGGCATCGGCCGTTGAGTTCTGATGGCGGATCGAGGGGCGTCGACGGGATCGACCAGAGGGCCCAAGTGCGGAAGCCGGACGGACTGTGGGCGAACGCATTTGAGTGGGCGCTAAGGGAGTTGTGGGAGAGGTTGGCTGGGAGGTCATATCACCGGTTCCGAATGGAGCCATCGAGGCCAGACGGTCAACATCACGGACGGGTCTCACAAAACCCTCAACTGTCTCTGTTACTGGGACAGCTGCGGCAAGAGGCTGCATGGTTTGGCGAGGGGTGGAAGCCGTGGCGTGACGACCGTCGGCGGACCTCAAGCTCTGATGTCGGGTTGGGGTAAAGGACCCAGAGCGGTCCGGTGTGGCGAGAGGATATTGGGGGGTGGCGAGTCCAGCATCTATGGGCTGTTGCTGAGCAGCGGTCGATGGTCCCGCATATGTGGCCGAGACATCAATGGATGGAGGAGGGCCGTGACGGCGGAGAGATCTCTGATCGGCGCCTTCGACACGGGACGTCGAGCGGTGGCCGAAGGCGGCAGCCGACGATGACGACGACGACGACTTGGAACCTGATCGGTGCTCGTGGCTGCGGTGGCGATGGTGGTGATCGTGAATTTGCTTCTGTTTGGCTTCCTCAGCCTTTTCGCGGCATTTGTCGATGGCTTTGATGTAGTTGTCTAGGATGGTGGCGATAACAGGCACCATATCGGCTTCGACGACGCGAGTGCGTACATTTTCGGTCCCACGAACACCGATGTTCACGACGCACTGGAAGGCAAGATTCCATTTCCACATGCCCATCATGTCCTTGCTGCGACCCTGCTTGAGGATGCAGACAAGCCTCTCGATGCCGCCATCGACAGTGAGAATGTCTCGGATGCGGGCTGAGGAAGTGGTGAGGTAAGCAAGATGGTTGAGGGAGTTGATGAGAGGGAGGGTGGATGTGCAATCGAGAGCACGGCGATCATAGAGGGCGGTGGTGATGCCGACTGACGCCTTATTGACGTTTGGAATACTGAAGTTGACTTCCCTCATCTTTGAAAAACACGGCAACTGCCGGGCGAGAGTGAGGGAGGCGGAGGAGGGTGGAATGGAGTATTTTCGATTCGGGAAACGGCAAGGCTCGCACTCGCGCAAAGATGAAGCGTCGAAGTGCACCCACTCTTGAGTACAAGATGACGAGTGAGGTTCCGAGAGGCAAATCGGCGATATGGAGAGAAGCGAGAGATTGGTTGTCGAAGGCTCTGGCAACCCCTCGATGGGGGATCGGCCAAGAGTGTACGGGTCGGACAATTGACGGTTCGTGTCAGGTCGAGACGAGTCGAGATGATGGGATTATGGGATGGAGCAGGGGTGCTTGAGCAAGGAGCGAGAGACTGTTCTGGTCGTAGTGTATGCCAGCTGATGGAGTGACTGCGACGGGAGACGGGTCAATAATCGAGTCGTGTTGTCGTGGCGTCGTTTGAGGACGAGGGTGAGGAGGTGGAGGAGATGAAGAATGAGGGTGTGATGGATGGACGGATGGATTGGGTGGGTGGATGGATGATTAGAAGAGAGAGGCTGGGCGGGTTTGGGCTAGGTCTGGTTTTTTTGGCAGGGCTTGGGAGGTTGTACCTAGAAGTCGGTAGGGAGGCCGAATCGGGCGCAGGGGTGGGGAGCCCGACCTGGGGGCAAAGTATGGCCTGAAGGTACGGTGGACTAGAACCGCCTGTTGGAGCCCCGGGTTGCCTTCAGTGGGCGTCCTTAGTGGATGTGTGTTCTGTGCGTCGCGGGCGGTCGAGCGGTGGAGGGAGTGCTGGTCTGGGTGAGCCACTGGACCTCGCCGGGGAGGAATGGGGAATATCAAGAACGGGATCTAGTCGGCACAAAAACGGATGATAGGTTCGACGAATTACTGGCAGAGACAGTAAATAATGACATGGGATGATCAAGGGGGAAGATTAGCGAGGGTTGTTCTTGTCTGTTGAATATTTGGTCCTTTTTTTCTTCTTTTTTTCTCTTTTTGATATTCTTCGCTATCCGTCTCCCGAGCACTCATTTCCTCCAACACCAAACCGTGGTCGTGAGTGTGAGCCATTGCCCCTACGGGCGTCGCTCACCCATCGCCACTCCAGCGGGAATATACGTGTATTTTTAGGCAGCCTAGGCTTACAAAGGTTGCTTCTGCGCTGTTCTTCAGCGGGCTAAAGAATCCAGGTACCTTTTTGTGCCGCGTTCAGCAATGAGCGCGATAAGTACCTGGCGGACAGGGCGCTGGTACTGCTCCACATTGGCAGGTACCGAGCAGAAGATGTTTCAGGATTGGCAGGTTCTGGGGCTGGTGTCCCCGTCCTCGTCCGCATTGGTGCTTGGTAATGGGGCAATGGGTGATAACCACTGGGTGAGCCATAGATTGGAGGGGGACTCCCACCTGGGCTTGGGAAATGGGAGGAGGGCAGGTACTTCTTGGGGGAGGTCGGTACACACCGACCATGCAGCTGGTACATACAAGTGGGCTGGCTTTGAATTTACCCGTCGTCCCGTTGTCTGTTCTCAGCGGGCCTGGCCAGGAGGTACCTGGCGTAGTCTAATTAATTCTCATCTCGATAGGTTGGCGGTACGCGGCGAACCCACTTCCTCATTATAAATTGAATCAGATTTCAGAGTGGTTGGCGTTTGACAGCGACCTCAAAGATCTGGGCAGGGTTGATTTTCTTTTCCTGCGCGTCGCCTGTGCAAATGGCGTGTTCATAGCCAGCAAAAGCAAAGATCTGTCAAACCTCCCTCAAGGTACTCGGTACGCCAGCTAACTTGCCGCTGACCTACTTATCCTCCGGCGAAGACGAGCTGTGCTACCTTCAGCTGCTAGGTTGAGACGGGGTCGGCTACAAAGGTCGGCATCCACCTGATCACTCACCACAAGCATCAGGGCGCACATGCTCGCTCACCGACTGTGATGTGCCAAGTACCAACAAGGTGAAGCTTGTTGGTCGACAGATTCTTTCGCCTCGTTCATCCAAAGTCAGGTCTTAGCTCACTGATCCATCAACTAAGCTCAGTGGGGGTAACCAACGTCAAGCTGGATTCCCTATAAGGTCATGAATAAATCGATGTGGACCAGTTTCCCGTTGTGTGGTCGTCGGACCGGCCAAGAAATGCCCAACCTGAAAGAGCGAGACATTTGGAGACAGGCTATTTAACTTGACTGTGAATCTCGTCCTTGCCGCCGCCGCCACCATTAGATCAAAGCCACTTGTCTTAACAGATAAGGCTACTCCATCGCCCATCGAGAGCCAAGCACATCTTGGGTCTAAAAAAAAAGCTGGGTCTTTTGATGGATTTTCTCAGGGTAAACGCGCTCCCTTCTCTGCCTTGGGACGCACCAAAGTCGCATCAGGGGCGTCCACTTGCAATGGCCCACAATTTGCACTGTGCGCGATCGGCGTCTCCACTGGATCCCCTTCCCTAAATCTATCCACTAGATAATATGACCTGCTTTAGGGGGTGGCTAAACGAACCTCACGTACAGTGCGCATCCGTTTCTGCATGCGTGGGCGGCAAAAATATGGATGGCTTTTTGACGGCCATGAGCCATAAGCCGGCCATCGACTTGTGTGAGGATACGTCCACTTGATCCAGGGCTCGTTGCATCCAAATCCAAGCTCAATAAGGAATGAGCTTTAAATGCAGTGCCGCAATGCAACGTTTCTGGGACTTGCATGCAGTAGATGAAGCTGCCTCGGAATCAACCAGTGACACCCTCTCAGGCCGCTTTCGTTCTTGAGCTCAGACACACATGCAAAATCCCCATGTCTCGCGCAGCTCCTCACGCCAGCCCTCAAACACACAGACACTGGGTCTGTAGCAAGGAGGGCACAGAAATGAATCGGAATGATGAATGAGGCTGACCGTTTCCGTTGAATACAGAGTTACGGACCCGAGTCTCAAACTGAAACCCTGTAAATTCCAACCCATAGTTGCATGCGCATAATAACCTCCAACACAACAGCGCATGAATTAGAACCACGAGACACAACGTGACACGACAACGACTCCAAGGGACCCTGAACAACGCATTTGAGCAGAGATCAACCCTGCTGAGCTCAGTGGGTGGACGGGTGCTCATGCGGCTGAATCGGGGGTGCCCGCGTGTACACGCCACAACTTTGCCATGGATGTTGAATAATGATGAAAATGTTCTAATTAATTGTTTCGGATGCTGCCATGTCTCTCATTTGGCGCTTTGCGATGAATACAATTGCCTTTGTATGGCTAATTGCCATTATTCATGCTTATCCGCCATTGCCAATTCCCATCATCCCCCATCTTGCCCCTAAGTTCTGGTCGCTGGAAGGAAGATGTCCCCCACAACGCCCCCAGGCACAGGCAAGGGAACTGTGACGTAAGGCCGGGCGTGGCCGACAGTTCAGTTCCAGTTCGCATCCGCCGAGGACTGGAAGATCCACCACTGAGAGATAGTCTTCCAAGGTACGGTAGGCAGTCACAAAATAGTTAAGACATTTTTTTTTATCCCGTCACGTTGGGCAGCCCGGCTGATGAGGTAATAGCACATACGCTGAAATCGGCTACACCGCGGCTTTCGAGTCATGGGTTTTCCACTCCACTCCACCCACCAAAGCCCTGCTATCGCGGGCGTTAGCGAGACATGTTCCAGACGATCGCTCTGCTGCATAGAGGAGATGGTGGCAGGGTGTGTCCTCGGGATTGGCTTTGATTGGAGATCTGGACTGCGTTGCCGCCACATCCCTTAAGGGTACGGCGCTTAGCCACGCATACCTCCAACCAGCGACGCACTGTCATGACTTTTTTGACTTGACGCGGATGCGATAGCCCTTCCCCCCCAACCTTTTCCATTTGACGCTTTCCTCATTGGATCTCGTCGTTGCTATTATGGCTAGAGCGCAGCAGAATGCTCTCGGCGAGCTCAGATTTCTGTGGCTTGGCAACTTGGGTCTCATGGCGTAGAGGGCAGGACAATGCGACAATGCGCTGGTTGACAACGACAGAAGTAAGATGAACCGGCCAGCAACAGTGAGATAAGTACTGCCACCCATTAACCGCTCGTTTCCTTTTGTTGCTTGTTGGCTAGTTGGTGTCTCCGTCCGTGCTCCGATCTGTAGATACGTCTCAGTCACCGCTGATCTTCGCATGTCGAAAATATTTCATTCCAACCCAAGCAGTCAAGACCCAGACCCAAGCCATGATCCCGGATAGGATAATTAACGCTGGATAGTACCCTACTATAGGTAGGGTTGGATCGTCCTCAAGCTCTGGAGGTGCATATGGCGTCTTGCCCACGTCCCATGCCCAGCTCCAAATGTCAAAGCAAGAGCCCATCCCTATCACGAAGACGAACCATGTCACACAGAGCACTACCCATCCCCACCACTCCGTGTCTGAGTAGTCCAATTCTGTCTCGTGCGCCGGGATTGTGCTAGTTGAGAGTCCTCCGTAGGACAGAGGCGATTTTGCACGGTGAACCGATCGTCGTCTTTGTGACACTACAACCGGGCCAAGGTTTCCGAAGTATGAATCTGACCCAGGGGACATGCCTAGGCCCTGTCGCAGGCCAGCCGATCCGCTAGGTATCTGAAGCATGTCTTCCTCATCTGTTGAGATGTACGAGGCCCGGATATCTTGAACCAAGTCGGCCGCAGCGTTGTTTGCGGTTAGAGCTGGCCGCTCAATCGTTCTATTCATCTGGGATTGTGTATCGGCCGAGGGGCGTGGTGTTGGTTCCGTAGAGTTGTTGGCATACCCGAGAGAGTCGATTTGTTCTCGGCTATGGGTTTGTGTCGAGGCTGGGTCGAGCCCGAAGGCAGCGACGTGGGAGGTATCAATCGTCAGAGGTTTACTGTCCTTTTTATCACGCTGCGCTCCACGGCCTAAAAGCGCAACCTTCCTCAGAGAACCTCTGCGACGGCGAGTCTTTTGCTGCTGGATGACGGCTGACGAAGCTCGGGGAGTTGGCCGGGATGTATCTGCGGTGGAGTCGCGGTCCTCGCGATCTGTTCTGGTCTTGGCGTTCATGAAAGGGAAGCGCGAGAGGAGGCTGGAGCCGGAGGATGTTCTCCTGTGTGAAGGAGTCGGTGAGGTCGGGGACTCCTCAGGTCTGATCGTGGTTGTGGTCTCCATGCTTCTAGTTCCGCTAACTTTGTTTGGCGTGAAAGAGCTCATCAGTGAAGGTGTACGTGGAAGGCAATTCGATGGAGCGGGACAACAGCGTCGCAGCAGCCTCGAGCGGCTAACTACGATTGGCAAAGCATGGATGTTTCCGAAGCCGTCCGAGACCGTTTTGTATGGAAAGGAGGGGGAAAGGCCAAGGTATCAATTTGAATGGGTGGTGCGATCAAATTATCCAGGCATGACAAGAAGATGGGATGAATTGATGATTGACAGTTGAAAGCATGGACACTAGCTGTCAAATTGATTGAGGCTGGTGACTTGCGACGCCACTACCACTCGAGCCACACCCTTGAGACGGCTAGCTGCTGGAAGTAGCGAGGCCAGCGCGGAGCAGGCTCTAAAACACCCTGAGTTTTAGCGGTTCAGCAGCAGCTCTGATAGTGGTCAAAGCCCCTGTCAGTGGCATACTTGACACACTCGCGCCTGTCACAGCGTGATTCCTTAGGGGACCTTCGTCCTCTGTCAGCAGCTAATAGCAACTCTAAATGCCGACGACGTGCTGCTGTTTTGAGCATTGCATCTAAAAAAAAAACGTCAGCTACAACTTCACTTTCCATCGCCAAAGAACAAGAAAAAAGAAGAAGAATCAGACATAATTCCGTCGCTCCTCGCAGCCACGGTCTTGCTTAAGTTGCCCTTTCTGTATTTTGGCTCGATTCTAAACATAATTGAATTTCTCCACGGATTATCCAATTCCAATCCCTACCTATTTAGGACTTTCCCCCTAAACCAAACACAGCTGATGGAGTCGGGCCATCCGGGTCCCGCTGGTGGACAAGTTCGCTCCCCAACCTCCACCCCACCAAGTCTCGTCGTGAATATCTACGAGCACGATCGCGATCAAGAGGAAGTCAACCGCAACGGGCTTCTATGCGAGCCCGAGCTCGAGCCTATTAGCATTGATATCAACGAGCCCGAACCCGACACGCTCTCGGTCCGGCGCCCACTCTTTCGCGACTCAGACGCCTGCGTTGTACGCAACTCGTCCACATCCAATCTCCTCCGTCCTCCCGCTTCCATCACTATGAGCGCCAATGACGCTGCGGTTACTGATGCCGCTAGCTCAAACCATGGGGTCATTTCTCCTTCTGCTGCGAACCCTTTCAACTTCCAGACACAAGTGATATCGACGGCCCCTGTCAAGTCGGTTAGTCTCCTTTGATGCTTTTGCTGCTTGTCTGCGGATCAAACTTTCTAACCACCTAATCCATTCAGAATATCGGCCAGCGACGTGGTCACAGATACAAGCACAGCAGTATCTCAACCCAACACCAGATCTTCCAAGAACCACCACCACGACCACCACCAGTCCTCCCCGCCTCCCTTCCCATACCCACCGTTCGCGATGCTTGGAAGAGCATGACAAGAGAACAACGTGTCCGCCTGTATTGGAGTTTCTGCCACTTGGCTGTTGCGACATACATCTTCTTCCGTTCTGAGGGCTCTCTTGCCACTACGGCCCTCTCGCACCTTGCCTTCTTTGACGCTGGTAGTGCTGCCATTTGTGTTGTCGTTGACGTCCTTGGCAACTTTGAAGTTTGGCGCCGCAGCAGCATCCGGCATCCATTCGGTCTCGAAAGAGTAGAGGTTCTTGCCGGCTTTGCCATGTCTGTCTTTCTCCTCTTTGGTGGCTTTGATCTTGTCTCCCATACCTTGAAGCACTTTCTTGAATCCTTGGGCCATCATGAGGCCCATCATAACCACTCCCACGAAGGTCCTGATGGCTCCCTTGATCTCGTCTCTGCTACCGCCATTATCAGTACTCTTGTCTCGGCCTATGGGCTTCGTAACCACGCGCGTATTGCAAGGCTTATGAAGGTCTCCTACATTGCCTCGCTCCCTAGTGTGCTCTCCAATCCCTTCCACTTCCTTACCCTCTTCTTCTCCGCACTCATTGGTCTTTTGCCTATGTTGTCTATATCTCTCTATACTTGGCTCGACCGTCTTATCTGTGCCGTCATTGCCTTCGCCATGTTCAGTTTAGGCATGCGTATTGCCATTGCCCAAGGTCTCATGCTTCTCATGTCCTATGGCGGCACCAGCGGTAACCACGGCGTCTCTGCCGTCCTTCGGGAGATTGAGACCGAGCCTAGCATCGTTTCTATTGACGATGCCCAATTCTGGCAAGTTCATTACGGCCTTTGTATGGCCAACCTCAAACTCAGCATTGTCAAGGGCTACGATGAGATGTCTCTCAGCAAACTTCGTAACCGGGTCTCTGCATTGATTCAAAATCGCCTCGGCGAGGGCTATGGTCATGGCGGCAATATTCGATGGGAAGTGACATTGCAGATGAGTACAGATGGAAGCACTTGAGCAACTGGGGAATTTGTATTACGCGGGATATATACATCTTATGATACTAAATCACAATGGGATGAGGGTTCACGCCATACAGTACACTGCCGTTTTGCTAGCTTAGTAGTTGTAGACATGTGTAGATGAATGGATTATCAATTCAACTAACTGCTTGGCGTGGCTATCCACATCTGAATTCATCAAGAATTCAACTATAGACAATGAGTTGGGTATTCTTGCATGCACGAAAACATATATCGATAACAAGCGCGGCACGCTGCCTCTTTCTCGCCTCGAAGTCTAGATTGAGAATCAAGAATAGAGGCAAAAGCAAAAGTGGCAGAGGAAGAAGAGGGACCGGATGCTTGGCTCCGATCCCCCCGCCAGGAGGGAGATGATTTCTTCCCATTTGAAATTCTAAACCCAAAGAGAAATGACTCCGGTAACTCCCAATGCATCATATCTCATATAGTGACATACGCAGGGTGTGTAACCTCAGAAAAGACCCCATCGGCCGCGCTGCTTTCCAGCATCCCGCCTTGAGCCACCCTGTCGTTCTTTCTCGCGACCTTCAAGCTGACGGAGACTCTCCATTTTCTCAAGAACCAATTCGAGAAGCTCCTTGCGTCGAATAACCTCAAGGTGCCGTCTGATCTTGGGGTCTTCTTTGGCAAACTTTTCGATTTGGTCCTCGGACAAATGACGTCCGAGGCGCAAGTCCAACTCGCGGGGGAAGTTGTAGTAAAACTCGGAGAGAAGCTCCACATTCAGGAATAAGACAGCGGTTGAAGCTAGTTTGGTGGCGGCAGCATCAAGGAACACCTCAGGGCAATAGTACTTGTTCTTTGGGTTGGCACACTGCTTGGACTTGACCGCCAAAAGTCGCATCTTGATAATGTCGGCTCGGTCTCGGAGGAAGACAGCGTCACGTCCTAAACCAAGTGTCAGCAGAATTGTCATTTACAACCAACTCAGAAGGTCTCGCTTACCTTTGGTGAGGAGCGCTGCACTAAAGCCGCCAGCGCCAGTGTGGCTCTCTCCCTCAACAATAACGTCACCCTTTCGTGCCTTGTCGACAAAAGTCATGACCTCCCTCAACTTTCGTCGACCACCAACAGCATTCTCAAGATTCTTGAGAGCGGTTTCGCAGTCTTGCAATTCCTTCTTCAAAACGCCTCCCACATGTTCACGACTTTGAGTCCATTCTCGATCTTCAACATCAATTTCGAACTTGTAAGGCTTAATGCAATTCTCCACCTGATCACTGGTGCTGTAAAATCTCTCGTTCAAAATGGTGGCAGCGGCCTCCATAATGGCTTTGCGGGCAAAGGGATGACTTGCAAAGCTCGAGTTGTTGACGAGACTGTCGATATGAGCTTGAATGGAAGAGGCCACTGCCGTGGTTGCCAGTCGTCCCACCCCCAACTTCGTTAGCGCAGATGTTGAAGCGTCCAATTGTCGGTGCCAGTAGAGTGAGTCGGGATCTGCATTAGGTAGATCCGCGAGATTGTCCAAATCGGGCTTTGCGGGTGATAAATCGTCAATTGGCTTATTCCAGTACCTAGCTGCAAGCAAGTCCAGAATTTTTTGGTCCAGCTCGTTCTTGAGGAGTTCGCGCATTTGGGGTCGACCAAATTCCTCAGTGAATTGCTTGAAAGAGTGTTTGAAAGCATCCAAGCTCTCGGCAAGGTATGATTCAGCTGAAAGTGGGCGGTCATTGTACTGAACCTTAAACTCATATGTTGCCTCCTCAAGTTCCTGTCTAATAGCATCGCTCGTGCTTTGGAGACTGGATGACATGGTTTGCTCCAACACATACATCAGCTTCTTGCGCAACGTCGTTGTGCCAACGCTGAGACCGGCGCCAGGACCATACTCGAGAGGGTGAGAGGAAAAGTATGCGTTCTCTTGTTTGCTAATATCTGATAGCAAATTGCTATGTCCCATCTTGAAAAGGCCCTGAGACTGAGGAACTTTAGAGATAACACCTACGTAACCCAGGCGCAACGGGTATTGTTGGTCATTGAGAATAGCTGCACCGCGAACAGGATCCACCAGGTCCATCTTGGTAACAACACCGATTGTTCGTTCACCCCGAGGGTCAACTCTCCGAGAAGCACGAAGAGCTGTGGAATTGGCCAAATCGACATCAGCGGCCGAGATGGCAAGAATAACATTAGGAGCTTGGATGTATTTGTCACAAAGCTCGGAGATCTTCTGCTTCAGTTGGAGGGGCTGGTTAGCTCCGACAACCTGGATATATCCAGGCAGATCGGTCAGCGATAGATCAGGTACATTAGGAGAGTATATGGTCAAATGAATGGGGTCATCAGAGACACACTCCGCATCCGAAACGGCCAGGTTGAGCTCGGTGAGAGTCCTCTGAATGGAACTAAAATCGGTGATACGCCTGAGGCCCAAGTCTGGGAATTCACCGTACTCTTCCTTGGATTGCGGGGTGTTGACGAGCGTCAGCTCAATTGGCCTGCGAGTGACCATGTTAGTACCTTTAGGGAGGAATTCATGACCGACAATAGCTTCCAGGACAGAGCTCTTGCCTGAAGACTGGGATCCAATAACGACGATCGAAGGAAGAGTCAAGGTACTAGACTGTCCGACTTTCTGGAGGATATTCCGGATCTCGATCATCTTCTTAGTCAAGAGCATCATCTGATCATCTCGAACAGCTTCGCCGATGTTTCGAGAATCATCCTCGGCAGATTTTTCGTATCCATAGGCAGCAGCGGAAGCTCCTGCAAGCGCAGCAGCGCCGCTGTTGCTCTGCTTGGGATCTTCACCACCAGGACCCCCAGAGCCACCAGCCTCAGCATTCTCGTTCGGTTTCAGAAAACTCGATAGCCATTCAGGGACTTCAATTTGTTCCTTCGTATTTTCCCAACCACGCCTAGTCTGTTGTGCCACGTCTTTGGCGCTTCCGAAGATGCTTGAAGCAGTATCAGAGATAGTGTCTCGGGTAGTGGTAAAAACGTTAATGGCAAAATTGCCCGCCTCTGTTCATAATTATTGATTAGCTACAGAACCAACAGACGTACAAAACAAACACCTACGGGTGGCTTGGTATTGAACCCACGCAAAGGCTCCGATAGCAAGGCCGCCAAACATAGCTGGAACTCGCACAAATTTGACAAGGAGCTTAGGCAAAAAGCGGGCAAAGGAGGCATTTCGTGCAATAACGGCATTGTGAAATGAGTTGCCGCCATACCACATACGCTTGCGGGTTGCTCGGATCGTAGCATCAGCCTGGAGAAGCCCACCAGATGGATGACGATGCAAATGTCGAACCGGGTGGACTGTAGCGCGTCGCGTTAAGGGCCGAAGCCCAGCGGCGAGGAATCGTCCGCTCATGGCGTAGGAAGGGTAGTCGAAAGATTCGAGTGGTCGACCGGCGATGCTCAGGAAGTAAGGGTCGTCAAACACGCCCGGATGGCGGAGGCAATGGGCTCGTGTTGGTTGAGCATCCAAGATTGAGAGCTGGTCGAAGTGGTCTCAGAATGTGAGATGTTTGGGCATCATGCCTCAAGGATTATCTAAGGTATTAAACATTCGGTCCCGCCCAGTAGGTTCTTCCGTCATGCACCTGCCAACCCCAATACATACCGCCAGATGTTCGGGTACGTACCCTGATTCCTTCTGGTGGACTTAGGTAAGCTACTCACCAAGCCCAAAAATTCTCTTAGCTGTCTTATCATCACGTGTATTTCCTTATCGCTTCAACCTTGTCGCAAAATTTCTGGTTCGCGGGGCCCCATTTGAAGTTTTGGTCGCCAGTCGGAATACCAGCCCGGCCATATTTCTCTTTTTCTGCCTTGCCACTTCCAGACCGCGGCAATGGCAATCCAAAAGAAGCACGGCAAAGGCCGTTTGGACAAATGGTATAAACTTGCCAAGGAAAAAGGCTACCGCGCCCGTTCCGCTTTCAAGATCGTCCAATTGAATAAGAAGTATGGCTTCTTGGAAAAGAGCAAGGTCCTCATCGACCTTTGCGCTGCGCCTGGTGTAGGTATTGAAATCACTCAGCAATATTCAATTCGACTAATATTATTCTATAGGGATGGTTACAGGTTGCGGCCGAGGTCATGCCCGTAAACAGTCTTATTGTCGGTGTCGATTTGGCCCCCATCAAACCCATTCCTCGAGTCATTACCTTCCAAAGCGATATCACGACCGAAAAGTGTCGCGCTACACTCCGACAGCATCTCAAGACCTGGAAGGCCGATACGGTCCTGCATGATGGTGCGCCGAACGTCGGTACTGCATGGGCACAGGACTCTTTCAACCAGGCCGAACTTGCATTGCAGTCTATGAAGCTTGCTACCGAATTTTTGGTCGAAGGGGGTACATTCGTAACCAAGGTTTTCAGATCCAAAGACTACAACCCTCTGCTATGGGTTCTAAACCAGCTATTCACCAAGGTCGAGGCGACCAAGCCCCCGTCTTCCAGAAATGTGTCAGCCGAGGTTTTCGTTGTTTGTCGAGGCTACAAGGCGCCAAAGAAGATTGATCCTCGATTCCTTGACCCTCGATCCGTCTTCGCAGAGCTCCCCAACGCAACACCAAATAACGAGGCAAAGGTTTACAATCCTGAAGTGAAGAAGCGAAAGCGAGAGGGTTACGACGAGGGAGATTACACTCAATTCAAAGAAATGCCGGCTAGCGAGTTTATCCAAACAACAGACCCTATCGCAATTCTAGGTAGTTACAACAAGCTCACTTTCCAACAACCTCGGAATGGTGATGTTGCTCTAGCAGCTCTTGATAAGCTGCCCGAGACAACTGCTGAGATCCGTCATTGCTGCAACGATTTGCGAGTTCTCGGCCGCAAAGACTTCAAGCTCCTTCTCAGGTGGCGGCTCAAGGTCCGTGAGATTTTTGGTTTTGCCACAGCCAAGGACGCAGCTGGTACTGAAAATACCGAGGAAGTAGCTGAGGTGGAGTCAATGGATGAAGAACTCAAGATTCAGGGGGAGTTGCAAGCAATGAAGGACAGGGAGAACTCCAAGAAAAAAAGAGAGAAGCGCAAAGACAATGAACGAAAGCAACGAGAAATCGTGCGAATGCAGTTGAACATGGTGGCCCCCATGGATATTGGTATGGAAGAGTCTGGTCCAATTGGCGAGGGTGCCATGTTCTCTCTGAAGACTGTGGACAAAACGGACGCCATGAGACGACTCAACAAAGGTCGAATGGCATTCGTATCTGAATCGGCACAGAAAAAGGACAAAGATAGCGGCCTGGGATCATCTGGTGAGACCGATGATGAGAGTGATGAAGAGGAGGACCGTCTTGAGCGTGAACTAGATTCTTTGTACGACTCGTACAAAGAACGCAAATCCGAGGCTGACGCTAAGTATCGTGCCAAGAAGGCGCGTGCCGAGCATGGCGATGATGAGTGGGAAGGCCTCTCAGCTGATGAGGCCGCGCAAGAGGACGACTCGTCGGAACTTGATGAAGAAGAGAACTCATCCGATGATGATGACAATGAGGAAAGCACTTCAAAAAAGGGCTTGATTACAGATCTAGACTCGTCCAAGGGTGCTAATGGCTTGTCTAAAAGAGCAACTGCCTTCTTCAATCAGGATATTTTCCAAGGAATTGCTGGCGTCATTCCAGTGGAGGTTGAAGAATCAGCCGACGACGACAGTGCGGATGAAGCCATCAACCAAGAGGCCGCGGCTGCTTTCGCGCAGCAGTCTAAGAACCGCCGTACTGAAACCGCTCCGTCCGGTAACGATGACTCGGATTCCGAAATGGAAGATGCCGGAGATAATGGATTCGAAGTTGTCAAGCGGGATGATGATGATTGGGACGAAGATAAACGAAGGCCAGATGGTCGACCAGGTAAGTATTTGTGTTATATTGTTCATCTCGGCACGAATACTAATTTTTATAGATATTGATATCATCACTGCCGAAGCTATGACTTTGGCACACCAACTCGCTACAGGACAAAAAACAAGCCATGATGCTGTAGATGAGGGTTGGAACAAACATGCCTTCCGAGATCGTGATGGCCTGCCCGACTGGTTCATTGATGATGAAGGCAAGCACGACAAGGTTCAAAAGCCCATCACTAAAGCTGCAGCCCAAGCGATTAAAGAGAAGTTGCGAGCCTACAATGCCCGACCTATCAAAAAGGTACGAGAGGCGAAGGCTCGCAAGAAGTTCAAGGCTGCCCAGAAACTGGAGAAGCTCAAGAAGAAGTCAGACATGCTCGCTGCCGATGAGGGCATGACGGAGAAAGAGAAGGCAGACAGTATTTCTAAATTGCTGAGCAAGGCTGCGAAGAAAAAGAGGTCAGCGCCAGCCAAATTGGTCGTCGCCAGAGGCCTCAACAGAGGCATCAAGGGGCGTCCAAAGGGTGTCAAGGGCCGCTACAGAATTGTTGATCCCAGGATGAAGAAGGAACTGCGGGCACAAAAGCGGGTGGCTCAAAAGAAAAGAAGGTAGGAAGACCGAGTATTAGCAGCATAGACTTAATTGGAAACATTATTATTCATTCTGTATAATGCGTATCCCATGTTTGTAGCCCACTCCCCAGGCTAATGTTGCGAATAAAAGCCGAGGTAGGAAAGAGAGGTCCGCTGAACTCCATGTCGTACCTATCAACCATATTAGGGGCAAAATTAAATAGTACAAGGTACAAGGTGGCCCCATACCAGTAATTTACGGCCAAAACAAAACCCTCGTCTTCTTCCGCACAAGATTGAGTGACTTTATGGTACCTAGGCGTAAGTTTTAGCATAGAGATGAGATGAGCTCAACTTATCGGGATCAATTACCACATGGCAGGTAAGTACAACATATCTCCCGGGTTCAGAGTAATCCTGAGAGGCTGGACCAGGCGTGAGAACGGAGTAGGATCGACATCAGGATCATCTGGATCCCAGGTTGCAAAGGGAACAGGCTCATCGTTATCATCCATCTGGAGTACAAGCCCGGACTCGGAGCGGACATATGTCGCAGGTGGCAAAAGCTGCTCATTGACTAACGGATGGCACAGGGATGGAAAAAGGACAAAATGCTTTCTTCCTAGAATTTGAACATAAATGTTTTCATAGTTGTCCTTATGCATTGCCGTGACCGATTTTGAATTGCCTATCCAGAGGTTAACAGCATCTGGGGTCTTGTCAAGTGCGATTCTCGCGAACGGAATATCCTTCTGTACGTCTGAAAAGAGTGAGATATATTCATCACGAAGATTGTCGTTCTCTGGTGTGGAGTAGCGTTGCTGTTAGTCAATTCACAGAGAGCCCTAACAAAGACTGGAATTCTGGTTCTTGCTTACGAGTCTGGGCGTATCTCACTTCGGCATCGGGGGAGAAGTCTGGATCTGTTTCGTGATGAACAACATATTCAAGAAACTCATCAAAGGCCTGGTCTTCATAATGGGGTTTGGCAAAGACGGGAGACTCGCAGCTAGGATGTATTGTAGGAGCGTCCGCGTTGCTGCGGTTTGGAGTTTAGTGAACGTCTCAGCGAACCCGCGGGGTTACCAAGAACCCAGGTGCAACACTTACCCGTAGGGGGTGACGGCAACATTGACGGACTGGTTCTTAAGAACTTTGAGAAGATATGCTGAATTCCATTTTTGACAGGCCTTCCACGAAAGAGCACCGCCGCGGATGACGAATGGGGTGTTTCGAGCGACATAGCGCATAAACTCGAGAGGACTCGGTTCCTCGGAAAGCTCCTCCACTACATGGCTATTAAGCTCATTGTAGGTAGATAAAACGTCAATGAGAGCTGCATCCGTCGACTGTGACGACATGATTTTATGCCCTCTCTTTTCCAGGTCACACGAATTCCGTTCCCTCTTCAGGTTCGTTGAGCCAGTGCGTCTTCTCAAGCTGGCTCCAATGCTGAATGTTTCAATGCTTCCCACGAAAGCCTTAGTTCAAGAAGAACCAATGGGGGTCCGGCGAAGTGCAAGGGCCATAAATTACAAGCACAGTGGTTGGGGAGAATTCCCGAACGGTGCATAATGTGGCTGCGGCAACAAGCCCGCACATAGACCGACATGTAGTAATTTTTTTCTCTCACGAGACACGGACCAGCCCCTCGGGTCAATTCACAGATGGTTTGGGCGGACACAGTCCCCATAAAAAAAGTTATAAAAAAAATGCAATGCATATAGAAGTCCTCGGGGCCTCTCAGTCTGCCAAGGCACACATTTACAGTGCAACAGGTGCAACGAGTCAGCTTGTAAATCAACAGGGCGTATCCAACCCACGACTTGCCAGGTTTGGCGACAAGCAGGGATATGGGTGGGTGAGATAAGGGCAATTGCAGTTGAGCTGGTTCAAATTAAATTGCTGTGTTGGCCACATCGGGTTGCAGCATACGGAGAGCAGCATGCTAGTGGGTTGAGGGCTTTTAACCCAGCGGCTTAGGGAATCGATGGTGACACTCACCATCTATCAGGCCATCTGTCCACTCATACCTACTCACGAGTCTATCTGATGTCTTCCAACGAACTGCAGTCAGCTAATAAATGAGTACCCAAAATCCCAGGAAGCCGCTCGCTCCCGTTGACAAATGGTGATCAGAGCAGGTACTTGGTGCGTACCTAGATCGCGATAATCTTGACAGATCGTGATTTGAGATCGCGATGGCGCTTTACTCCCGTCCCCTCAAAAACCCGCAATCTCGCCTGGTACACGCTGTGTACCTCTGTGGCAGAGGGGTCTGCACGCCCTGACTCGGTAAAGCATCTGTACTACGCCGGTGGGTACAAGGGGGAGGGATCGCCCTGGTCCAGGCACGGGAGAAAGCCATCATGGGCCCTGTTTTTATTGCTGCTTTTTTCCCCATGTGCTTGGAGCATTCATGTCGCATGTCGCATGACATATGTATGCGGGCACCATGTATTTTCAAGTTTAAACATCTAGTTCTCCATGACCGAGTCAAGTTAAACCAGAGCGACTCCAGAATCTCCAATAGTCTCAACGACGCGTCAACCAAAATGCGCATTTGGGCACATCTAGACACGGGATGGCGCGCCCAAGAGGCGTCGGAATGCCAATGGAAACGTCAAGAAAAGCCCTTAGCGGCGCATTCGGCCTCCCTCTTTTTATTTTTCTCCTCTCCGCTGGTCTGCCATTTTTTTTAGTCGTCCTGTCCACTTCCGAGGCGTGGCCTTCTAGCTGGCTCATACTAACTTGACTTATGACCGACACATACATGTCTTGCTTCCTCTCCTCCCCGTTTCCCCGTTTCCCCGTTTTCTTCCTCCGACACTGTCCAAATTTCCAATTCCTGCCTAATTCCTAATCTATCTTCTCCTCCTTTGTCATTCCCGCCCACTATCTACTTTCCCATCCCTTTCCGCCCGCACTCGCTCGCCCATCATCTTCTCATTAAGCCAAGGCCACCGAGCATTACCCAAACGTCTCCCACCACCCCTCCGCCCCTCCCTATAGGCTGGAGCCTCCATCGACTCGGTTCAAACTCAGCGCCCGTGCCTCAACACCGCTCGATACCACACAACGCCCCATCGCTGTCCATCACAGCAAAACCCAACCGCCACAAGATTCATACCCAAGTATCATCATTCACTAAAAAGAACCACTGGACCCTCATCACCACGTTCCCGCCACGTGGACAAGCTCGCCCCATCCCAAATTTAGGGAATCCAAGGATTGATGTCATTGACCTGCATCCCCACGCTGCTTTGTCCCCTCCCCGTCTCGTGACTCTCGTGACCGGCACCAGGCCAGTCCAGACCTCGTCTTGCGTTCTCTGCCTCAACCTTCAGCACACCCCAGTGCCTTGGGTGACCCCCATATGCATCTGCTCCAGCTTGCCCTTCTGTAAGGTCGCGTTGAAACTGGCTTTGCATGCATCTCTAGTCGCGCTACCCCCGTGTTGCCGCACCGCACCACATCGCATCTCAAACCCATCGCACCACCTCTAGATCGATTTCGAGGTCAGGCCATTACTCTTCGGCCCATGTCACCCCGGTTTTCTCTCCACTACTCCAGCCAACATCGCGCAACATCAACTCCCAATATCAATACTTACGAATGCGTGGGTAAACGCTATCGATCTTGCCTCCCGTCCTCATGATCTGGTACCTGTTGTACCCGTTTCGAGGGTTAGTATCCCCTGTCTCCTTCTCCCGGGAACACCCCGTTCCTGTCCGTCTGGCTGGCGTTGTGTGACCCGCACTCGTTCCTCCTTTGACCTCAAGCTCACATTTGATCTGTTAGAACGACGGAAGCGCCTGTCCTTGCTCCATCTCATCCTCTGCGCAATGGCCTCGCTCGCTATGGCACACATGCGGCGAGCCATGTTGTCACGACCCTTCTCGTGTCCGTGGCTGTAGCCGCCATGTTCATCTATCCCATTCCCTTTCTCTTTACCACAGATTTCATCAATGGGGCCTCTAACCTACCTCACCATGCATGGACAGTCGCCCAGCCGTTGGCGTATGGAACCGCAATCCACCCCGATGTGATGATGCGTTCCATCTGGGTTCATTCCAACTACATGGATGCACTAAACAAAAATCTCCTCACTTCGGCACTCGACCTCCAAGATGAGCTGCTTGGGTCCACGGAAGGGTTCAACCCAAGTCGTGGCCGCCGCGAAGACCGCCTCGTTCCTCAGGATGCCAGTATTGATCTATCCCCAAAACAGCGAGATGCTTTCCACGCCATCAATGGCTTGACTAACCAGTCCTGGTTCTTTCACTCTCCCCTTCAATATTGGGACTGCTCTCACGGCCGCATCCTTGCTGACCCGAATATTTTAACGACAGTCAACGACAGAAAGAACCAGTCGACTTCCGTCAATGTCACACTCAGGCACTCGATTGTGTTCAGTGGCAAGCGGTTTGAAGACCGTCGCCTTACAGCTGCCGATGCTCTGGTCATTACTCTTGTATATCTTCGAGATTCTCCTGTTGGTCGACAGTGGGAGAGGAAAGCTGCATCACTACCTGAGAGGATCGCTGAGAAGTGGGACATGTACCCTGTGGATGGCCAAACCTCAGCTAGCCAGCTTTATGAGTTTCACTTCCGCCCAATCTCTCGGAAAGATTCTGCCATTCTAGCCATTGCTTATGGTCTAACTGCGATTTATTTCTTAGTCACATTGTCCAAACTCAGGGCTTTCAAGTCTAAGTTTGGTCTGATATTGACAGTGATATCACAGATTGCCTTCTCTGTCATGTCCAGCTTCACAATCTGCGCTATATTTAGGATCGATTTATCAAGAATTCCCCGTGCAGCTTACCCCCTAGTCGTACTGGCTATGAGTCTGGAAAATATTTTCAGGTTGATAAACGCGGTTATTCTTACTCCAGCCGAGGATAGCACCAGCAATCGGATAGGCCATGCGTTTGGCGAGACAGCGTATACTGCGATTGCCAGTTCCATGCAAAACGTCATTCTTTTGCTAGCATTGTCTCGATGGGTATCGCCTGGCGTATCGGCCTTTTGTATTTTCGCAGCCGTTGCTATCATCTTCGACCTCTTCTATCTTTCAACCTTCTTCTTATCAGTTCTCAGCGTTGATGTACGGCGCACAGAGCTCAGCGATGCCCTTGCCAAAGCCTCGATGCGGCACAACCGAGCCGCATCAGAAATGAGAACTCGTTCAGCATGGGACCTTGTTATGCAAGGCAAGACAACCATGTCAACTCGGATTGCTGGTACTATCATCATGCTGGGCTTCGTGCTGATAGCTCAGTGGCACTTCTTCGAGGACGATACTATATTTTACTTCCTTGGTCGGATGCTACGACGTTCCCACTTTATCGACGTCACAGGCACACAAGAGTCACCTCTGGATGAAATTCACCAAGCCCGAAGCCCGAAATCTTGGTTGCGACTGCAAGATCACGAAACTGCCCAGGAAATCATCAGCATCATCAAGCCCACAGCGCATAGTTATGTTGCTCGCGTTTATGAACCAGTCGTGTTTGTCATGAAAGGTTCTGATCGAATGCCTCATTTCAGAGAGCCGGCTCTGCTACCAGCTGCGTACGATTTTATCAACCATCAACTAACTCGATTCATGGTCATCATTGTCGTGATCATTGCTGCCATTCGACTCTTGACCAACTATCTGCTCTGGGAAGACGAAGTTAGTGATGACGAATATCATCACTCGGATGGTGATGCGCTTTCTGTCAAGTCATTCCAAGGCGGCCATTTGCTCGATATTGCCATGCTCACCTCGTCTCCCGATGGCCATATTGTATCAGTTGGATTGGATCGTATCATTCGCATCTGGGACATCCGACCCGGCGGCATAAACTATGTAATCGCTGATGGGGAGAACAACGATAATGCTCCCTTTCCCGTCTTGGCCATGGCCATGGATGACAGCTCAAGATGGCTTGCGATTTTATCGTCGCTGAAGGTAACATTGTGGGATCTTAAAGAACGTAGATGGGGGCCAACGCTGTCGGTTAATCTTCAAGGCCAGAAGCCAGAGGCTTTCTTTTTCACATCGGTAGAGGAACATGAAGATATCCCAAGATTGGTGCTGGTCCGCCGAAATGGAACATTAACCGAATTCAACCCCGAAGCCGGAGAAGGGGAAGATTTCAGTGTCTGTCGGAGTCCATTGATGTGTGTCCGGCCTCTCCTTGAAACAGGTACGTTATGCGAGTTTTGATTCTGATGATACAGACATCGGTCTAATCTTTCTATAGGCAAGCAGCCAGCTCAGTGGAGAGCATCCGTAGTGACCACATCTCGACGAGGATGCGTGCACGCAGCAACGCGAGAACTAGCATCGTGGAACTCGCGAGGCATTGAGCTTGAGGGGCTAGGCAACGATGATATTCATCAGGTTGTTCCCCTCGCATCGCTAGGTCTATTCCTCATTGTCGGAGCAACCAGTGTTCATCTGATGAACCTTGAGGATGATAGTCTTATCCACACGTTTCAGACGGAAAAGATAGCAACCAGATCACTACAGAGCGCACACTCTCCTCGACATTCAACACAAGCAGGTGGCCGGGGACTGTCTTGGTTCACACTCTGCTACACGGAAGCAGAGTCAGGGGATTGCATTATCCACATATATGTGCCTCCCGAGGATGGCGATTTAATATGCTTTGATAGCTCTGCCACGCCAGTGAGAAGGGGATGGTGCTCATGGGAATCTGCCAAGGAGACAAAACGGCATGTCGAGAATCCTGGAACTTGGAACATGATAGCAGATGGTTGCGTAATTGGAGTACGGCAAAAGTCAGGGCGAAACAGTGGAATCGTGTCGGAGCAACGGCGCCGAACTGACGGTCTGCGACATCGGTCTCCGCGTAAAGAAACTATTAAGGACGTCTTCGGGCGGTGGGAGGTATGGGCGGTGTTCCAAGGAGGACGCTCAAGGTCAGACCAATCTCGGCCGCTATTCCAAGACGAGGAGAAGGCAGGCCACCTTATTGTCTCTGAAATTGGCCCAATGATTAGGGTGGGACAAAGGACAGTGGCATTCAG
This sequence comes from Calonectria honghensis, assembly GCA_013403855.1. NCBI lineage: Eukaryota > Fungi > Ascomycota > Sordariomycetes > Hypocreales > Nectriaceae > Calonectria > Calonectria honghensis. The sequence goes on along the minus strand of VTGB01000072.1, from coordinate 32,708 downwards.
CTTTGGTAATGTAGTCAAAATAGTGACGGCAGGAGGACATGAACGGTTTGAGTTGGACATGGGGGAACAGAGCCGAGAATATCTAAATGCAGGTAGCAGGCGGCGCAAGGTAGCCACGATACCACGACCAAGAGCGTGGAGCTAAGGTATTGACCAACTGGAAGGGAGAGGAGAAATTTGCTTTTAGGCACGGCTGGTTTCTGCATACTTCGAGATATCCCGGGACAATTTGGAATAGATACGGCGCATGGGACGGTTTGTTTATTGTTTGTATGTTGGTTCCAGTGGGGGGAATGCATGCACGGGGAGGCGTCACAAAAACTGGACATGATTGGCGTTTTGACTGCCATAGAAGGCTGAATTGATATCGAGGTTAACGCTGACCCTGCTTTCTTGTTCATGGCGTGAGTTTACTCCTCCGTAAGTGAGCAGCCTCTCGCTCTGATTTAGGACAGACTTCATTTGAGGCCGTGTGATTGCTGTGGGCGGAACGGCTTGGTCATGAAGAGCTGCAGGGCAGCACAAGTCCGTCGTCGGGCCGCAAGACAGACCAACAATGTCTAAGACAGACGGAAACGGGCGATGAATGAGACGTGGGTTAGCACAGGTGCAATTCTGATCTCATCGGGGGGCTCAACCTTCTCAAACATACCCCAGCGAAGCTACTACGATAAAAATTGTTCAATTGTCTGTATAATATAGTTCGATTTCCTTGTTTATGCCGCGCTAAAAATTTCCGTCTTGTGCAACCACCTGACAGCCTCTCTGGGCCATACCACTATACGTCGTTCCCCGTTTAACCTTGTTTCATCTGAGGAGCAGAGACAGTATGTATGCATGGGAGATATTTATGCGAGACCGACGATTAGTTACCTAGCAATGATGGGAGATGAGAAGGCGAGCAGATGCTCAGCATGATTGTGACGTTGATTCAGAGTCTGCCCACGCACCGCCATTTTTTTCCATACGACGTCACCAGGATCTGGTGACCTCCAGTAATGAAAGAACCCAATTATGGTGGGCGGCCTCTGCTGAACCTGGCTGGTTTAGGTTTCTTGAAATCTACGGCATTGACCGAAGAGGTCCCGCAGTGTACCCAACGAGACGGCCCCGCGGTGCTATCTGCGGACAACGCGTCAAGCACACGCACCAGGAGGAGATAGAGGGTGGCCGCATAGACATAGACCACCCGTGTCAGCGAATAAGTGGTGGTGGTTGATACTGCTGAGTCCAACTAAAGAATTGGGGAGGCTGGGAGGTGCAGGGTAAGGGTGCGTGGGTTGGCGGCCCCGCCGATTCTGCTCGGAATCGTTCCTTCTTTTTTCACACCATTGGGCGGCGTCAACAGCGGCGAGTCAGTTTTAATTTTTGTTTTTTGGTCGACTGGCTTAGGAAGTGACAATGTTTGAGAATAATACAATGGAGCGAATAGGCGTGGCCAACATCGAGGATGTGTGCCAGAGATGTCAAAATATTAGCGTGGTAGTGGATGCGGGCGCAGCTGAGCGGTTGTGGAGTTTAGGCTTGAGGCCTTTGATTCGTCATACATGTCAATGGATGCACATCATTTGGCAAATCTCTAGGAACATTAGTTTATGCAAATCCAATGCCGATAGAACTATAGTGCGGTTCTCATATGGGCACGCGCAAGCGGCTTGGCGGTTTTTGGCGACTGAATGAATAGACGAGCTGAAGAATGGGCTTGTTTGGGTTCTTTGAGGGAGGTGATGACGGGATTGAGAGTTGAGACGGCTGGCCATGTCTCGTGGGCCTCAAAAAGCGAGACTGACTTCCCTGGTCCCTGAGTTTTAGGCCAGAGACCGGGAGCAGGTCTCGGGCAATACAAGACAACAACCTAGGACAATTAAAGCCAAATGTCTCTTATGAAGGATGCACCTACGTTAGCTCGGCATTGGAGCCAGTTTTGGCCGATCCTTGTGACCTAGACTGATTAAAAAAATATACCACGCGCACCACTGACACCCCCAAGCACGTCAACCTGCGGATTGGGGCGTCGAGGTAGGATCGTGACGGGTGGAAAGGCAAAACATGGTGCAAAGGGAGAGAACGGTCTGTAGACAATGTGGCAGTAGTAGGGACTCGAATTAATTGAGACATGTAAATCAGTTTTTATCCACGTAGGATAACTAAGTCAAGCAAATATCAATTGTGCATCAATGATGGGCACTCAGCTGCAACTCATTGAAGAGAGACTTGCACTGGTGAGACAAGGTACTCACAAGCTGACCTCTCGTCTGGAAATAGTACGCGTCTGACGTTATTCCCTATTCCCTATTTTGTTATTGTATCTTCTGGTGGTTTGATTTACCGGGCGATGAGGAGTGAGCAATCAAGAGTTTGCAGTTGCTTGCAAGAGCCTACGCCTGAACTTCCTCCCTCCGTCATAGGCATGTGTGTGCGTTATCATCTCGGCTTCCCCCCCGAAAAATCACCACTTACATGCACAATATGCTGGCGCAATGATAAGCTACATGGGTCGAGCCTCGCCTCAGCTCCTCAGTTGTGATTGTACTACGATTTTGTGCCGGTCTTCAGGCACGGGTTTCACACGCCCCCAGTTCGCGACGAGCCCGCGCCTGGCCGTCATTTTTTTTTTGTCACTCTTTCTCTCTTCCGAGATGACTTTACCAGATGGAAAATTACCTTCCTCTATCTGTATGGCTGCCCTCACGATCCTGTGGTGCAAACATCCATGAGTCGGAAGCGAGCAGCTGTCATAGAGTATTTGGTTGGCCGCAAGACTTTATTTCCTTGTTTGGGTTATTGGATCCAACCTTGGCTTTTCGTCCGGCACGCTCCACACAGGCGCGTGCTTTGGACTCGACACGGAATCCTCTTGATTGCGTCACCAAAAATAGCCTCAATTGCAAGCCATTCATTTTGACACGGCCACGGACCCCCAGTATTTCTTGTCAGAAGCCATTCAAGCGCTTGTTTCTTCATTGGGCTGCTGTCACTTGTCCCTCGCCAGTGTCTATCTCTCCTTCAACAATCACCAAGTTAGTGCCCGCGTCGATCCACAAACGACAAGCTAAACCCGGTCATGGGCCTTGGCTGGAACCAGCCCAACCCAATGCCACCCTGGCGGACATTTAGCCTCAAAGCCCACTGTCCTAAGCCCACTGACAAGTCTCCCAGATCACTGCCAGACCCTGGCGGGCCCCCTCAGCCCAGGAGCCCAGGCCTCATCCGTACCTCGCTCGCTCGCTAAAGGCTCCGCTCCGCTCACCGCCTGCCTTGCCCATTCGTCGGCGCATTGTCCATACTCGCTCACACTCGACGTCCTCTGATCACCTTCACGCTCGACGCTCAGCCTTTCTCTCCGCGCGCGCCGACCCTCCTGTATAAGATCATCCCCCGCGATCCTGCCATTCCAGCGCCTTCGCCATGCTACCGGGTCCGGCTGCCTCTGGGTTCCCCTCTTGCTAGTCCTTCGTTTGATGTTTCTGCGTCTTCCGTACATACAGATACCACTCGCTCAGTTCTGTTCTGTCCTGACGCGCTCCCTCCTTGTCGCCTGTGTCACCTGCCTGCACGTTCGCTCATTGCGTCTCTGCCATCCGCTTGCCTGTATGTATACTTGCCCGTGCCCTATGTTTTGCCCCCGATGTGTTCATCGCTGCGCCGGACGCCGCTGATCTCAGAACAGCCCAATTGGCCCCGGAGTCGTTGTTGTCGGTGCTGCGCGCTCTCTTGCGTTGCCAACCAGCTCCCATTCAGCTCACGCTGACACTCCAGTCCACCCCCCAACCTCGTCCTCCACACATCACAACCACACCGCGACCCAATCACAGCACGCCAGCTGTCGCGCGTCTTCCTCATCCTGACTTGGACCCAGCTCGCGCTGTCTGTCCTGGCCTGTCTTGCGTTGGGCTGCATCGTGCGAGCATCTGCTCTGAGTTGCATTACGCTTCGCTCCGCTGCGTGTCGGCCTGCAGCTGTGGAGCTACTAGCTAACCTCTTCTTGTCGCGTACGTTTTTTTCTCCTTCTTGCCTCTCTTTCGTCACGAGCTTGTCCTTTGTCGCGACTCCTTGCCACTCGTGCTTTCATTTATATGCGAGGCAGCCCCCTCTTCCCGTTTATCTTACCCCCCGGCCACCGCCTTTGATATTGAGCCCGGAGCCCCAGTCAAACTCGTGGGACCCTCTTCGTCTAACTCACGCCAGTCTCAACCTCCCCGACAACAAGGCTTAGTCTGCATTGGGCTGCATGGCGTCTTCCGAGGTCGACCAAAAATTTCTCGGCAAGCTGGCCAAAGCTGTCGAGAATGACAATCCTCTCCTGTCACAGATGCTCTTCAAAATCCTCGGTCTTTCCTTGAACCTTGCTGAACAACTTGTCGCCGCTAAGAAGCAGCGCCGTCCTGACCACGAACCTACTCCAAATTCTTTGCGCCGCATCTTGCACATAATATGGCTCTCTCGAGAGGGTCTCGTCATGCTGGAGCAATACGTCCTGCCCATGGTTGGAAATTATGTGGAGCTCAAAGTCCTCGCTCACAAGCTCAGAGCGTCCTTCTACCACATCTTTGCCCTCTTCCACAATTCTCCAAACGTGTCCAACATGGGTAGATGGACACCTGACGTCACGGCGGTTTTGACCCCACGAATAGACAAGGGAAAAGGTCGGGTCATTGACATTGACCTTGAGTCTAGGCCTTCCTCTGTTCAGCCTACACACCCTCTCGAAGGTGGCCCCGTTCTACCCCCGCCAGGGTTTGATCAAAATACGCTCTTATCGCCGTCGTCCCTCCTTCCTCCAAAAGATTATCTCCCCGAAGCCAAACAATGTTTCCTCGAAGCCATCCGGCTCGCCGATGGCATGCTCTGGGGATCTCATTCTCTGCGACTATCCGTTAAGACCGAATACGCCGCCTTCTTGTACGAATGTGTTCACGATGCCGACGCAAGCCGCAAGCTCGCCAAAGACACCATATCCGAGGTGTACGAAGCCACCGAAGGCATGGATGACGACATGTTTCAAGATGCTTGTGAGTTGGTTACAGTGCTTGGCAAGATGATGAGACGCGGCCTCGGCTCCAGCAACAGTCAGAGCAAGGAGCAGGATGTGAATGTTACACCGAGTTCAAGATCCACACACCAAGTTATGCCACCAGTGGCAGCACCACCGCCGGGGATGGAGAATCCCATATGATTACATTGTGGACCTAGATGTTACATTTTTAAGCAGGCCACAGTGCCACTCCAGTTGAGGGATTGCTTTGCATGTCTTGCTGCGAGCCTTACAGACCATCACATCTCATGAGACAGGTGTGGGACTGTTATTTACCCTATAACCACGCGCCCAAGGCTGGAGAACGCGTCACCACCAAGCAGAGCGATCTGTCGGTTGGAATTATGATGATATACGTCAAAATTCGCCTGCAATGGAGATGATTCACATTGGCGGGCCGTTCCGCCCAGCATGGCCGTGTGGGGTTTTCAGACATGCGAGAACAATATGCTGGTGGGTAGTTTGGGATCCGTTCAGCTTGCACCTTTGCCGATGCGACTGCATAAGTAAGGAGTAAGTGCGCGTGTTCAACAACTTTTGAAGCGCTTACTTTGGATGTACTTCTTACGCGCCCATAAGCTAACTGGTGAGCCACGACGCGTTGGTGCCGGACCATTCCGGCGATCTTCATATTCATTTCGAAACTGTTTTTTGATACCCATATCTTTTAATTACTGTCTTGGAAAGATTTTTGCATTCTAGCATAAGAGGTAGCATGGTGTGCTTGCGACGGCGCTTGGTCATTGTGCCAAACGGATTGCTTTTGGGTCTAGACAAAGTCGAGAACTACAGGAACTTGGCCTCATGCAGAGGATAAATGCATGAATAGTGTACTATGGATCAAAAGCTTTGATATATCAGCATGCCTCTAAAACACAAGTTATTCTCGCTTTCTCTCACACACACACTCTCTGAACCCTCTCAGCTCGCGTGACTAAATAAGATGTGGCCTTGGCTAATGATGAAGGTAGGAATGTTGCAAGACCTTGACAGGGTTTTGACACCCAGAATGCTCCCTCTGAATAACCACTTGATAATTGCCGTTGAGATTGCACACCACAGAAAGCAACGGGCCAAGTGATAACCCCCCAGAGATGTGCCAAAGTGCCCCTATCAGCTATTGGCAACGCTTTTGTTCTGCTGCGTGCGACACGTCGTCCACCCACTTCTCGATGCACGTCCTCCCCCGCTCGGTTTCGGCGCGCTCGCACTTGTCTCGCAGCACATCGAGCGGCACCATGCGGCCAGTGACGTTGTAGAAGTCGGCCTGCATGGCTAACCACCGGTTGCGCTTCTGTTTGCTATCAAGCACGGCCAAGAGGCGACAGTCACGTGCGCTGAAGTGGGCATCGGGCTCTGGGCGGATCTCAGGCGGGTACAGGGACGCATACATGTGGTCCTGGAGGTAGTGCATCTGGCGGCGCCATTCCTCTTGTCCGTAGCCCAAGCCGGCCAGTGATGAGGACGCTGACGAGGCCGACGACTCAGATGATGCCTCTTCTCCTGAGAGGGCTTGCTCGAGGCCTTGGTGCGCCTTGGATTTGGCCTGCTTGTTCTCGGCGGCCACTTTGCTGTTTCGAGCTCCCTTATGCCACCGGCTCTTGGTCGCTTCTTTCTTCCTCCTCTGCTTCACATTTCCTCTGTTCTCCTTCTCCCCATCGCCCACAGTATCCTTGCCTTTGTCTCGGGGTTTATCATTCATCCCCTGTTGCCCTGAGTCTGGTACATTTTGGCCGCCATTGTCTTCGTCCTCGATTCCGCTCACATTGCCGTCGACCTGGTCGCCCAGAAGGGTTTCTTCAGCCTTTGTAGTTTTCTCAGGCTCCGTTAAATCTTCCCCCGATGTTGGTGGCTGCTTGTCCTTGATGACGCGCCACCGGGCCTTGACCTGACTTTTGCTTCTCCTGAGCGCACTTGCTATATCGGCCCAACCGGCCCCTCCGCCTTTGCCTTCTTTCATGCCCCTCAAAATACCATCCTCCGAGATGCTCCACCCGCCGTTCCCAGATGCAGTGCTTTGGTGAGAGCTGGATGCGTCCGGGTTTGACGATTCGTCTCTGGTGGTGACCTTCAGATCTGTTGAGGACTGGTTCTCGCTGTCATTTACATTGCTACTTGAGGCATCGGCTGATGAATCTACTTAGCCTCTCTCTCGTGTCTCTGACCTGCGTTCATTGTAGTATACTCACTCAGGGCGTCTGCGGAAGACTCGTCGCACCAGCCGTTGCTGGTATGTTGGTTGTTATCCGGCTCTTTGGAGCTTGCAGCGTTGCTTCCATCACAATGAGCTGGGGTGCCATCTCCCCATGCACTTGAGGAAGCGAGGTCGGAGCTCTCAGCATTTGCATTATTGTCGCTAGAAGACACCATTGCTGAGCCCCCCCAACTCCCATGACCGGCTGACTCGTGTCCTCCTGTTGAGCCTTGCGCCCCAGAGCCGTCCATATTCAGGTATTAGGCCAGGAGGTTTCGGAGCTTAAAGACGCCGAGCCGTATCGATGCAAAATATATTTGTAGAGAGAGAAAAAGAGGTTACAGTTGAGAGAGCGAGCCTTGGCAAATAAATCCACAGGATGCAATGTTTGCTTACTTGTTTTTTTATGTTCATGTTTGATTGCGCCCCTAGTTTAACTTGCAAATAAATGCACGACATATACTCGTTTAATTGTATTTTGTTTCTCTAAACGCCGCACATACTTGACACGAATCCTTTTTTTTTTCTCGAAAAAGAGAATTAGGCCTTCATAAAGACAGCTCGCTCTAGCTGCTCTCGAGCGCGCAAACCCAACAACTCGAGTTATTCGTCATCGCAACTTGTTATATGGGGAAGGCGGCATTGGCAGTGTTAGAATAAGATGAAGCGGGCGTGGATCAAAACTGCGCAGGTTAGCCGGTCTACATTCTGTAGCTCCGTTGAAATTATTGTTGTGATTACTTACCAAGATGAGTTTCAAGTGCTACCCTAGGGGACCTCCGTCTTTGATATAGTCTCATAAACTGCTTCCTATATTGCCATATGAGAAAGTATTGTCTAAAATATTAGGTTCTAATAGTGAAAAGAAATCAGCCATGGGTGTACAATGCGCTGTTGCAGTGGTGATAGAGTGAACGGGCAAAGGTTTAAAACAGGAAGCGCAAGCAGTGTGCAGGCATGTACAAAGACAATCGAAGCTGCAATGTCCAATTATTTCATCAAAAATGAAAATTTACTTGGTTTCTTTCTTTTTTAGTTCCCGGTTTACATTCTTCATCCCAAAATGGAGCACCAGAGGACCCAATAGGACACAGGCCGATGTCGCTTACTCATCTCATAAACCCCCATTTCCATCAAGCTACTCCCTTCAATCGCCTTACTTATTTGCATGCTGCCCCCTGTCCCTCCGCCAGAAGCCGGTCTCTATTGATACCGAAAATAAAAAATAAAAGAGCCAAGCGTGTACATCCAGTGCAAGAAGCCCTGGCTGCTGAAATCGACATGACGGAGGCATCGATGCCTGAGCTTCCAGAGCAATATGCCGTGGCCCTCGAACTCATTGACGCCGCCCATGCCGAGGATCCCAGCACAATCCCTGATCCTGAAGGAGAAGCTATTCCGTATGAGCTCCATTATGCCCGTAAAATGACAAAGTGGTTGGCTCCCCGATGCTACTCAGCATCGCCCCTTCTCCAGCTTGCGTGCCGAGCACAACACTTCCGCCGGTGGGTGAATTCCTTGACATGATAGGCTATCTTACCCGCCTTTTTTCACATCCGAACCGCAAATTGACCAGGTATTAGGTGGGAGATCCCTCGAAGCTCATACCCAATGACTCGACCCGGATATCTCATGTGGCGCTCAAAGCTCAAGACCCAGGCCGCCAACCAGGTGGCCGAGTTGCTTGCCTCCCCCTCGATCAAACCGCCCATTGCCGAGGCGGATAGAAATCGCGTAGCAGCACTCATCCGCAAAGAAAACCTCGACTCGGATGAGGAGACGCAAATACTCGAAGATGTAGCTTGCTTGGTCTTCCTTGACGATCAGTTTGACGACTTTGAGAGCAAGCCAGATATTGACGAGGATAAGATTATTAGCATCCTTCAAAAGACCTGGGGGAAAATGAGCGAGAAGGGGCGTGAGCTGGCACTTGGAATGGACCTGAGCGATCGAGCCAAGGATTTGATCGGGAAGGCCCTAGCAACCTAGCGTAAAGGCCTCCAACGGCATTCCCTGCATGCACAGCTTTGGGCCTAGACCATCACATAGGTACACTGAATGAAATGTGTATGCTAAAACAAAGTAATTTCCATGAGTCCCACAAAGGATGTGATTGTTAGAGACTGTGGTGCTGCTGGAATAGCTTGGTATATAGCATCCCCTAACCCATTCAAGTGACATCGTCTACTCCAAGACGAGTCCTCAACCTGGATCTATGGGGGAAAATAATTCATTTTATGAATCGGGGTATTCTGCCACTAGCTAGAGCTTATGCGTAGACTACGTCAGAACCATGGGCTGTATGCTTGAATAATTGAATCTCAGCATCAACTTCATCTCCCATATATGTGCCTTCCCCTCCCCCCCCTCCCTTTTTTTTTTTTTTTTTTTTTTTTTTTTTGAAAAATGCAAGAAAATGTGTAACAAGCTCCCGGTACGACCACTTCTGCCATCATGCGGAAGGGCATGATCTCCTTTTGCTCCTATCTTCATGGCGATCGTGAAGTCGCGATGCATTCTTGTCAGCCAATCAGCCAACCGGGATAAGTTGGTCTTTGCTACACCAATGTTCCAGCTGCATACCTATAAAAAGGACGATGCTGCGGATAGCAGTCGACTGCTCTGTAAAAAGATTCCAGGTATTGGGGTGTGATAAAGAGGATTAGTGAACTAAGGCTAAGGCAGGTTGTGTAGTACAAGCCCACCATCGTACGATATCCACATGCGAAAAAGCTGAGACAGCTGGGACACCTCCCGCCCACGATGCCAAGTCAGAGTGCGGCGGGATGCGCATCGCAGCAAAGCCATTGGTCCTCATTTCTCGGGTTATAGTCGACATTTAGCATCCGGAATGCCACCTAGCACATGACCCGGATTTTGTTGAGCTTTTATGTGAAGCAATCCCCTGTGAGTTGATGACAGAGGTCCTACGCAACACAAATGATCGGGTGCACTCTGTGCTTCGCACTGAATTCCGGACTCTGCCACTGGCTCAGGGTAGTACGGGAGACCCAACATTCGTCCGATCCAGCACGGTAAAGGAAGGGTGCTGCAATCATGGCGTTTCCAGTCATTTGGTATCGTCCCTAGTACTTCCCTACATTCTGTGCTTCGAGGGAGGTCCTGGTCTGGTAGAACGATTTCGTTACCACGGCTGCAAGAGTAGGCTTTTTCGGGGGGGGGGGGGGGGGGTTAGAGGACAAATTAAGACCTGCGTGTGATGTGTGTGGTGAGGTTACACCGCTGGCTCTGGCCTCGACGCTCTACCTCTGGTATTTCAACTGGGACCCGTCCCCCCGCCACTAATCTATTGCACACATTGGCCTTAATTTTCAAAATCCCTGACCGCCGATGGACGGAGTACGCCGTCCTTAAATAAATCGTGGCGACTGTTTCAAGAGGCTGCGACGCGAAATGCCCGCCCGTCACAAGTCGTGACTCAGTTCACTGGTTGTACTTCTGCGCGCTGTCGAAAGACAAACTGCATAGACTCGCAAGTCTCAAAAACTCATTGGATCACTCAATACTACACCCAGGGTCGCTCTTTTCTGCCTGACAGCGTCAGTCTGTCCATCCCGTCTCGCATTCCTCATCTTCTGAATCAACAACGCATCAGGCTCTCTCGGGCAATTTGACCCGTAACAGTGACACTTCAAATGCGACCTGCGCAAGCCCATGGCTAAATTGTTGCAGGCTAATTCTAGATTAATTCCCCTGCCGCGTTTGCTTCTTAAATGACACCCCTTCTCAAGGGAAACATGTCAAAGCACCCACTCCACTGCCGAGCGTTATACTGCTTTTGTCCCGTCATACATTCGATCGCCACCTTCAAATCTGTTTGATTTGCTGAAAGTCATCCGCGTTGCAATATTGAGGGACAACTGGCTAGAGCGCAAGTTAGGTTCATTTTGCCACTTAGGGGTTTGCTGCATGATTCAGTGTATTGGGGCCCTGCCAAGCTCTTCTTCAATTGAATACCGCCAAGTCCCGTCAACAATTTACATATGGAGACAATATTATTAATGTCCCAGGTAACAATGCCAGTTGGTCAGCTTTCCTGCCTCATTGGTGAATGGAACAGCCAACCCCTGGGAGGTTTCTTATTATGGAAACGTCCCGTCCATGTAAGGCCAGCCGAGATAGGTATCGATTGCCACGCCTATCTGGAAAGTTGGTAGCTGAACCCAAGGGACATACATGCCTTCATCATTGGGCAGTGTTGGATCGGAAAGCCAGTTATGTTGACGTCAACCTGCGCCAAGTTGCTAATGCAGGGATGTGACATATTTTGGGCTTTCCTTCGAATCAGTAGAATGGGTAGTCTGCGCGAATTGCCCTAGTTCTTCGAGGGTCGCGAGGGTACGGTAACCGTGCGCTAGAGGCCGCTCTGCTCTTTGGTCTGAACTCTGTCCAGTGGTGCGAACAACAGCTGAACCTGGGCTGTTTATCACCGCATCAATGGGTAGGATTCTAGGGTGCGCTGGTTTCAGGCCAAGTTCGTTAGGGGCATGATGGAGCCGGAGGGTTGGTAACCAACAGCCACAGCTGCAGAGCTAAGTGTAGATCCCTTCTCTCTCAGCCGAGTTGTTTTAGGCCTCGGAGGCGCCTTTTACGTGCCGCCAATGAGCGAGCGCGCTTGGGCAGAGATCTAAGAAACCAGCTAAGCCACGACGTCGCTTCGTTCGTTTAACGGGGCCTGGTTCGTAACCGAGAGTGAAAATTGTTGTATTATTTCCACAGCGACGCGCTACCTCAACTGCCGAGGCCCCCAAGCTTGGAAAATGGTCAAAATAAAGGACCAGCCTGCGGGAGGAGAAAAAAAGCCGACTTTTCTTGTCTAGTGTCAAAGGCTCTCGGGTCATTTATTTTAAGTCACCACGCACGATGCTGGTGGGTCGGCTAGTGGCGAAATCCCCGATGGGCTACGATATGAGTATGGATATGTGACGAACCGATCTCAAATCGTCCGTGCTGGTGAAACAAAGGCCCCAAACGACAGTGATTTGTCCTCGAATGCCTGGTAAGGCATCGGTTGAGAATTTAGTTACCCTCCCGAAAAAAAAATCGCCGTACAGGTACCAGGTACATCCCTATTTTCCACTGAAGCGTATCTTTTCATGTAGGATGGACAATGAGGGAGGCTGCAGATCAAGGCCAAGCGGTAAGGGGCGGGAGAGGGAGCTTGGAGCTGAACGAGTCTCCACTGGAATTTTCACACGGCCCATGATCCTGGCCAACCTGAAAGGGAACAAATATCAGAAGCTTGGTTAGCCCATCAGGTCAAGCGCCCTTTGGCTTGCTAGCCGAAAACTTCAGATGATATGATTTTAAGGCGGGACCGCTTGATTCCGAGCACTCAACCGGGCATATCCCTGATTGCTATGTTGACTACGAAGTAATTGGAATGCTTGCTTTTTTATCGCTGTGTTTAGGACCCCATGTTGTAGCTACTTGTCCACATCCTCACATGCACATTAATCACTGAGGAGCGGAGGAAGGGGAAGTGGAGGAAGCGGAGGGGGCATGCAGAGCTGAAGCTGCCAATTGATCGTGGTCACATTTCCAGTTATAGCCGTCTTTGTAAGCCAAGTACCAAGATGATCAACGACGAGTCAAGACTTGCGCCAGTAGACCGTAAAGGACTCGGTAGGGCACAATTGTCTCACGTCTTGTTGGAGGACTCCAAGACGGACAACCAACAAATATGGTTTTCTGATGCAGGTTCTCACGGGGGCTGTGCCGCCTTGACAGATCGTTTATCTCGAACGGGAATTTGGATCTGGCTGTTGGCCAACCAGGTTGTTTCTGGACCCCCCTGGACCTTAGTGCGCGTTGACCCCGGCCCTAGTAGCTTAGAGGCCTGCCCAGCTCAAATGCCCAAGTTCGCCTCCCCCGCCCCCCTCCTTGGTCGGCCTTGGCTGAAGTGAGGAGGGCTGGAGCAGGTGATGGTGTGTTCTAACCTTGGTTCGGCACGTTGAGAAAACAAAAGAACCACCGTTTCAATAGACTATGTCGTCAGAAACGGGGTTCCAGGCTGACGGTAAAGGGCAATTGAGCTAGGCTGGAGGAGGGGAAAGCATATCGGGGTCTCTCCATATTCGGGTCTAAACAACAGGCCAGCCACCCGCCCACACACATTTTCGGGAAGGCGGCCTCTCACCAGGGGTGGAGTGATGGCGGTGATGACACGCAGTTATGCACCCGCATTCTCTGCGCCTTCACAGGTGGCAGGGAGCGGACTGCAGGCTGCAACCAGGCGGGAGGATTGGAGAGAGCCTGCGCGACGGGCCATAGTTAGCTGGATGGCTGCGGCGGTGGTGGTGGTCTTGTTGACGTCGTGTGGCGATACAGGGTGGTGCGGGTTGTGCGGCCCCAACTAACCTGAGCCTACCAATGTTTCTTGAGCGGGCCGTTTGATGAGGGCGGGGAGACAGACATGCGGATTCAGATGTATGAGTGGAAGACAAGTTGGAGATCGACAGAGTGACACTTTTGACTTGTTGCTGGTGAGGTTAGGGTCGTGTCTAAGCTGCTGAGAATCGAGAGAACGGGAGGATGAAAGGAGAACGGGCGGTGACGTGAATGGAGAAAGGAAGCAGGAAGAAATGACTGAGAGGAAAACTCGCCTTCTCGTTCGCCCAACGACCAAAGACATGGTTTTTTTTTTCATCTCCCCTATTGCCAATTCATCGTTTGTTTCCGCACACGCGAGTTCCCTCCAATGTTGGCCTTATAACGCCGACATCAACCCACTCCCACCTCCTCGCCGTCCCTGGAGAAGAAGCAACAATACCCGGCCAACCTGCCTTACCAGATTACGCCTACCAGCCCTATAATTTCCTTCCTGCTTTGGATGTCTGCTATCCGCGCAACACTCAACCCTTTCGAAAGAGAATCGACGCTATTTTCAACAGCGCCTGGTTCAAACACCAAACATCCAGCAGTCGGCAGCAGAGCATCTTACATAAACGCCCTATCCTTATTTTTTCCCTCCTCAACCCTCAGGTCTTAATTTCCATCCGAATTAGGGTCCTTCAGCACTCTCCCCCCTCAACCCCCCAAATTCGCCTGGAATAACAACCGCCGTCATACATTCATCTTCATCCTCATTGTTTTTGCTCCTCTACTCAGCGTGTCCTTCGGCTGCATTTCTTCTCTTGCCCCCTCACATCATTTCGGTAGCTCACACATCGAAGGTGTGTGACTGGTACCTAAAGGCCGTGCTCTCCCTTGATTGACCCTACCCCAGCTACTGTTAACTATCGGTTGTCTCGACGAAGACAGGACGCTTCGTCTCTTTCGTCAACTCTTCGAATTATACCTCCAAGACTCCATCTTCAACCCACTCAACCAACCGGCCTCGCTGTCAGCCAATCACCACTACTGTGGCCCATCTAACCGCCTAGCACGGCCCCATCACCCGTCGCGAAAGCCGTGGTCGTTGCCGCCGTCGTTGCCCGGCCTGTGCCGTCTTGGACAAGACCCATTTTCCTTTGCGTTGTGCATAGAATCGCATTTCTAGTTTCCCACCGCCCACTGGGCCGCCTGCGTTTTACACTGCACTTGCGCTGGCACTTGCGCTGGCACTCGCTCTCCCTGACCAACGCCTCCAGCCAGAGCATCCTGCAACCTTACCCAACTTGCCAGCACACGCTCAAAACCTCTTGCCAGTACCCAACATATCAACAACCCCCCGAAGCATGGTCAGAGAGCCTTTGAAAAGATCCTGACTTACCACCAGCTATCATGTCGATGCAGTTCCAGCAAGTATGTCTATCTAATCTATCGATATGCTCTTCCTTATCAAGCTCTGATTTGATTCCGGCTTGTTGCATTGTGACTGAGCTAATGAGTTCTCGTAGCCATTTGAAGGGTCTCAATTTGACATCTTCGATTGGTATCCTATGTTTCAGTCTTGTCAGCGCTACTTCCTCGACCACGCCCAGCATAGCGGTCCTGTTCAGACCGTGGCAGCATTTGTGAATATTCAATTGCCATTTCAGAAACCGGCCCCAAACCTTTCATCGTCTTCCCGCTCCGGTCCTCTCGTTCCGCCTGGCGGCCCATCGATCTCTGCTCGGGCAACGGGGACTGGTTCACTTGACCTCGGCGCACAGGTCAGCCTTATTCCCTATATCCGCCGACTTGTTGTCACTGGCTTCGACTCTCCAGCTGTTCTTCATGGTTTCTTTGGGGATGACTGGGTTCTTGGCATCGGCCCCGTGCATGAGACTGAGCGCAGGAACTTTTTGTTTGCTGCCAAGAGCGAGAGTTGGGCAGGAGTCAAGTCACAATATGACATGGCCGACGGCCAAACTGTCCCATTCCTTAGGCCTCTCCAAAATGTCACCGAAGACGAGATTCAGAGTGCAGAATCTAAGTGGAGCGAGTGGTTGGCGATGCAGGATTGGATGTTGGGCCCCCGCGCACCTCACAATGTTGGCGAACAGGGAGTGGGGGTCAAGAGAGAGCAAACATGATGGAATAATGGATATACGGATTTGAGAGGTGACTTGTAATATTGAGTGACGGAAGATGGAACGATGGAGTGAGATGGAGTAGGAGAGCACGCTGGCATTTGCATTGGTATTGATATCTGGGTGGTTTTTGCACTATGGCGAGGCGTCACTGGAACGGGATTTTCAGACCCCGTGGTGGCACGTTTGTTTTCTTGCCTGTTTCATGTGGAAATGCTCAACTCGGTTCCCTGCTTTGGGGGAGGAGTCACCGTGAACTCCAATCTATCTGGGGTGAGCTGGTATGTATATACAGAAGTGCGACTTGGATCGCCACATGTTGATTAGAGCATTGTAGAAAGGATAGCAAAGGAAATAAACAACACTGGCCTGTTGAACGCCCCATCGAAGACAACCCTGTTATATAGAGCGTCATTTGATACTTGGTAAAGTAGAATGAAGACTTGGGAAATAGTAGAGACCCAAGCATATATTGCAAAGACCACCTTCCCATCCCCTCCCACTTACGCATATTCGAAAACAAGGACACCACGCCTACCCTTCCTTTGCCTCCCGAACGCCTCTCATGGTGAATGACCAAGGGCAATTTGCTTTTTTTTTCTCTTTCCTATCCATTGAAAAAGAGATATTGAGACAAAAAGAATCGTACATCCCCATCAGTTGAGGAAACCTTTACATGCCGCTGTACCGCACAGGCAAGGGATGCGGTCCAAGCTGCCAATTTCACGCTCAAATTTATAGTCGTAAGTCAACTCTTCGTCTAAAGTCAGGTCTTGTTAGAATACACAGTACAACAAATTCAAGGGGGCGCGGCAGACATACTCATAGCAATGTCACGCAGTGCATAAATGACAATGCGCTTGCTGCCTTCGACTTTGATAATTTTTGCAGTGCAGTTTGGCATGCAGCTGTGATTGATGAAACGCGCTATACCACCCTTTTTAGTGGCATCAATGACTGTGTTATCGTCAATACGAAAGAGGTAGCTGCTGCCTATGCCACTCTTGAGGTAGCGTTTCTCACGAATCTCGGCAATCTGTTGACGGACCTCCTCGCCGACATATTCGATGATCATATCGTCTTTGGCAATGTTTTCCATCGTGTACAGACCCCAATTGTGGATGGCTGAGCGGGCAAATTTGACAGGCTTCTTGCGCTTTTTGAGCTGGTTGAACTTGAGCACGTCCGAATCTTGACCAAGTGTCTTTTTCTGGTCGTTTAAATCGGCCACAAAACGGCGGTTCATGGCACGGTTTGCTCTCGAGTTGCCCTTGGCGATAAGTTTCTCGGCAGCAATCTTGGCGGCTTCTGCAGCGGCGGCGGCGGCATCCTTGCCAGACTTTTTGATGCGAGCCTCGCGTTCCTCCCTTACTTTCTGCACCTTGATATGGTGAGGTAGGTACTTGGATTTTTCCGAATTTAGAATTTTCTTCACTCCTTCGGTACGAGCACAACCTGTAGGATTGGGGACATAGTAACCCCCGATATCTACAGGTGTGTTGAGAGAACCATCGGTTGAATTAAGTTCCCTGATGCGGTTGCGCTTCCATAGCCAGAGCTCAGTGTTTCCAATGTCACCGGCTTGGAATCTCTTGGCGAGTTTCGTTACATCAGGTGCATCATTGATACCGAAAGCTAATTCTTGGAATGTCGACAAGTCTGGCTTTTGGATGTCGGGAAGCACCATAGCTGGCGTCAGAGCTTCTGTCGAGAAAAGTGTTTCATTATGCTTTTCCGGTGTGGCCTCTACGGGCTGTTCCTTTTCCTGCGTCTTCGGCTCTTCCACGATCTCCTTGTCGTCTTCCTCATCCTCGTCGCGCTGCGAATCAGTTTCAACTTGACGCTTCAAAGCCTCACGTTCCTCGAATAGTTGCTTCTTTGTTTTCTTTTTCGTTTTGAGGACTTTCTTTTTCGAGGTCTTGGCAGTGACCGAAGCTGGAGTCTCTGACCTGGAGGCCCTGGTTTCTTCATCGTCAGCGACTTCGACATCTGGAATAATATCTACCGAGTCCTCGCGGGCTGCAAAATCCGGGCCAAGGTTGCCGATTTTGACGCCGAACAATTCCTCATCAGATTTCTTCTGCCTTTTTAAGGCCTTCTCGATAGACACCTCCAGTTTGCGCTTCTTGTTTAATATTGTATTTTCGGCAATGGCAAAGCTTGCTTCTGTCATGGAATCGTCCTCGCCCTGGCCCCAAGAAGCAAAGGCGTCGTCATCGGTACTCATTCGACTGCGGGGGCGAGACTCCGGCTCTTCTGTTTCACGGGCCAGCAAAGCGCGCGTGTCGGTATCATCGTCGGACTCCACATCACTGTCTAAGCCCCTGAGGCGATGATGGAGGGAGCGGAAAGCATTTCGAGATGCTGGGGGACGCTTCCGAGCGAAGGGGTCGATAAATGCGCTGCGCTGGGCTTGTCCCTTGAGCTTGGTCTTCCGTATTCTCGGTAAGGCCTTGGGCTCGAGTCGGCCGGTTCTCCGTTCAATGGGGTCAGCTCTTGAGTTGGGGGTGCCGACTCTCGAGCTGTCATTGCCGTCTTCGATACTGGGGATTTCATCAATATCATCAGGATGCTCGATATTTAGTTTCCGTCGCTTGGCAGCATGGTTTGAGGGGTCTAGAAAGTCATTCAGGGCGGGTGCAGCGACCTTCGTGCGAATATGTCGGATGAGATGTTCCGTCATTTCTCGGCGGACAACCTGCACAGCCTCCAGGACTGGGTCAAAGTTCTTAGCTCTTTGCTTCTTCTCCTCCTCAAGATCCGCCTCCTCTTCACGCCGCCGTCTTTCTCTGTCATCGCGTGGTCTGACCTCAGCTTTAGGTCTCCGTTCGGGGCTCGGACTGGGTCGACGGGATCGATGAGCTGGCTCAGCGCCTCGCTTTTCTCTGGGCATACACAACTGCATCGACATGTCATAGTTGAAGAACTCAGTGTGATTAACAGCTCGAAAGCATCGTTCGGCTTCGGACTTGCCACTGAAGGAATTGCGAAACAAGACGTAAAACCCAGTCTTATCAAGGCGAATGTCTTCGAATCCATAGTTTTTTAACCGCTTCCTCATATGAGGGATGATGCTAGGCAAGACGGGTACGCTATCGCACGGGATAAAAAGGTAAGGGTCATCGGTGAGTTGTGACGCGATGCATTGCTGTTCGACGAGGGAAGACCCGCGGGGCAGTGTAGGTAAGGTTGTTGGAGGGGTCGCAGATTGAGGAATCGGTGTCGTAGTTTGTCGCTGGGCGGCTGGGCCCTTGGGGGCGGTAGGCGGAGGTCTCACAAAGCTGGGCGTTGAGCTGGACTTGGGACCCGTTGGAGGCGCTTTAGGCTGAGAAGCTGCCTGAGCCTTCCTTTCCTTCTCTTGCTTCTCCTTTTCCCTTCGGATATGTTCTTCAAGCATTCGCCGGCTCTTGCGTCCCTCTGGGTCGTATTCAACCCTCACTAAATCTGCATCCACTTTGATACCTCGAGCTCGGACGGCCTTGCGTGCAGCATCTATGGCAGATACGTGAGGACGATCAGGTCGTTTCGAGTCGCGATAGCGAATCGTGGCGAACCCTAGGTAGCTCCCAGTCTCAGGATGCATCTTGTTGCTGCTTTCCGCAATCTCACCAAATGAAGCGAAGATGGCAGTCACTTTGTTGAATGGAACTAACGGGTTGTATCTCGTCACTACGATTTGGGTAGGTGGGCCAGGACCAATAGAGGTTTTTGGGTCGTAAGGATATGGCTTGATGTTTTCTGGTGCTGGTCGCAGACGCGCCTTGGGTAGGTAATAGTCGGTATTGATGTAACTGAGGCGACTGCCGGCCTTGGCCAGGCGAGGGTCTGGAGGGGGGGCATCATCGTCCTAACCATTTTATTAGCCACAAAATCTTGAACCAGAGATGACGCCCCCCCTTCGAGAGGAATATGTAGTTATACGTACCAGACCAAACTCTTGATATGTCGGCTTGGAGCTTCTGCTGACATTCCTATTGTGTACTCGATCGAGGAGCGGATCATGCGTGCACTTGAGGCCCTTGACGGAGGGCATGGGATCTCGGGCCGGTACGCGCTCCATGATGGGGAGCCCGTCTGATATCGCGCCATTGCGACCAATGGCATGGGAATTGTCAGATGAATATGTCGCGGCCGAATCGGCGGACAGGGGGGCGGCCATGTCTTGTTTAGTAGTGGCCGAAGCTATGTTGTGGGAGGGCGAGTCTTTGGAGGCGATGGGGGTCAAGCTCGAGGTAGGGAGGCGGGATGATGCTGCGGTGGCAGCGTTTCGGGCAGAGGAACTGAATATGGAAGAGGCAGCGCTGCTGTAGGAGCTTGCAGAATCGACCGTACTGGGGATATCTGCGAGAGGAGAGTCGGTTTCGTCGTGGGCCAGAAGTGCATCCGATAGACCGCTGTGGCCAGGAGCGGGTTTGGCAAACCCGTTTATGTCAGGATCCGACACAACGGCAGGGGCCGGTAGAGAGTCGGGTGTGGCTTTAGGATGGTCGCGATCACGATCGCGGTCGCGATCTGTACGGCTCTGGGCTTGAGCCTTTACCTTTGGGGCGGTTGGGAAGAACTGCGCGAAGCTCGCGCCAGGCGGGCGAGTCATCGTGACGATGCGCTCTTCCTATCGTTTCCACCGTGCTTCGACCATGTTATCTTCGCGTGGCAGCGGAAAGCAAAAGAGAGGATGTAATGTGCTGGAAAAATATCGTGGCGGGCGAGAACGATGGCGGGTGGTGGAGAGAAGGGAGAATTAACGCGCGGGTGCAGACTTTACGCGACCAGGCCAAGTTGGCAATGAAAGGCGGCGGTGCGTCATCCGCAGGCTCTGCTGCAGGGGGTAAATTCGCTGGAGACGAGGGCCTGGAGGGTAGCAATAGGGGAAAAGACCGGCGCGCGCACGAGAGAGAGAAATGCGAAAGCCGAAAGGGGAGCGATCTCCAGGCCACGGAGCAGCAGCGAGACGGAACCCGGCGAAATTGAGTGGGAGGGGGGAGCGAGAAAATGGCTGAGGTCGGAAAGTTGAAGATTGTCCAGTCCAAACGCTGTCTTTCTGGGTTTTGGTTTTGGGTTCAGGGATGATGGCACCTGCTTGGACCGACGCCTCCAGTTGATTGGTACACGCAGGCAGCCCAGCCACCTGAGCCACTTTTGAGCCACTGCGGCCACGGGTCGGCCAGGCTTCTGGGTGCAGATGCTGAGTGGATGCGCTGACATCTATTGGGCATTTGTACTACGACGAAAGTACCTTGTACACGGGTTGCTGGTATTTTTTGGCGGGGCTCTGCCGCGTCTCATTACAACGCGACGAGGTAGCTATTAAATTAAACCTGGTCCTCACGGGTGTCCAGCCCAGCGCCGTATTTGTCCGTCTTTTGCCTTTTCGGCTCATTTGCTTCCTTCCTTTTTCATGCAAGGCGCCGTCATGAACACAAAACGCCTCCAAACAAAGAACACAAACACATGCAAACTACCCACCACTGCCGCCAATGGAAGAAAAAGAAAAGAAAGGAAACAAACGCGCCACACGCTCGACATGCAGTTACCTGGGTTTTTGTCTTGACTTCTTTGTGTGACTGCGGTTTGCAAAAATGCCATCTATAATTGCCATGTTGCCTTCCTTTGCCGATCATGCTAATTTCAAATAAACACGAATGCGCACATGAACACTCACCTAGAAATTTATTCATGTGTGGTGCCAATGGCGCCATGGCCTTTCAATTTCACCTACCCAAGACAATTGACCAGGGCATTCATATCAGTCGCCGCTATGAATTGAATCAAACTGGTACATGTCTTCCTTCATTTTTTTTTGTTCGGTCTGTGAAGTTGCGCTGGCTGGATTGGATGCGCATGCCTTGTTGCCTCTAGTCTTCGTCCTCTCCTAGTTTGGCGATTTATGTTTGCATGTTACGAGTCTTTACCAAGACGTAGTCGTTTCACTGAGAGGAAAGAAAAAATACTCAGGGTTGTTATGAATGAAGTTAGAATGCGCAAATGCCAAGATGACTATGGATAATGATGCGCATTAAGCATCAATCCGTCCGGGATGGATCTTGAATGTTGATCCAAAACAATTATTCCCCAGATGTTATGAATAACCAAGTTCTAATCAAATACTTATAAAAAAAACTCCCATGTGCCGAAAGTACATGGCAATAAAAACCAGAAGACCTTGTTGCCTAAACGCCGGGATGATCCCTCATTGCTACACCACATGGGCCAGCCCTTCAGAAGTCGAACTTCAGCTGAAACTCTTCTTCCTCATCATCGGATATGGGAAGAGGTCGACTAATAGGAGCAAGGTCCTCATTGTCACTGTCCTCATCGAAGAGGGACACAAATTGAGGACGGCTCTCCTGCACTTTAGTGGCAGTTTGTTGAAGGCCAGTGGGAGTTATGGTCAAATCAGAGTAAGTATCGAACGACTGGATAGGCTTGGTGTTGCGCCTCGGCCGGATGGGATCGGTAGTATCACGAGCCTGCGAGTGAACCATTGATGAGGTAGTTCGGCCTCGGGTGTAGCCAACGGTAGTTCTCGAGGCAACATCTCTAGCAGAGTTGTCTGCATTGGGGATTTTGACGACCGGCGCTGCAAGTTTTTTTCCTTGAAGGGTGGTGCTCAACGGCTTTCTCGGCTTGGCAGCGCGAATGGAGGATATGTCAGTGCCCTTAGAAGTGTCCGATGTCATTGATAAGGCCGACGCAGCTCGTCTTGATGAAATAGTCGATGGCTGCTTAGACGGCAGCTTCTTTGGGTTCCGGTTTTGAACGTTCAAGGGCACCTTCTTCATGACACTGAACTTCGATTTGCTCTCCATGGTCTCTGGCATGTCGGCAATGTTCCAATCCAATGTATCCATGTCATGCTTGTTCCGTTCCTCAGCCTTAGCTATGACCTTGATCATTGCCTCCTCGAACTCCCTGTCCTGCCGAGACATGCCCTTATCATCAACGGGATTATAGAAGTGCTGGTAGTATCCTTTCAACAGGTTCTCACTCTTAAGTCCCTCGAGAGTTAGAAGATCCTTGGGGAAAACATCAGATTCGTACGGAAGTTCCCTTGGTTTCGGAGGAGCATATTCGGGCTCCTCTTCTTCATCAGGCTTGTGCTCGGCATTGACTTGGAACTCGACAGGTGCTAGGTTGATTTGCTTGGGCTTTTGTGCAGTGGGCTTCAGTTGCGATTTCTCGATTTCTTTGACCATACCCTTGACGCTTCCAGCTGCCCCGGCCTTGGCTTTGGCATTTGTAGTTTTGTTGCCCAAAGGCGCACGGCTTCGAGTACCTGCCTACGCATCAGTAGCTATCCATGAATGCTTCAGATCTGGTACATACCCATTGGAGTGACAATCGCCTGGCGCGTTCCATTGGCCTTCATGGCTGTCTGTTTCGCTCCTCCAAGACCCGTCTTTCCGCCAAATGCAGTCGGTGCATTTTCGTCATTTTGCGTGAATCGAGAGGGCGTCTTCGGGTATCGTGCACCGGGGGTCTTAAGCTGCTGCTTTGAAGGCACCTGGTGACTGTGCACCAGATTCTCCTGATCGCGGTGCGCCGCTAACATGGTGATAGTTGGAAATCTAGTTAGGCAATCCTGATGATCAGTTCTTGAGAGTCAATAGCGGAGGCTGGTAATGTTGAACCCAACAAGAAGCTTGAAGGGGTCGCGAGTTCACATGTTGCAGGCTAGCGAGGATGGTGACTGGGATATTTTGTTGGCCCGTGCGGGAGTTGACAGGACAACAGCCATGCCGAGCTGCACCTGTCTATGGGGCGGGACGCAAGCGACGCCACCAGCCACAAGAGGCTGTATCATGGTGCCTTGTACCTTGTACCGAATGGCAGTTGGTGGCAGTTGTGGAGGGGCATAATCCTCCCCTTTCCCACGCTGCTTTCTTGACCACCTCATCTGCACCCGCCTCCGCATCCACTTCCGCCGTCGCGCCCTTTTAAACCATCACAAAACCGACTTCACCTCTTTTGTCTTCCTCATACCAGACTTGACACCACTCAACCAATATGGACCGCATCAAGGAGGTACGCCGTTCCAGCTTCCAGAGTTACCCCACCATGGCGGTGGCCCCCTTGGAGGGGTATTCTCTTTAGTTTGACTCGTGGCTAATACGAGTGCTACTCTCACAGAAAATGAACCAGCTCCGCCTGGAGGCTGACGAGGCCGTCGGAAAAGTTGAGGAGCTCCAGGGCAAGGTCAAGACGCTAGAGCAGGAGAACCTGAGCAAGGAGCAGGAGATCACCTCGCTGCAGCACAAGAACAACTTGCTTGAGGGAGAGGTCGAGAAGCTTGAGACCGCCATCAAGGACTTCAAGAAGGCCGCCGATGAGGGCCAGCAACACGGCACTCAGAACGAGACCCTCCAACGGCGACTACAGCTCCTCGAGGAGGAGGCCGAGGATGCCGACAAGACGCTCCGTGAGGCCAACGAGAAGTACGTGAGAGCCATATTTCAGGCAGCATCCCCTGATCACCGCCATTTCATGACCCGATGGGTCGACCCCCCTTTTCCGTTTTTCTTTTTCTTGTTTCCTCCCCCTGTAAAACACTGTCTAATAAAACTTTGGTAGGCTCCGACAAACCGATGTCAAGGCCGGACACTTCGAGCGCAAGGTGCAAGCCCTCGAGAGTGAGCGTGATCAGTGGGAGAGCAAATACGAGGAGATGGCCCAGAAACACTCCAAGTTGCAGAAGGATCTGGAGGATCTCCAGAACGAGATTGGCAACATCTAAGCCAATGTCAACAAATGAGTTGCCTTTTGGCAAGCTACCTGGCAGCCATGGGTAGGTGTCGCCAGCACCAGCGTGCTCTCGTGGCTACCTTCGATTGTCAGGATCCTGGTTTTAGAATGTCCCCGGCGAAGCGATAGGGAACAGCAGCCGCATGTTACGTTTCTACTAGCTGATCAAAGCTGGCATTTCCTCAAGGGTATCTTTTTTGTAAATCCTGTCCGTATTCCTTTTTGCTTGGTTGATCCCCCGTGTCTGTTTTCCTAGTCAATCGAGCTGGACCTAAGCACGCGCTCGTGGCTTGCTCTTTATTTTGCGTTTAACCTCCGTCAACTGCCTCTCAATTTTAGATTCGTAGCGAAACTTCTTCTTCTTCTTTTTTGGCCTTTCAGGCTTTGCAGCTTCTGTTTGAGCCTCCTTCCCGCCTTTCATACCTTCCTCCTCGTCATCGTTGTTAACTTGAGGTTTGTACAAGCCATCTCTTGATACCGATACAGACTCTACTGTGACTGTTGTATATCGATCCTCATCAATGTACTCTTCTTCGTGATCTACAATGTCGAGGTTGGGTTCGTCTGGAAACCCGTCCCATTCCGTGACGGACTCCTCATCAGAATTCGCTTCCACAGCTCCTGCAACCTCTGATTCCTGGAGTAGTTTATTGACAGCGCTGACGTGATCCTCCACTTCGCGACGACGTTCCTCGCGGACCTGGTATACCATTTGAATCAGCCTTTGTTTGGGGGTTGGATCCTGATGAATAAAAATTGCACCAAACCTACCTGTTTGCGCATTTCAATCTTTTCTTGGCGCGCCTTGCGGGCTGCCTCCTCTTGCGCATTCTTAATACGTTGCAGTTTTCGTTTGTGAAAGCCAGTCAGGAACTCGTGTCTAGCATCATTGTCGAAGTTGACTTCCTCGACGCCATAGTTTGCCTTTCGTTTCTTGCTTGGTGGCGGCAGAATGCTTTTCTTTGGGCGTGGTTTTGCGAACATGGCGGCGGCTAAGGAACCACGAAGGCTCCAAATGTTGAGGCCAGGGCGGTGTCGGGGTATTTGTAGATACCTGGAACGATTTTCTCACTTCGATTAGTTGCAGGATGGAGGCTGGATTCTACCCTCAAACTTTCCGCATGGCAGGTGGTCCGTTCACCGAGGTGTGCATAAACCGGGGGTTTAGTGTTTAACGGAGGGGTTACGTAAGGTTGCGTTACCGTTGCTGCAACAGCTTCCGTACTAGCCTCCAGAGAGCATCACCAGCTGGCTCAGACAGGCAGACACGAAGCCGGCAATTCCATCAACCATCGTCAGCTATGCGTCTCCAGATTTTCGCCGGTGCCCTGGCACTTGCCGGGCCTTCGATTGCCTTCTCAGATTCCTCTCCTTTGGTTCTGCTCTCTACATCCAAGTATGACGCGCCCCTGCCCCCTGCACACTTCACGAGGAGCTTGCTCTGATTGAACATCCAGATTCGTCGGTGCCTCTGCTTCCGGCAGCATCCAGACAGGCTCTCAGGCCGTCGAAGGCGCTAAGATTATCCTTGCGGGATGCCCAAGCGATCGATACCTGCTAGTTTCTCATCCAGGCGTGAAGTCGATTGATCTGGTTGATGGCGGAGCCACCCAGTGTGCCGATAGCGCGATGCCTCATCTCTGTAAGGCCATCGAGAATCCCCATCTTCGCGGCAAATATATCATTTCGGAGGTCGTCGGTACATCGACCAAGGAGGGCCTGGCCTCATACGTCAAGACGGCTTGTGCCGGGAAGAAGAAGGACGTCATTGTTGAGGAGCTCTCCCTCCCACCCGTGACACTGGACAGGGCTGGCTCCCTTTCAAACGCTGGTGAGTATCCCTTATTGCTTCTATCGCCGAAGCGAATTTGTATTCACAACGACATAGCCTCTTCCCTCGCCAAGAACTTTGACGATCTTGCCTCCAGCGACTCCTACACCCTCCTATACATCGGTACTCCCGGTGAACAGACCTACGAGCCTGAGTTCGACGATCGCGTGCGCATGGACCTCAAGCGCGACCTTAGAAGTTCTCCAATGATGCGAGAGAGCAAGAGCGCGATTGACAATCGTCCCTTGTTTGAGAAATACCAGTTCTTCACCCCTGGTACGGACTCCTTTGACCGTTCGCACATTCAATGCGCTAACAATGACTCCAGGTATCTTTATGGCCCTCGTCACCGCGATCGTTCTCTTCTCCATCCTTGGTGTTGGTCTTAGGGCTCTTGCCAGCCTCGAAGTGTCCTATGGCGCCTTTGAGAAGGATATGGGCCCTGCGGCTCAGAAGAAGCAGCAGTAATAAGTTTTCGACTTGGGCATTGGTAGCTAGATGACTCTAGAAATTGCTGTCCCTGACTAGATGGTGATATTGTACATCAGATTATGGAGTTTTGGGTTTCCACGGCGTGTCTGGACTGGAGGAATGAACAGTATCGGCATGTTGCGGGATCACAGGGTAGAACCAGAGTAAGGACGTATCTTTTTTTTCCTATAAAGAATATGTGAATGGTTCGGATCGAAGCGAATCATGGCGTTTTCCAGTCTGTATTCCACTTGGGATTGTTAAGAAGACTCAACGCCAAACTCCAAAGTAAAAAATCCCCTTCCCTCACCACTTATGCGTCCTACCGTCATGCGTAATGCGTAGTTGCCGTTGGATTTTGATGCCTCTCCCTCGTCTATAAGGCCCCAGATGTATTCGATGATGTCCTCGTCAGTTTCCCTGCACAACCTTTGGCATGGCCTTCTTCGCTCTTATTACACCAAATGGCTGGGCAGGAGGAAATTGGCAATGCCCTCTTTGACGGCGTACTCATGACCGCAGTTTCCGCACACCAGCATGCCCTCCGAGATCTGGGTCTCGACGAGGAGGTGGTGCAAGTCCTTGAGCGTCTTTTCATCGGCCCTCAGCTCCTCAGCGGTGGGGGGCTGCTCTGGGAGTTGCGGAAAGCCCAACTACCAAGTCTGTCAGAGATGTCTTCCACACTGTTGCCTCTTGGATCAGAGGAAGAGGGCAATATTTCAAACAGAATAGGATACGTATAAAAAAAATCTAAGAGGAACACCCCAGCCCTACCTCGGAAGACGTTGTGCGCAGGGCCGTCCAGTCAAGGCGGGGCAGCACATTGATGATCATATCGGGGTTCAGCTCAATCTCATCTTGGACCAATTCAGCGTCCTTGGCGTGCAAAGGGAATGAGTCGGAGGAGCTCTTGCAGGCCTTGACGGCGCAAGTCAGGAAGTTGAGGCTGAGAATCTTCATGGTGGTATGCGAAGGGATGTTGGACATGTACCGTTGGATCGAAGCCGCTCCAAACTTACAGCTTTTTTTTTTTTTTTTTGGGCGGGGATCGTGAAACGTTTGGTTCGTTCAAGGCTGTAGGCTCCACGTGACAGGGACGTTCAATGAAATGGGTTCTGCAACCACATCAAGCATGACAAGATATAAGAATGAAAGAGAGGAATAGTTTTGGGAGTATCTCGCATATTATGACGCGCTATTTAAAGGCGAGAAAACATGCACATGCAAGTTAGAGCAGAGTGTAATACGCAGTTAGAAATGGGGCATTTGGTCGCCAACGCAACATGGCACATCGGATTTCATTGATATTTAACCTGTCTCTGACCATCCTTCAACATTGTATTCCCCTAGAAGCGGCCGGGGTGGAAATTTCTGCTGGCTCGGAAGCCGAGCACGATGATGCCACCAAACATGGAGAGGAGAGCAACCTTTTGGTACCAGGGCCAGCCCTCTTCATTGACCATCCATCCTGCTCCTCCATAAAGGTGGGCTACGTGGCGCATCAGTCAGTATTTGTCTGAAGTAAGATGAAGAAGCCATCGGGGTGCGTTACTGGGCCTGCTTAGAGCTCGAGGTGAATACCTTCAGGGGGGACGGGGAGCTCGCCGCTCTTGGCAATCTTGACGGCCTTGATGGGCTTGTCTCCGGGAGCAGTCTGAGTGGCCTCGATCTTCTCAACCACTTCGTAGCCCTCCAGAACCTCGCCGAAAACGACGTGCTTGCCGTCGAGCCAACTAAAAAAGTGATCAGTTTCTGACTTTTATGATGTATAGATCGGACGGAGGGATCGGGTCGTGTGCTTACGAGGTGACGACAGTGGTAATGAAAAACTGGGAGCCGTTGGTGTCTTTGCCAGCGTTGGCCATGGAAAGAAGACCCTTCTTGGTGTGGCGGAGCTTGAAGTTCTCGTCCTGGAACTTGGCACCGTAGACTGTTATCGGGATTGGTCAATTGGCTTTCTAAATAAACATGATAACCTGGGATGTGTCGAAAACTTACTCGACTTGCCGCCAGTGCCGTCGTGGTTGGTGAAGTCACCGCCCTGGATCATGAACTGCTTGATAACGCGGTGGAAAGAGGAACCCTCATAACCGAAGCCCTTCTCGCCAGTGGCGAGGGCGCGGAAGTTCTCAGCAGTCTTGGGGACAGTGCCACCATAGAGACCGAAGACAATGCGGCCAAGCTGCTCGCCTTCCTGTTCGATGTCGAAGTAGACCTTTGCGGTGATCTTGGGACCCTTGGCGGCCTCGGCGCTTTGGGCAAAGAAGACCAGGCCGACCAGGAAAAGGGCGGCCGTGACGAGAATGCGGCGAACGCTGATCATGGTTATGGTGTTTCTCCTGTTGCGGAACCTGTTGTAGATACGGCAACAGTTGATGATATCGTGGTTGGAAAAGGGAGAGGGAGGGATGAGGCGGCGGCGGTGGGTAGGGGACACTTATACGAACAGGTTGCGCAATTGGACACTGTCCGCGCTTAGTGAGCTGGGGAACGGAGCTTACCAAGGGCCGCGCATCATTGGCTCTAGGTGGGCTGGGGGCAGCTTCAGTCCCGTTTCAGAGGGACCCCGCTACGAAACACTGAAAGTACACGGCAAGACCCCCAAAACCAACCACTAACCAGGAGCAGACTCCGCTGACACACTGCCCATGCAGTATGCAATCGGTTCGTTCGTGTCCCGCGATAAGGAGCCAATCAGTTTATCCCCGGTTTTACCGCAACAGCCCATATTTTTACAGCTTCAGGCATGTTTTGAACTGGAGGCAGGATTTGGAGAACCCGAGCATTCAATAGTGATACTACCCGAAATCCTGTCACAATGGTACACCCCCGCCGATTAGTTTCAATTTTGCGATTGATTGGGGACTGACTATCTTACAGGTGTTTATTCTCGGCATCAACTTCGGCGAGCAGAAGCTGGTCAAGGTAAGCATCGCACTCGCCCTCCAATCGGTCCGGTTTTTGTAAGACGACACACTCACACGACACTTCCTGCTCCTGTTAGAAAGCCCTTGAGTCGTTTTATGCGCTCGGGCCGACCACCTCCGCTCGCATCATGGCCAAATATTCTATCCACAAGCTCGCCAAAGTAGGATCCCTTGCGCCGAGGACTGTCACCTCCCTCACTGCCGAATTGTCGCAGATGACACTCGAAACCGACGCGCGAAGACTTGTCCAGGAGAACATTCGCAGGTTGAAGGATATGGGCACGTACCGCGGACGACGACACGCCATGGGTCTTCCTGTGCGCGGTCAACGTACAAGGACCCAGACTGCAACGGCAAACAAGCTCAACAGAATCGAACGGAGGGGTTAATCAACCTGTGCATGCCTGGCTTGGGTAGGCTGCGTCTACACTAGGGAACATGATTTACGCTTCCTTTGGGTGTGGAATATTGTGACTACATAAAAACGGCATATGCCCGTGTCATCACATTGTCAAGGCAAATGTTGGACTAGGAAGTGATTCGATACTTCCTGTGTAAAGATGTATATATAGAATGTACGATTGATACGAATGGGCTCATGTTTTCTGCATCAAACGCAAGAGCTCACCTAAGTAGACGTGCTGAACCACCCGACCGCCTCGGAGCCAGGAGTGGCCAATTCATCTTCCAGAGGAAGTTCCCCGTTGGCCTGGAGCCGAGCGGCAACAGCATCAACATCCTTCCAAACCCGCAGAATATTCCCACCCACTACTTTAGCTGCATCCTCGTCGCCAACGCCGTTCTTCAACAGTTCAGCTACCAGATCAGGGTATTTGGATACATCTTCGAAGCCCTTGGGGACGCTTGGAATACCGTCAAAATCGGTGCCGATACCAACATGATCAAAACCGATGAGGTTTCCGATATAGAGAATGTGTCGGGCGACATGCTCCAGCGTTGAGTTGGTAGGAAAATAGTCGGGAAGGCCGTTTTCGTTGCCTGATTCAACACACGAAATGAAATCGGGGGCAACGTTTACCATGACAACCGAATTTCGTTTCTTGACAAGCTGGAGGACATGATCCTTGACATTGCGAGGATGAGGGCAGATGCTATAGGCAGAGCTGTGAGAGAAAATCACAGGAGCTTTGGATCCGGCCCAGTCGCTTTTGTTACCAAGAACATCGAGCATGGTATCCTCACTAATAGTAATTAGTCTTCTGGGATGTTGTGATGGTTGTTGGGGATTGTAACGAACCTGACATGAGCGAGGTCAACAATCATGCCGATCCTGTTCATCTCGTGAACAACCTTGCGCCCGAGGGGGCTGACACCTCCCCAAAGTGGTTCGGCCTTTCGAGTAGGATGCTCCAGGAGAGCAGCGTCAGCAAATCTATTGTGGCAGTTGTGGGTGAGAGTAGCGTAACGGGTGCCAAGTTGATGGAAGCGACGCAGATTGGCAACGGAATTGCCAATCTGGTGCAGGCCCTCGATACCAAAAGGAGAAATAAATTTGCCTTGCTTGAAGGCATCGAGAGCATTAGAGCTGTCGACTTGTCCAGAAAAGTCATTAGGGTAGGCCTCCTGCACCCTTCTCATGACATCGATTTGATTCAGAGTAAACTGGACGCCTAAACATTGTCTTAGCACAATTCAATACGATAGAAATATGAGATGGGCGCAACTTTACTTTGAGCATAGTTTTCATCTGAAAAATCAGATCCATTGGTAGGGCAAGGAGCGTAAAGACTCCAGAAAGCGCCACCGCTCTGACCAAGCCGGAGACGCTGGAGATCAACATGACCAGGCAGGTTGCCATGCTCAAACGGCTCAGCAAACTCCTTGTCGTAGATGTGATTCTGATAGGCAAAACGGAGTAGGACAGGAAAGTCGACATGTCCGTCTAACAATTTGTGTATTAGTTACCAAAATGAGACGGCGCATGTTATGCGTTGAATTACGAAGTGTGCGGCAGCAAATACCTATCAATGGCGTAGTAGTGAGGACCTGTCGCGCACGCTCTTCAAGCGATAAGAGGTCCTGGCCATGCTTGGGGCCGTTGCGATAGCAGTGGGTGACAGGTCGGTGCAACAAGCTGAGAGCTAGAAGTGACAAGAAGATGGCCAGGAAAGCCTTCCGGGGTGTTAACTTAGGAGATGATGAAGGCTCATCGTTATCGTGATTATCACGCCTGGTTTTGCCTTTGGTTATGGGCAGGATGGGCTCGGTCCGGCCCATGTTGGGATAAGACACAATGAATTTGGCTATGACCAAAAGAGAAAACACGGGCTTCCTAGCTCAAAGCCTTCAACGAGAACGACCGAGGGATAGAACACAACCCAGTGTGAATCTCTTGGCATGGGTTTGTTGTGCTGTAGTTGAGTGTGGAGGTGTGTTTGGATCACGGTTCAGGGGACGTGCCGCGGGCCACTCCGCTAATTAGAGCGGAGTCTAAGTCCGCACTCCGCATCACGCAAGACAGCCACATAATAATTGGACGAAGGTCTCACGTTGATTTGTTCTCGAAGCTTCATCTTCATTGCATCATCCTTGTATTTGTCAGGGCCTTTGGCGTGCAATGGCGTTCAGTCTTGCGGCAATCAAGGGAAATTCCCAGTAAAGATGCTGTTATCAGGGCAGGAAATCGAGCTGATAAGTATGAAACCACGACCTGGACAACCCGGAGACCTAATGAGGTCTTCAATGGCAGATACCTATCCACCAACTTCTTTTGTTCGAGCAAGTACAGGGAGCAGCCCGTGAATAATGCCCCGGCATCATTTCAGTGCCACCTTCGGGAAGGGCAGCTTCTCACACTTCGTGGGATTTTTAGACAACGACCGCAATTGGAATGATGCAGTGTACGGCCCCAAGCACATATGCAGCTGCCCAGAAACCTTGGACTAAGAACAGCCCTCTTTAAGAATGTTTTGCTGGGAATGCAACACATTCCAGACCATATCAGGGTGACTGGATCGTTCGGGGACCTCGTTTGTCATTGGCATGTCGGCTAAAAATAGGGACATAACCC
>VTGB01000071.1:0-200895 GCA_013403855.1 Calonectria honghensis | reverse complement strand
GTGGGCAAAAAAAAAAAAAAAAAAAACTGTTGCGCGTTAAGGGGTCGTGCGTCGCGAGTATGTCAGCCCACCAGCGGGGCGTAGGCACGGCAGTCGATGATCGGAGCGATCCGGGTTGGGATGGGCTGGAGGTTTGAATTGGACGAGATGGGATAGGATGAGATTGGAAAGGTACGAGGCCAGGAGGGTGAGAGATGGTCTTGTTTGGAGCAGGGGATCTTGATCTTATGGTGTCATGTTTCCCCATTGTCATTTTTTTGTGCCTGGCAATAATTTTACATCAATGATCATCGTGTTCATGTAAATGGCAATTTAATCAATCAACTTGCTTCTGGAAGCAATTGGGTGTCATGAACGCCTGGAGCGCCATTGGGTTCAACCCGGATTTCATTGCCTGTCTTTGGTCAGCAAATGTCAGCGCGGCCTAGGGGTCCTGCTACAGTCGGTACGATGGGCGGTGGCGTCAGTACGTAGGGCAAAGCGAGGATGAGGACGGGCAGCCATTGACCAATTGGCGGAGTGAAAAAATGGCCTTATTCATCGGGTTCATCAGGGATGGGGACTGGGAAGGGGAACAGACAAAAAAGAAACAAGCACGGCGCACGGGGTGGTGTTGGAGGGCGGTGACGGGGAAGACAAAAAAAAAAGCCTGGGTCGAGTTCTTATTCGGAACGATGGAAGTAAGGCGGAAACCCAATCAAGATTTTTGCTGGCACATAACATAGGCCATACATCAGCCCATTTCTGGGAATTGGACGGACCCTTATTACACGACGGGGAATGTCTGCTTGCGGTGAAGAACAGCAACATCAGGCCAATCGTGGGAAATAAAATAACAACAAAGTCAAGAGCCGCGCCAGAGCCCACAAGCAACAAGCAGGGGAGCTGGGGCAGATGGAGACGCTGAGCCAGGGAGACGGAATCGACCGCAGCATCTGGGACGATGTACGCACCAGCCAGCCAGAAGGGTTGGTTTAGGAAGACAAAAAAAAGGGACACATCGTAGATAGACGATTGCGAACACCTCGCCACTGATATGGACAACACATGAAATCATCACAATCAATGTGGGCAATTCAAGAGGCTCTGTTTGTTCGGGACGGACAACGGACGAGATTATTATTGGCGTGCAGGTGTAAAAGGGTGTGGTGCGCTTAGTGGGGGATCTCGCTCGCAGCGAGATACGAATACGAATGACCAATGGGATGCCGCATCGCGTCCTTTAGATTATCGGGTGTCTGTGCATCTAGTGCCAATGCCGTGCAAGACAGGGAGCCGAAATGGGTAATTGTCAGGCACCATACGCAACCTCTCCGTACCCGTAAACGCAAAGTGCCCTTTACTGAGCCCATCCAATTCATCATGGGGGAAAAGACGTCTTGCTGTGCGCATCGTGCGCAGGGCTGGGTTGATGTCCCGACGGCACAGCACGGAGCCCGCCTAATGGGACTCGCAGGGGAGAAGGCCCGGGGGGGAATGAGGTGGTGTTGTAGGCTCGAAAGAGGGCACACCGCCTGCCGAGGAGGGAGGGAGAAAGGTAGCCTGCGACATGCCAGACGGTCGCATCGCATACGAATACTGGATGTACTCTGTAGCGTACCTCACGGCGCTGCGCTGGATCGCCCGCGGGTGGGTCTCGTCTTCACCACCCCCAACTGACGGGTTGGCACCTCCCCACCCAAGCCTCTTTCCCCCTTGCCCCAGGCCGCTGGACATAATAATCTGTCTACAGTAGTCTGGTCCCCTTGTCGGAAAAAACGACGGGCGGGCAATTACATATCAGTTAATCTCCTTCGCGCCTTGGATTCATTTTTCTCCTCCATCCTCATCCTCATCCTCATTCACCTGCCTCGCTCAAGGTACTTGAAGCGCGAGCATCCTCCCTTTATTCTCGCCCTCGGGTCCTTCTCCTTTCTTTCGTTATTCGTCGCGTCCTTTCAGCATCCACTGCCTCCCACCTCCCGACACCACCTCCTCCCTCGCCCGCCGACTTTTCGCCATGGGCATCGTCCAAGAACTTGCGGGCCACCCGCTGGTTCTGGAGTTCCAGAACCTGCCGACCGGCTACCAGGTCGCCATTGGCTTCACTGCCTTCATCGTCCTCTCCGTCA
The DNA here is from genome assembly GCA_013403855.1 of Calonectria honghensis. Lineage (NCBI taxonomy): Eukaryota > Fungi > Ascomycota > Sordariomycetes > Hypocreales > Nectriaceae > Calonectria > Calonectria honghensis. The sequence continues at coordinate 198,784 of VTGB01000071.1, read as the reverse complement.
TCCTCAATGTCCTCAACCAGCTCTTCTATGACCCCGATGAGCCCCCGGTCGTCTTCCACTGGTTCCCCTTCGTTGGCAGCACCATCACATACGGCATGGACCCTCCCCGCTTCTTCAAGGAGAACCGCGCAAAGGTTGGCATCCCTATACCCTTATTTGGCATGAGCCAATTGCTCCTGGATGCACCTCCTGAGGCCAATCCCGCCAATTCTCTGTCGCAAACGAAGCTAACCACTCAATTTCTGTCTAGCACGGAGATGTTTTCACCTTCATCCTTCTCGGCAAGAAGACCACTGTCGCTGTTGGCCCTACCGGAAACGACTTCATTCTCAACGGAAAGCTCAAGGACGTGAGCGCTGAGGAGATCTACACCGTTCTCACCACCCCCGTCTTCGGCAAGGATGTCGTCTACGACTGCCCCAACGCCAAGCTCATGGAGCAGAAGAAGGTGCGCAATTGCCCAATACTCGCCCACTTGTCTTTGTCACGCTCATTTTCTAATCTTGTTATGAATAGTTCATGAAGATTGCCCTTACCACTGAGGCCTTCCGATCCTACGTCCCCATCATCTCCAACGAGGTCCGCAGCTACTTCAAGCGCACCGCCGGCTTCAAGGGCAACTCTGGTGTTGTCGATATCCCCAAGAAGATGGCCGAGGTCACCATTTTCACCGCCTCCCACGCTCTCCAGGGCAGCGCCATCCGAAACAAGTTTGACGAGTCCCTCGCTGCTCTCTACCACGATCTCGACATGGGCTTCACCCCTATCAACTTCATGCTTCACTGGGCTCCCCTTCCCTGGAACCGCAAGCGTGACCACGCCCAGCGCACCGTTGCCAAGATCTACATGGACACCATCAAGGAGCGCCGCGCCAAGGGTGACCAGGACACTGAGCTCGACATGATGAAGCACCTTATGAACTCTACCTACAAGAATGGCGTCAAGGTCCCCGACCACGAGGTCGCCCACATGATGATTGCCCTTCTCATGGCTGGCCAGCACTCTTCTTCTTCTACTAGCTCTTGGATCATGCTCCGTCTCGCCCAGTACCCCCAGATCATGGAGGACCTTTACCAGGAGCAGGTCAAGGCTCTCGGTGCCGATCTCCCCCCTCTGCAGTACGAGGACCTCGCCAAGCTGCCCCTCAACCAGGCCATCATCAAGGAGACCCTCCGCCTTCACGCCCCTATCCACTCCATCATGCGCGCCGTCAAGCAGCCCATGGCCGTCCCTGGTACCAAGTACATCATTCCCACCTCTCACACTCTCCTTGCCGCCCCCGGTGTCAGCGCTTCTGATCCTGCCTACTTCCCCAACCCTGACCACTGGGACCCTCACCGATGGATGGAGGGCTCCCCCAACGCCCCTACTCTTGGCCGCAGCAACGACGAGGACGAGGAGAAGATCGACTACGGCTACGGTCTTGTCAGCAAGGGTTCCGCCTCTCCCTACCTGCCCTTCGGCGCTGGTCGTCACCGATGCATTGGCGAGCACTTTGCCAACGCTCAGCTTCAGACCATTGTGGCTGAGGTTGTCCGTGAGTTCAAGTTCCGCAACACTGATGGCGGCAACACTCTGATCGACACCGACTACGCCTCCCTCTTCTCCCGACCTGTGGAGCCTGCCAACATCCACTGGGAGAGACGCAACTAGACTATAGAGTTGAGATGGAACGAAACCTGTACATAAGCAGCAAGGCAGCGGGCACGCTGAGGAGTTGAGAATAATGAATGGCTGTATGAAAAGACAATTCTGGTTTGCAGTGCCGGCAAAAGCCCCGGCAGTATATCTATATACTTTAATATGAAAACCCGTTAAAAGAACAGATTGCTCAATTCTGGTGCTGAATTTGGTGTGACGTGTGGTTTGAGTTTCTCCGTGTTTGGATCAACAAGCTCCGTACCACTTTGAGCTACCCTGCCTATATATCATATCCTTGTCATCATGGATGAGCAACTGACGAAGGGAGTAAAAAGATGTAAGAGTTATCATCTAATGTGAGTATTGCTAGAAAAGTTAAGCAAAGTAGGTCAATATGTCTGGGCCGCTTGCGATGGAGGGGCACGGTGATTTAGATGAGAACTAAGCCCATCCGACTGTGTGATCGCCCGGCACACATCTATCCGATTGACCCCACTCGGATGAGGCGCCTAACTAACACATCATGACACACATAAACAAACGAGGCCTCCATTGCCTCTCTTCTAATCGCCCCTGAAGATTTCTTGGCCTCTTCAGCTCGTGATAGAATCGCCCAATCACAACATCACGGTATGGCCTGGCAGGAACCAACGTCCAAGATGATCGCAGAAGATGTGTGTGTATACTAACTGGTTCAGGATGTGACTCCGAAGTGACCGAGATCTCCTTATTCGCGCTCAGTTCAAAAATAACTTGATCTACTCAACAGGAAACAAGGCCAAGGAAGCACCACATGAGTGAAGATTACGGTCCTTTGGTTCGTCTTTGGGGCCTGGGCCTGTCCCAACTCCCACCCACCGACGGCAAGGGCGATGACCTGAAGGCGTTCCTCGGCGCCATTCTGAATGAGGCGCTGCCGTTCATTAGAAGCGTACCAGCCCAGGGTTCTGACGATGGAACGCCGTGGAAGCGCGGGCCTCTCAAAACCTTTCCTCATTCCACAGCGCCGGTTCAACTATACAGCCGTACCGTAACGGCCGGCAGCCTCCGTGCCACTGCCGAGAAGCACAAGCCGCCCGGCCTCGGCGCTGCTCAGGTTCGGCCAGAGTCGTGGGCGCTGCGGCGGAGCGTGCACGAGGACGCGGCGATCAAGGGCTCTGCGTCTTGGGACGAGTTTGTGCGGTGCTTCAAGGAGAAGCACGCCGAAGCCGAGGTCGCCTTTACGCCCAACATCGCCAGCACGAAGCTGCACCACGAGTGGGATTGCGCAGGGATCGAAATCGAAGCTGCAGGCGGCGAGATGTGGATTGACTGGACGCTGAAGCACGAGGAGTCGTTGCACCAGCTGCCCAGCCCGTTGCAAAAGCGCGTGTTCCCCGTGCTGCAAGCGACGGCGGCCGTCCGCGGACGTCGTGAGTTTTTCATCGTTCAAGTGGCGACGCCCGGTGAGAGCAGCAAAGAGGAGCGCGGTGGCAACGGTGTAGTTCTGGCGTCGTACACGAGCGTCGAGCTGGTGAGGGAGACGGACGACGGTGCCAAGATCGAGTGGACGATGGGGACGGCATCCAACGCCGGGGGCGTTCTGCCCCCGTGGGTGCAGCGGATGGCGGTTCCGGGGCAGATCGCCAAGGACGTCGGCATGTTCCTGGGCTGGGTTGCGGAGGAGAGGGAGCGAGAAGGCAGCGCCATACTCGGAGGCGCCGTCGAAGAGGTGGACGGCGACGGGATGACTACGGTTCAGTTGTGAACATTGAAGCCGCTATGGACAGTGCTGCGCTTCTTTTGTAAATCGATTCAATGTGAGGAATGTAAGGCGCTATTTGGCTTCCTTCTTGACACTAGGAAGCATTGCTGAACTTGTTGATGGCAAGTCCCTTCCTACAGCACCCTCCGCCGCACCTTCCTCGAGCATGTTCTTTCCTCAACAAACCTCACGTGCACTCAGTTTGTATGTCCTGTAAATCAATTCTCTTCAACTTATTCTCACCAACACTTTCCAACATTTATCCACTCCCTCAGCGAAAAGCCTCGAAACTACCTGCATAATACAATCTTCTCAATACAACATTTCCCTTTGTTCACTTACATAATCAGCTGTAACATTGTTCAAGACAATGGGTCGACATCGTCGCTACTCATCCCCCTCGATTGCAAGGAAATTTGTGAATCAATCATTCGAAACCGATCTGGCTAAGCTTCTCGCCCCTGTTTCCTCAGGTACTGCTGCCGCGCCCATGGCACCCTCCAAACATCAAGAGTCAGCGGAAGCCCTCGCCAGAATGACACCCGAGCTTGAGCTACGTGACGTCCGGAGTCGTACAGAGCGACTGGATCGCGATTTACACATTCTACAGATCAAGATGGGTCATGACAAGGCCTCTCGCGAGGAAAATGGACAGCGCCTTGGCAATCTGCTGACGGAGATGGAATCCTTCAGAGTTGCTATGGGAGACATCCAGAACGGGCTGATGGATCTTAAGGGTGGTAATAAAAGGCAGGAACGTGTGCCTGTGGTGCACAATTATCAAAGTGAATTGAAGGATATCAAAAGAGGGGATCAGTGGTTCCAGTCTTGTGTTGAGGGCAGACAGCCGTCGGCGTGGCCGAACACTGAAGTAGATGCGTTGCGCCGAGTCCATGCATCGGTTCCTAGGGAGCCTAAGACCCCAAAAGGTGAGCATAGCTGCCAAGTAAGACGGCCCATCTTCAAAACTGATTGACTTTGTTCATATATCAGACAATACAACTGTTGAGATCAAACGTCGCATCCGAGAGGGCATCAATTCCACTCGGCGCTGGAACCGTGAGCACAAAACTAGTCGCCTCCCTGACTCCCAATTTGTTGCCAACTACCTCAGAAAGCAGTCGCAGAGGGACCCGGCCATGGCCGTCCATCTCCAGCGGTCCCTTCAGAGACGCATTCGCGAGCGGGACACTCTCACTGGAGGTACATGGTCGCAACCCCGAAATCTCGACGAGCTGTGCCAGAGAGTTTCCTGGAAGGATGTCAAGGACATGGTGAAGGATGTGCTGGTTGACAATGAACAACGCACCACGAGGTTGTTGAATGGAGCAATGATGAATTGAATGTCAGCCGAGCACTTGCTCCTGTGAGTTATCTTGGGGCCACATGAGCATTTGTGACAAAGTCTCTACAAAAGTACATGGATGTATTCATCTTTAGCAAACTGCGACTAGAAAAAAAGGACAAGATGGTTTCAAGATGAGCCCCAATGGGTATTAATGCTGACTGTGGTATTTTAATTCTAATCCCGTAAACCAGCCTACCATGTTCCGGTATAGCCAACGCCTCCAACGCCAGTCCCCTCCTCCCTCGTGAGAATACAATCCCCAGGTGATAGTGTAACAAGTGTTTTTTTCTGGAGAGGTTTTTTTTCTTCTTCTTTCTTCTTGTTCTTCTTCTATTAGTCATCCGTCTCAATGCCGATGGACGACTTTTTGAGCTCGATTTCTGACTTGAGCTGCTTGATCTGGGCCTCGAGACGGGTTCGTAAGATCTTGTTTTGGGTGCGGCCCAGCTCGACCTGCTTGTTGCCGAGCTGCTTCTGCAAGTCGGCAATGATGTCCTTGACGCCCTGCAGCTCATCGCGCTGCGCGCGGGCGTCGTCGTCGAGGTCGTCATCGTCGTCATCGTCATCATCATCGTCATCCGATGCCTCCTCCGATTCGTCGGCCTCGATACTGTCGTGGACAGCCGGCGTGTTGACGTTTGTGGTGAGGGGCGTGGCCATCTCCCCGCCGGCAGCCGGCGTCTCGGCCATGATGTCGTCGGCGTCGGCAAAGGCAGCTTCCAAGTCTGCCTCGAGGTCCATGTCCTCCTCGCCGTTCTGGCTGCCAAAGTAGTCCATGGTCTCATCCATTTCGCCCTCGGCATCTTCGCCCTCGGCATCCTCGTCGTCGGCACCTTCCTGCCGCTCGTCGACCCATTCCCAGCGCGTCGCCGAAGCCTTTGCGTCCTCGGCAAGGAGGCGCTCGACCTCTGCCTCCTTGTCTTCAATCTCTTTCCGGCTGATGGTTTTGGCGAATCGGCGATTGAGACAGTCGTGCATGGGCGGCGTGAGACCGTGTGGCCACTTGAAATGGGTGTCAATCATGCTTGGTAGGGGGACCTGCTTGGCTTCGATATCGTTCACCACCTGCTGGAACACCAGCAGCATCTGGCAAATATCGGCAGACTTGAGCAGAGACTTGCGATCCCACGTCTTCATGGCTTCTGTAATGGTGGGTAAATCAACCATGACGGCTGCATACTTGACGCCCTTGACCGTCAAGACGGCGCGTCGTGTATCTTCCTCAAAGAATCTGAGCTGTATGTCGGCTCCTCCCATGTTCCGCGGAACACCCATCTTGCCATTCTCCATGCACCAACGCACGTAGTCGCAGTGCTCACCCGGCAGCATCCGCAGCACGAACTGCTCCTCGATGGCAGGGTCCTTTTCTCGGTCGCTAGCCTCCGAATCGTAACCGTCACCTGGCGGATGCGTAGGCGCGCGGCCCTTGGGCTTGACGACGAGGGTCGGCGTCATGCCGGGCTTTGGGGGCTTGAGGGGCTTGAGCTTGATCTTGGTTGGCGGGTGCGACACGGCGAGGGGCTCATCGTCGTCATCTTCGTGCGCGCGCTTCTTGCTCTCGACCAGCTTCTGCGTGGGTTTCGGCTGTCTCCCGGCCTTGGTCTTGGCTGGGGGCTTCTCGGCAGGCGTTGAGGGCTGCGACGGTGTGATTTTGAGCTTCACCTTGCGCGAGACACCTCCCGTGGGCGTCGCCGCCGAGGCAGGGGCGGCGGTGGATGAGGCCGGCGCGTTGGCGTCTGCGACAAAGGACGACGACCGACTGACGTTGATCTTGAGCCGCGGCTTCGGCGGCGCTGAGCCGGCTTCGGGTGCTGGTGTGGGCATGCTGGGCGACGGTAGGGAAGGATGGTTAAAAGAGTGATGGGTAGCTCGACGTCGAGCGAAGCTCTCCGCTCGACGCGGAGCCTAGCGCAGGCTCGGGCGCTCCGTGCTAATCGTGTTAAAAGGCGCCCGGGAATTCGTGCCGACGCATGGGGCGCGGAACTGGGTACGGCTCGTCAAGAGGATTCGCGGCGACAAGTCGTGGTGTGTCGATGTTGAAAGAACTGAAGTAAGGCTTTTGGTTAATTGAGCCAGGCACGCCGCATTGGACAGGCAGAGACGCGGGTTTGTGGCGTTGTCCCACTTTTATCCGTGTCACAGCCACAATACACTGGAGTGAGGCTCGTCTGTATCAACTTCAGAACAACCCTTGAATGATTGAGAGTCCGATACTTTGTCGCCAGGGGCCCGTCCCAAAAGATTAGATAGCCTAGGTTTCCCTCCCAAAAGAAATAAAATAATGCCTAAATAAATATTATTCTAAGAAATAACCTCAGGATTTTTTAGAATTGGTTTTGATTCAAAAATCGTAGTTATTTTGATTCGGCCGACTTATACAGTCACCGTAGTCGGGAAGTATCTTCGTTACAATCATTCAACGGCTGGATTTTACACGGGTATAGATTCTTGCTTCAGGGGCTAGATCTGGTTTCTTTGATATACAAGTTTGCTGTCGGTGATGCAGTATATGGTTTCGAACGGTTTGGTGAAATTCATCATGAATTATGTAACGTCGGTGGGGTCAGGGACCCCGACCAGGCGTTATATACGGGTGTGTGCCACAGGGTAAACGCGGTGACTGCGTTTACTGCTGAATCTTTTGCCTCAGCGGTGACTGGTCTATTGGAACAATGCGCGATTGGCACCGCCTTTGTTACAAATTACATAGATGCACAGGCTCGGTCTCGGATCGTTGACATGGTGATCATGACATTGTATTGTTTGTCGTATGTTGCTAATGTAGCCGTGAATCGGCTTTCCTGTAAGAGCCTTTCGAGGTCTCTTCTAATAGATGCAACTAAAACAGCTCATAAAAAATAGCACCACTCGTTTCTGAAAACGAAATGATGTACTAACGCTAACTAACCGTGACGCTGGGGTATTTTTTTCTCGCAATTCACATCTTACACCCCCTCTGAACAATTTGATAAAAATAATTAGGCCGTAATAAATGAAAAGAATACTGATTGGGATCATGGATGTATTACCAATCAATACCGGTCCACCCATACGATCCATCAACATTCACCCAGCCGCCCTTCTCAAAGGCGGCCTCCCAGCCCATCATCACGGCCAATAGGCGACAGCCCATTGCGCTCACGGCGCAAACCACCTGGTCACTGACTCCAGCAAGCACTGCAAGATCCATCATGTACGCCCGCCCAATCAGACTCCGCAATCTCAGCGTCTGCTCTGAAGGGGTCGCGAGGTGTCTCGGCAGCTTGTTCACATTGGGAACGTTAACTCCCTCAGGTGCGTCTGCGGCATTGTTCTTGCGCTCGCTGCCAAGATTCCAAAACATGGCCGCATAAAAACCACCCTCCCAGCCAAAGGAATCATCCACAACATTTTCCAGCGGCTTCTGCTTCTGGTTGGCCTCTGCCAAGGCGGCTTTGGAGGCTAGGCGGATTCGTTCCTGGGAAGCGGGGATTTGGAGAAAATCGGGCAGCTCGTACACTGCTGGGTCATCCGAGGCAATTACCTTGAGAGACTTTCGGTCGCTGGCGTTCTGGACTGTTGTCTTGTTGTAGTACTCATCCACAAGGTTTCCAGCGCGCTCGAGAAAGACCTCAGGGGGGATGTACCCATCGCGGTACTGATACTCGATGGGATGCTGATCACCATGGCGAATATGCATGCCCACAATGTGAACTTTCGGAGCTGAGGGCTCGACCTGGATCTTGGACTGGAGCCTGCCAATACGTCCATCGACATACTTCTGGTCATCCTGGGTGAGACCAAGCATGGCTTCGTAGCCCGTGCGAGCAAGATCAAACATACCGCGCAGACCGCGACCGGTACCAGCTTTGCGGTGGCTCTTGGCCAACAGGGCGGGGAAAATTTCCTTTGCGGTCATAGTTGTGACGGCAAGGTGACGAGCTTGAAAGGGGCAAGGGACAATATGGTGCCGAGGAGGAGGCCGGCAGTCAGGGACGGGTGGTGGGGCAAAGATATCTTCGTAGGAACCATAAACCCAACGAGTATCATCGATGAAGAAGGCACGACCCTGTTCCTTGGCCAATCCATAAAAGGTCCACATCATCATGAGTGTGTTACCTAAGCCCGCATTAGGGGTCTCCAGGATAAAAGTCATAGAACTGTCGCAAACAGGCCTGGAATCTATCGATTCCTTGTCCAGACCAACAATGTTGCCTGTAGCTTTGGCAGGGGTTTCGCCGACATGTGTTGGCAGCAAGCCCTTCTTCTCAGCCTCGTGCACATCTACAAAATAGTCATCTGGGGCGTCGTAGCTCAGCATGACCTGCTCAGAAATGGGGGTTTTATGGTGGAGATCCCTGGCACGGGAAGAAACCTCCCGGCACTGTCCAGTCATGTCGGTGTACTGGTCGATAGACAAGGGAAATTCATAGTCATGGGGGATAGACACCGTCCACTTCGAGCGTCCCTTCTTGTCGCTAATCATTATTGGAGTGGGAAAATCGGGGAGGTCGTCCTGGCCGATCATCTCGAATTCCTCCTGCTTGGCAAAGTATGGCCAAACAGCCGGCATGACATTGCGGTTCCCAAAGCGCAACATCACCAGGTATACGGCAGTAAATAGCCCGGCAAGAAGGAAAAGACGTCGAAAGACCCTGCTCGGCCGAGTGACCAAAATCTGCGAGGGGGATCTTTTGGGCCGCGGGACCAAGGCGGGAAGACTTGGCGAAGGTGGAGGAGAAAAGAGGAGATGGTTAAAGTTGAATCGGGACGAAGTCGAAGAAAGAGGGCCGCGGTCATTGTGGTTGTATGAACCTCCTCTACGGAGGTTCAATCGAGCCGGGGCGACCAACATCTTGGTGTGAGTTGCAGCGGCCATCGGACTGAGATGCATGGAGATGCGATGGTCTTATAGAAAAACAAGGTGGACGAGAGCCGAACACAGTTCGGGGCCGAAATGATTTAGACGCAAGCCAAACAAGCAGCCCTAGATGATGCCGTAAGGGTACACCCGGAAGAAAAGGAGTGTCTGGAAAAGATGGGCAGTAAGGAGTGTGTATGCAAAAACTGGAGACTCGCAACCAGTCCAGCAAGCAACAGGGAGCGACAAAGTCGTGAATAGATTGACGATACTACATTTGGTGACACGCGAAACCAGCGTGCGTCGCCTCTGCCGAGCCTATTGCGCAAGCGCAGGAAAATGGTAATGATGGTGTCGAAGCAAAAAGAGAGGAAGGGGCCGTATTCAAATAGCTTGATTCAGATAGGCCGCATAGCAGAAGGATCGATCAGCCGCAGATGAGTGAGGCTATTGATTTGAAGCAGCTTGCGGAAATGACGGGAGACAGGTCGAAACAGAAAGCTGCCCAAACCACGCAGAGGGGCCAGTGAAGTCGAAGAGAATGTATTGAAGCCCAGCAAGAAATGAGAGACGGACGAAGGATCGTAGTCGGGATGCCCTGGGGATCTGCCCAAACTAAACGGAACAAGAGGAGGAAACAGAAACAAAAGAAGCGGAAAGCTAATATGAAAAACGGCGAAGGGACAAGGGAGCGTGAGTTTGCAGGAAGCAAGAAACAGAACCAGGGTGCAGAAGACGTCGAGTCCCCATGCGGAGAAGAGAAAGAGAGGGAGAGAGGTGAAATTGAAAGAGGACGAGACAGTCGGGATGATGCCGGCTGGCGTTTAGATGACTAGGGTCCGCAAAAGACCAGCACCGGGATTACAGGGCAGCACCCCGGCCGCAGGGTGGCGCTTTGGGTGCGCTGCTCAGGACCCTGTCACGGGTGGTGGACGAAAACGGGCGCCGGCTCCTAGGAGGGGAAACGGCGGCCGAAACTACGCTCTCTTGGCTGGGTACACTTTTTTTTTCTTTCGCAGCTGCATGGATAGGCCATCTTTCTCTTCAAACAATAGCCGAGCTACACGCTCATATCGCATTCAGAAAGGAAGTTTACGAGAGATGGAGTGGATGATAAGAATGACTACGCCGCCCGCTGGCTGGCTCAGCCCGACGCGGCATATGTCAACAGCTGGCTGTAGCTCTGACAAGTCCCCCACACTAGCCAAGTCCTTCACCATGAGCTCAAACAACCCCCGCTCCTCGGACCATATGCATACACCAAAAGCTGCAAGTGCGGGAGGCTTTTTTGGGGGAGAGCCCCAACGGCACCCTCGGAGTCGCAGGTTGATTGGAGCGATTATCTCCAGGGACGGGGGAGGTTTGAAGCGAGTGGTCCCCGGACCGAAAAAAGCACACGCACACAGACGGGCGACGTATGACAGGAGCATCAAGGTGGTATTACCGCATGGGCTTTCTCTTCCTATCTAGAAAGGTGCCAAGCACAGTCCGAGGAAACGAGAGAGCGAGAGCGAGATAGAGAGAGAGCCTGTATAGTGGTACCTAGGCCAGTGCTCATTCAGGTACATGACACAAGGCCGTTTGACATCAGCGGGAGGCTGCGAGCCAACCAAGCCGAGACCCCCCTCACAAATATGGAACATGTCGACGTTCCCGTGTTCATGCTGATTTAAACTCGCAGACCAATACCAATGGGAAAGGGTCTTGCCTTGGGGATACGGCGGTGGCAAGCTCTGAAAAAGCAACAGCCCCCTTTCCCTTTTCCCTCATGACGACATTGTGTTGACTCTGGATGACGAATTAATTGCTCGTGGCGAGAGCATGCCGTGTGCGCGGCGGGGCCAGCCAATGAGAGCCCTACAACCTTGTGGTTCATGATCCTCTTGATCCTCGCTACCCATCACTGATCATCCGAACGTTATCCTCTGCCAGAAGCCACCCACAAAAACACAGCGACTTGCCGCCCACTGGTGCCTCGTCTGCAGGAACGCGCAGTGGCTTGGCAGGGGTGTCTGACGGGCACCCAGCTCTTCTGCGAGCTAGCTTCGTTTCACATCCAACCGTCAAACAAGGGTTGCTCACTGCGTCCAATCACAGCCCGCACCGTCCTTGACCCTCGACAGAGCCTTGGGCATTTCCATTCATCTCGCTGCCGCTCTGGAGAGGCAATCATTTCCAGGGCCCATGTCACCCCAGCCAACCACATCGCTGCACGCCAAGTATCGCCGCCCTATTTGATGCTGATGCGGAAGAGCGCGCAATCTCGTACCCCTTCCTGTGCATTGCTTGACTTCATCTTGCTGATAGACTAAACAAAAAGGCCTGCAGCTGCAAGCCCATGACCAAATGAAGAAGCCTAGCTGCCAAAAAAACGAGGTCCCCTGGCACCAGGCTAAAACAAATGGCACGACCGTCCGCCCCAGCTGACTACAATACAATGCCCATCTTCTTGATACACCAAGCCATGTGCCCCGTGTTTTGCCTTGGTCACAGACTGCGTCTCGCCATCAATGTCATTTTCATGCTCTCCCGCTCTCCTTTGGTCTGTGTCCTGCAACCCAACCAGCACCGCCACCTGCTCAAACATTTCGGCATCACCACATTGTCCCGTCGTCTCGTGTGTCTGCTCGGCGGTTCGCCGTACGCTCCTTGGCGGGACGCACACAGTAAGCATCCCATCGCCAGCAGAGGATAATTGTCGTCCCGAAGTTGGCAAAGTGGAAATCTCGCCTCCAATTTCCCACCAATGGTACCCGCCAACCGACCGAGCTCTTGCAGACCTGTTGAACGATACACCACCGTCCGTCTGCAGTATGCAGGTGACTGGGCTGACAAACCCCACCATGGACCAACATCCTGCCCGTTTGCCGGCGATGCAATGTCCGGTTCGTCTAGTGCATGTCGTTTTTCACGAGATTCGGTTTGGCAGCCGAAATCTCTCTACACAATCCTTGCCTTGTTAGCCTCCCAGCGTTGATTTCTCCTAGCGTCGTACGGATCTCGTATCCTTATGCGTCTGCCCGAGCCGTAGTTGTAATTGTTTGGTCCTCTTTCCGAGTAATCAATGCATACGTGCATCCATCCATCCATCCACAACATCGGACCTGAATCCAATTCAAGCCCTTGGCCCACTTTACAATGCAGCACCAAGCTCTCACCTAAGAATTCTGTCAAACTTCAACAAGTTTCTCCTCACATCCGGATACTATGTTTCACAGAATTTTATCACGACAGGCAAGTAGGCAAACTTCAAACTCAATGCAATTCAGATAGATTTCTCCTTTTATCATTCTCTAGGCTCGTGACCTTTTCGTTTCCATGATAAACCATCTAACGACAACAACGGTGTGCGATGTCTTGCATCCACACCACATCCTCTGCTGGCTGTATAATACATATAAATGAGTTGGAATGCAAAAAAAAATCAGAATGAAAAAGAAATCAGCCCCAACGTAGACGCCACGATGCGTCCGCTGCTTCTCTCCTACTAAATTACTCACACATATGCGGCGTTTCCCGTCCCATCCTCGTCTCGTCGAACTGATTGCTATACGGGTGCCCACACCATGAATCAAACAAATAATGTCCTCCCATGTTCCCTTTTGCTCAAGAAAAACGAAAGTGACCGGGTATAACGCAAACAACTCCCGTTCCTTGAAACAATGTTCCTTTCCCCAACGCCACTTGCTTTGCTCAACTTTGAAATACCAATTGCTCTCAACAAAGAAAAAAAAACACAAAATATAATGGAATAGGAAATAAGGGGGAAAAAAGGCGGACAGATTTTCCTCTTCAGTACCCTCTACAGCTCGACAGGGGCCTTGGCTTCAACAGGTGACGGCGTTGCGCTTCGAAGTGGTTCCGGGTTCTGTGCTGGCTCTTGCAAAGTGTCCATCTTCTGTCCGCTGGCAAGTCGCACACTTCCTCGCTTGCCTCGGACGATCTGACCGGAATCGACACGATCCTGGAGCATTTCGTCCAACATCTTGTTCATCTCATCAACTCCTCGCGCTCGCTTCTTGTCGCTCAGCGGACTGCCTGGCATAGATGACTGGCTCGGAGAGAGTGGTGATCGGGGTTCAGTAGAGGCTTCAGCGGTGTCTCGCGATCGTGCAGCACTTCGTAGTGCAGCCAACATCCGGTCCTTATCATCGAGTCTAGCTCGTAGATCTGCGATCTCGTTATCCTTCTCGCGAAGCGCGGCTGCTACGCTGTGGTCTTCTCCGACCATGATCCCTTTGTTAGGAGCGGTGAAGCCCACCGAAGTGCGCGACGAACTTGCCCGGCGGGCTTGTAACAGTCGTTTCTCAAGTGTGGCAATATATCGGTTTTTATCAACGAGGTCGGATTGTAGGGCACGGTTTTGAGCCGCCAAAGACGCTGTTCCGTCTCCAAATTCACCAACGCTATCTTCGTCAACATCCCCGGATTCCTCTGCAGCAGCAGCAGCAGCAGCACGCTGGTTTCCACCACTCGATCGTCGTCCGATGGTGGAGGTGGCTGAGGTAGTGGATGAGGTCCGCTCCAGGATAGACTTGCCAGATATCGAAGGCGCCGCAACAGAGGACCGAATCGAGGCTGGGAGTGAAATCTGGGAGTAACGAGCATATTGTCCCAAAGAGCTCATGGAACCGTTTGAGTTGACACCGATCGACTTGGAACTAAGGATCAGGCGATTCAGGTGGTCGATACGCTCCTTCAGGGCGGTACGTGCCAATTGCATCTCGAGAATTTGTTCTTCGTGTCGTTCTGCTGCCTCAGCTTCTCTGGCCCGCTCCTCTTCTTCGATGTGGATCTTCTCCTCTTCAATAGAACCCTTCCTCTTCTTCTTAGCTTGAGTGTCCAGCTGTTGCCTGAGATCTTGGATCTCCATTCTGTACCGCTCTAGCAGCACGCGGGCACCTCCATCGCCACCTGCACCGAGGGCCTCCTCGGCCTTCTTTGCGTGGCTGACAATGCTGTTCTTGGCTCTTGAGGCAAACTTGAGAGTGTTGATGGTCTCCAGAACGTGGCTGTTGCTTGAAGCCGCGCTGTTGCCCGATCCAGTCTGGATTGTGCACAGAATACTAACAAGTGAGTTACCAGACAGAGCTCCTTGGAGCAATCGGGTGAGTTTGCTGTCACGGTAGGGAAGATGCTTGTCACCGCCCTTGCCTTCCTTGTCCTTACATTCGGAAAGTTTCGAAATAACTGTTCCCAGAGTGAGCAGACTCTTGTTGATGTGGGCTCCTTCTTGCCGTCGCTCCTTAGATTCAGCAGCCTTCTCAGAACCAGCAAGATCAATGAGACTCAGCGTGGAAACTCGAACGCCTCCAGGAAGAAGCCCAGAACGTTTGCTCTCGCCAGGGTTTCCAGCGGGCATACGCTCTCGACTCTCTACCACAATCTGGACGACGGCGTGACTTCGCGAACTACGGGCGTTAAACTGAGTACTGGCAGTTCGTCGGGCCTGGTCTCCGCGAGAAATTACTCGCAACAACTGGGTTGGACTCTGCACAATCTCCTCCTTGAGTGGTGTGGCATATACGCCTCTCTTGCTATCCTCGCGCAGCTTAATTTCTTCCTGCTGTGCGTTGACTCCAACACCGCCTCCAGTTGCCATGCTCAGCAGATCATGAATCTTTTCGTTATAGATTTCAAGATAACTGACTCGCAGTAAAAACTCGCGTGAAGGTGTCTCGCGAATATATGAGAAGATGTCGGTAATGGCCAGGGGGATCACACCGGGTGATGAGGCAGTTCCTTGCATAGAGAACGTCTTGCCAGTACCGGTCATTCCGTAAGCGAAAACAGTTCCGTGGTAACCTTCCATAACTCGTCGCACTAAGCGCTTCGCAATGTGGTCGTATACTCGAGAGTTGTTGTCGTGGGTCGTGAAGACATTATCTGCCATGAACGATTAGTAAATTTTCAAATATTGCCTGATCCGAGTTCAGCATACCATAGTAATGATCACCGCCATCCTTTCCTCTGTAAGAAATAAGAGACTTCCGGCCATCTACCAACCACTCGCCTTCGGTATGGCTTCCTGGGTTCCCAGCATCTGGCCTAACACGAACACTGACGACAACGTTGCCCTTTCCGTCAATCTTGGACGTTCGCTTGTCGGGGGAATCGCTTTTCTGGGCTGACCCATCGGCAGGGTCATCGTAGGTCGTCGCTGATGTAGAGTAGGAGTCCTGAGCCGACGAACTTCGGCTCTGTGGCGGAGATGCAACACTGATTAAGCCATCCGACATTCGCACGCTGGAAATAGACTTGCCGTCGCCGCTGCCGTTCAAAAAGCTGGGGGTAGCAGATCCCATGGCGCTGTATGTCAATTCTTTTGCGGCCTTCGATTTTCTTCGGTTCTTGTCGACGGGTGCTCGTGGGCTTTGGGGAACGCTACCCGTACGGGTATCGCCACGTGGTGGTTGAGGGAAGGAGTTGATGCTGACGCTTTTTCGGATCGTCTTGCCGGCGCCATTTGTGGCAGGTGCAAGTTTACTAGGTGTAGGGAGGCCAGTCGTCGGGATTGCTGGGCAAGGAGGCGCCAAGCTCATGGCCGAGGGTGTCCTCAAACCCGATCGAGGGGTGCCAGGTGCTGACTTGGAAGGGTTCGGAATCCCGCCGGTGCTCTTGCGAGTCCTGCTAACTGGTAAGGCCGGCAAGGCCATGTTCGGGGGGCCAAGCGATGGCCGGGACGGCCGTGGCAAGGTCGTCGTCATGGTGACTATGGTATGTAAAATCGAACGAGTAAAATAAAAGAGAGAACGCTCGCAGGTCTGCTGTACAAGACCTGTGGCAAAGGTTCGAGTGTGCCTTTGAGAGTGTTCAGCCGTCCATGAACTGCCCAAATAAACGCGAAAGTGCTAGAGTAATCAATGTCAAACCCTGAGCCTCTTGTCGCAGAGTTCGGATAGTTTTGTCACAGCAGCGTCAAGGCGTCGGGTCGATCAACGAAATAGACAATATGTTGAAACGGTAGTGCGCGACGATGTCGAGGGTGAGTACTTCTCGCGGATTCGGTTGTCCTGAAGCATGCACAGGTTAGTGGCGCCGAAGACAGCCGAAAGAGTTATGACGGTGAGGCGAGCATGCAGGATCCCCAGTCCAGAAGCAGTTATGCAGCAGGTTGGCGAGATGATAAGGAGGGCCGGAAAAGAAAACGCAATAGTTGAACCGACGTACCAGCAATCGCCAAGGGAAGGTAATGCCAGTGGCACAAAGAAGGGATCGAGTACGAAGGGGCTGTTACGAAGGGGGATAGGGAACCCTCGTAAAGAAGAGTAATGCTGGAGAAGGAAGGAAAGTGAAACCCCTCTCACAAAAAGCAAAGACCACCAGCCCAAGTCGCTCAGGTCGAGTCGCGAGTTGCCAGGATCAGGTTTTTGGGGGAGGTGTGGCTCGTGGGTTGGGTCTCTATTTTTTGGTTGTCCAAAGGGCACGGTGACGATGCGAACCGGGGTCAGGGCTGGAGTAGGGAGGCACAAAGTTGGGGGGGGCTAAAGGTGTGTGTGTGTCTCGGACCTGGGAGGCAACTCGGATCAAGATCAGGACCGGGCAACGCGACGGCCGACGTGGGACCTGATGGCTTGGGCCAGCGGAGGAAGCCTTGGTCACAGACGGGAGCTGACGTCGCCGGGAGGTAGCGATGGTGTGCTAGCGGCTTGGGGGTAGGACGGGGACGATTAAGAGCGTGCTAACCTGTCCCGCGTGTCAAGTCGAGTCGAGTCGAGTGCCGCTTGTTTGGTGTTGAAAGTAGTGGTGGGGGGGAGTTGGTGCCGGCCAGCAGAGAAGGCTGGTTGGTAGTGCAGGGCGCCCGCGGATCCACTTGACAGCGAGAAGAATGAGTGGAGTGGCGTGACGTCGCGCCCGAGTTCAGAAGAGAGCGTGTGGGTGGACGAGTCGGAAACAAAAGGAATGGGAAGGGAGACGGGCGATTTGCACAAAAGAAGAAGAGAAGAAAAGCAAGAAGCCCGCAACAGCGCAGACGTTAGCAACGATGTGATGTGCAATCGTCGTGGGTCGTGGGTTGGGGGGGAGATGTCTAATGTTGCTCCAGTACGCCGACGCTACACGCGCTCGCCCAGGCCGCGCCGCAGAACAATGGGTACACTTCCGGTAGACTCCCAAAGCCTGGAATCCATCCGCTCGTTCGTATGGGGAACAAGGTTATCTGCCCAGGAAAGGGTCGTCTTCGAGTCACCCACAGCCGACTGCCCTGGCCCAGACTCAGAGTCTCTCCCCTGGCGGGCCTTACAGTGCCTACAGGATTAGCGCGTTCCCAACGGTACTTGGGCCGGTACCACAATTCATGCAAATGAGCATGTACTTTTTATGTCGGCCACCGTCGACCCTTGCCGCACCCTCTGATCCTGCAGCGCTGAGATTGCTACAATTACAAGGCGACATTGAACGGTCGGGCCAATATAATTACGATATGCAGGCATTGGGGGGACTGTCGCACCGGACCAGCTAGCCCACAAGTCCCCTCCTAAGGGCCGCCCAAGGCCCAAGGATTGGATGGTCCAGAGTTTGGCCAACCGGGGGGCCATAACTCAAGCCCCGGGATTCGGAGATGGCGCTTCAGGGGGAGCCAGCTGCGTTCGCCGCTTCACGAGTCTAGGGACGGCAAACAACATCCCATTGGCACAAGCCACTGGACCAACATTCGGGGTCTAGCTGGGCGGCATTGTGCAAGCCTCGGTGGGATTTTTGGAATGGCAGCGGGGAGGGCGCAACCGGTCATTGTGCTGCAGACTGGGCGAGGCGTTGGTGGGGGGCCGAGAGGCGCTCTAGATTGGTGCTGGATGCGCCGTGTGCATTTTAGTCGGCGTAGCTGCTGCAACGGCAGGTGGGGGAGGGGGAAAGGCCGAAATGCAGCAAGAAAACGGACGAGCACAGAAACCGAAACCTGCAAATGCTGTTGCTCGCAGCGAGCTAGCTTCGTTGTCCGTCCTCCTGGCCATTCCACGTCGACAATTGAGGCCCGGATGCAACTCGTCGAGAGGGGCCTGAACAACTAACTTCCCGTGTGCCCATGCTCAAAGCCCCCCCGGTAGCAAATACCCTGTTTGTTCGTCGGGGCCCACTTAACTTGCTGCACCGTTCTGGGGCCTCATCCAATTGCAATACATGGTCCTCATTTCCTCCTCTGGAAGTCTTCCACTCCGACCTGTCCGAGTGGCAGCCTTGTTTGCGCTGTGCGTTCCTCATCCACGGTTGACCGTTCGCAGCTCATCCGTTCCTTGCATCGGCTTCGTCTTCGCTCCCGGTCGTCCGTCCCCTGGATGCTGTGCATCGTTTCCAAGTTTGTCCTGTGCCCTTCCCTGCCTGCAAGGAGGACATGGGTACATGGTCTTCTTCCCAGGACACACGTACAACACACTCAGACGCACATATGTATGTACGAAGACGTGTCTGGCTCTGATCCAGTTGCTTCTAAGTCAATCGTCTCACACCGCAGGCCTCCTCCGATGCCGCGCCCTCTGATTCTCCCTGTCCTCAGTCTCCCTTCACGCCGCAATTGCCTGGTTGTCAAGCCGACAAAGCTGCTGACCGAAATGGTTAGCCAACAAAGAAGAAAAAAAGAGATATCAAATGAAATGACCAGACCAATTCAAGGTAGCCCCAACAGCCCCCGGAAAGCCTCAATGGGTCGGCAAGCACTGGCCCTGGCTATCACCCCGGCTGCATACGGCTAGCTTGGCTCTAGTTTACGGTAGTCTGGGCCGACGCTGGGCCTGTGATAAAATTCTATGTCGGTATTTGGTTGCGCAGGCCGGTGTTGCCCATCACGCGCCATGGAAGGGACGTACCGGGGTATGGGAAATGGATCCCCGGGGGAATTGCGACTCAGCCGTCCAGCTGCGTCATGACTCCCGAATGGCAAAATCTTTTCGGGAACGTCAATACGTTAACCAAGACGTTAATGCCCAAAATACACGTGGGATGGACATGTCAGTCACAGCCACGGCATTAATTGACGTTTGTCAAGGCGACCACATCACTTGCGTCTGCATGTGGACATGCATCGCCTCGTGTGCACGTATCGCGCAGGCACAATGTACAGAAATAGCACCTAGCTTCATCCGAGCACACTGACCCAAAGTGGCATCGATGCATGGCCTGCCTCGTGGCCCTTGCACCGACCTCAATAGGCAATTGAGCATAAAAAGACTCGTCTGGTCTTGGCCCGTGTTAGGCCAATAGGCGAGCCATCTCATCTGCATGGCGGCGGGTGCATCGCGGAGACACACAGACACAGCTGCATCGCAGCCAGCCTAGTCTCGCGATTTAATGATCGCGATTCGGTTAGATATTTCCACTGCCCAAGGTAATCTCACCATTTTTTTTCGCGTCATTTGCTCCGTTTGTGACTTCGGAATGAGAGGGGGGCTTGTGCCATGGACGACGAAACCAGCCATTCTCATTGCTTACCAAAGATGTGGGAGACTTTTACGTCAAAATTCCCGACAGGGCCAGCCCGCCAATGACGAAGCCGTGTCTTGATGTTCCCGTCACCAAACTTTGCAAGGTACTACAGGCCTCTGCTTCTCTTACTGGGTGCCACAGGTCGTTGTCCCAGCGCCGTGCCGTCCTCTCATGCGTCGCAATGGCGCAAGGCCATCAACTGGGTTGCAGTCTTATCTTGTTGCCTCGTCCTCTCACATTGCGACTTGCAGCCCCAGGCCAAATGTGGCTGTAGGTCCCAAACCCATCTGGGAAGAGCATGCAACTGCCGCAACTCCATTTTCCTCAGCGGTGCAGATGGATGGGTCTCGAAACTGGCTAGGAGAGCTATCACATCTCTGCTTCCTTCGACGCCTCCCACCAACGCGTCTGCACCAGCGCCTGCGCCTGCGAACCACACCCTTTGCAGAGCCTTGCCGCATTAGGGACCCCGTTCCGCGACAAAAAGGGTCAAGTCATGGCACGATTCCTTTTAGTGAATAGAGATGCCCAGAAGATCTGCATCCCTCTCTTCCCTTACTTCCCGCAAGGAGAACTCGGTATCAGGCCGTGCAGGGGCCAGTATGCTCCTAGCAAGGGTGCCTGTGGGGAGCCGTTGACGACGATTCAATAAGATGAGCAGACGCAAACCCTTGTCTCTGTCGCCCCTGAGCCGAGCCATGGGATTCATGATTTTTGCTATCCCCGCGTGTCTGGTCGCCCGAGAGTTCGTTCGTGCTGACTGAGGGATGCGCGAACGCAGGGTCGTGTCGTTGGAACATCCCCACCTTGATGCCCCGATGCGATGTGATATTCCCAGATATTTCCCCCGTCAGGTCAAGTCAACGCGGGCCTACCGTTGCAGTGCTTCCATCACATTAGTCGTCACATTAGTCGACGGCAACCACCATCCACTCGTGTCCCGCAAGCCTCAAATGCTGGTCCTCACGTGGCTTCATGTTTTGCGATATCTCATCATGACCATCACAAATTGACATACGCAACATCCCTACGTATCACAATCCCGCCCCTGGTCACAGTGATATCCACAATCCCAAGAGACCAGACCAGGGCTGCAGCTCCGTCGATGTCGATGCGCCACCCCACCAACGGTTCTGAGGGAGTCGATAAATTTCAACTGTCCTCGACTGAGGTTAGATACCTAGAGCCTCGTACGGCACAGACAAGGTTAACCCCTGCAGTCCGGTGCGTATTGAGCCATCACCCATCATCGATTGATGTTGCCCTTGCTTGCACCCTAAGGGACCTATGCCGCCCCACGCGCCCCGGGCACTTGTTTGATGGCGGCTCAGGGCAGAAGGGGAAAAACCTGAAACAAACCAAGAACAGGCCGTCCCGACTCAGTATCCTGGACTCGGAAACTCTGAGTGTTGGATTGAGCGAGGCCAGAACACACTGGTGGAACTCTATCCAGCGCTGCTTGCGAATCAACCAAGGCTGAGGGAAAAGTTTGAAATCGCTGGAGGCGTCATCAACGGTCTCGTCCATTCCTGCGGTTTCGCGTCCATGTCTCCTTTCCGGCAACCTCGCTGTTCCTAGATCTTCACATTCTTACGGCCGCGGCCGTTTGCCCCCTCAGCCAAGACGTTTTGATTATTGCAAGCCTCCGAGATAATTGTGATGACTGCTCTAGTAGGGTCCCGTGCCTGTGGGGTCACAATCTAGACCGTCGTCGGCAGAGGAAAAAGAAAAGTGAACCCGTCTCCAGAATTGGGTCCTCCCCATCCCCGTCCCACCAGCTCGTTGATCATTCTCTACGCGGAGCGAATCGTTCTCTCAAAACTCCACGAGTCGCACCAGGGTACATTGACGGGAAGCATGAGCGAATCACGGCTAGCCAGGCGGCTCGCGCGCAGCCCGGGGACTTGTTCAGTGACGGGGCCTTTCGTCCACGTGGAATTGTGCTTACTGGACCTGTCGTCCCAACAAATCGGTTCACCCGCTTGTTTCTCGTTTCCATTTGTCCCGAACTTTGCAGTGCTGAACTGTCTCGTGATTTATGACGTTGAGCAGCGGAGTCCGGCTACGGTAAGGCATCCTTTATACAACAGGCCTGAGGCGTTCTGCCTCGCTTAATGGTAGGGCCGCAAAGAACGGATATGGAATAAACACTTTCCAATGATGTCATGGAAAACAATCAAACAATATACATGGTTTTTAGTTATAAAAGAGAAACATAATGCTACTTTACTTCAGATTTCGTTCTTTTGATGTGACAGACCTGACATGTCTCAAAGATCGTCTTGAATTCTGCTCATGCTCTCATGGGTATCTGTCTCTTGAAGTGCCTTGTCACCTATGTTGGGGCATGCGTCTAATCTTTAACGGTTAGAGACATTCCCGGCAGAGCAGATGACTAGTTTCCAGACATGGAGGAAATTGCTTGTGTCAAGTTTGTGTCATCGCCAGCTATTGGCTTGGCCTTGGGTTCATGCGTGAAGAAAAAAAAAGGTGGTGTTGTGTCGACAACTATATGCCTTCTAACCCACCATGTTCTGTCCGAGATTCTACATGCTTATGTATTCATTTGCTAATTCATCTCTTCCCGTGTTGCGTTTCAGTGTGAATTCATCATCAAACACATGGCTCTTCAAAAATGCACAATAATTTATGCCCCCAACGCTCTCACGCCCTTTCCTACACTCCCCGTCTCAAACACTTCAACAACCCCCAGCCCAACCGCCTCACCCAGAACCCATTCCCACTCAACGCCCCAAAACTCTTTCCATCTCGTCCCATACAGCCCGCCGCCCTCGAACCGCTCTCGCAGCCAGCTCTCCGGGCCCTCGCCCCACTTGGTTTTCCCGAGTGTTTCCCGTACCCAGTCCACGGCGCCCTCTGCGAGTTTCAAGTACCTCCCGTGGCCTGGAACCGCCAGCCGAAACCCCACGGGTGAGGCATCCATCGAGGCCGCATGTGTGAGCGTTGGGGCCCCTCCGCCTCCGCCCGCAAGATGGATGGCATTGCGACCACCGACGGCAGAAACGGTTCCTGAGGCGAAGCGGGAAACATGATGGATAGATGTCAGAGTAGTACGGTCTTCGGGTCGAATATCTAAAGTGCTTCCGGGCGTTGCAGGGGTCGGGCTTGTGAGAAACCCAGCGCGGATGAGTTCGTCAACCTGGCTGCTCTTTAAGACATCCTTTGGCAACGTCTGCGCCGTTGGGTTCTTTCTCAGGAAGGATTTGAACTCGTCCTTTGTTTTCTCCTCAAGTCGCACCTTGTCAATCATCCCATCTAAATCCTTAGTCTCAATAAGTGCTTCGCCTATGCCGCCTCGTCTTTCCACCCTCACCCGTCTCAGGATGCCTTTGCTTGTCAGCTCGGCCATCTCCCTTGTCATCTTGGATGGTGAAGGCAGGATCGCGCTGAGGTGGCCAACTGTCACGATGGGTGGTGTGGCAACTCTGTAGTTGAGCAACTCGGTTGTCCGAGTGGATTTGAATCCTGTGGCGGGGACTGAACTGCACATGTGAGACCGCACGTAGCGCATTGCTTGGACGACATCCCTCAAGGTCAATTCTTCCTCCAGTACTTTTGTAAGTCCCAAGTCATCAAGCCTGTCTTGGAACAAGTCCGTTTCCTCATCCTTGGGTTTTGGGGCCTTCCGAGGCGACGGACCTCCGACTGGCTGCCTTGCTGGCGGTGGTCGAGTGGGCTTTTTAACTCGGTTTGATTTCCCCAGTATAGAATGTATTCCCTTTGGCATTTTCTCGCGTTGCTGCAGCCCTGCGCTTGCGTGTCTGTGTGTTGCTGTTGAGATGTAAAAGTAATGTAGCCAGCGCCTTTCTGCAGGCAGCACTATCGCTCGAGCGCCCTCAGGCAACCCTCGTCCAAGCCCCACAGAATTGAAGTACAAGCCAGTTACTCATCAACAATAAGGTTTCTCCAACAAATTTGAGTACATCGGCAGTAGCTTGCCAGACACAGACTCCAATCCCGATGAACACAACAATGTCACGAGTGTCAGCGAGGCTTTGGTTTTAACAAGTAGACTAAGCATTGGTAAAAATGCATCATGGTTTGTTGCGCTGTGATTGACAAACACCGCACTCCACTCACAACCCAACCGTAGCCACGGGGCTCAAGGAAACACCATGGAAATGTTTTGAATGGAACACGATGCGGATCTCAACCCAACTCATTGAGACTCTTGTGAGTGACTCGCTCCATATTCACAAATGTATATGATCTTATTGAGCAGCACGCTACTATTGCATGTGTAGACTGGGTCTTGACCAGATGCAAGCAATAGAATGAGCCTGAGTAAGGAGGTTGAGAGGTGATTGCACTGATATACACATTACGGTTCAGGTATTGGCTGCAGTTTTCGCAAGGGAAACGGGAGACTGTCACCCAACCCGTCGTTACTAACTAACGCATGAAGTTGTTCCAAACTTGGTAGAATAAGCAAATGAAAATAAAAAATAAAGCAAGGACACAAAAGACAGTTCCGAGAACACCAACCAAACCACAAAACTACCACCTTCATTTCCCTACTCAAGCCTGATAGATACGTTGAAGAATTTTTCGATAACCTTCTCATTACCCTTCGCTAATGACACTTTACCAAGCAAAAGGTTTGTCGTTTGAGCCAGTATAGGTTTCGCCACTCTACTCTAGAGGCTGCCCGGCAACACGTCTACTCCTGCGAGATGGTGCGGCCCCTTTGACTCGACGCCGGGCCTTTGCTTTTAGAGAAACCTGGGAGGCTTGGTCGTCGTCGTTGTTATTGTTGTTGTTTGGGACGATAGATTCTTGGACCAGAGGTTCTGAGCTGGCTGTCTCTTGGACAACCTGCTCCGGGATGTCTGGTTCCTGTAGGACTGATGGCAATATGACCGGCTCTTGGGTTGCTGATGCTTGGGTGACGGGTTCCGGGATGGTCTCTCGGGCAGCCGGTTCCAAGGTATCCGGTCCCTGTGGGACTGGTTGCGACACAACCAGCTCTTGGGCTGCTGGTTCTTGGGTGACAGGTTCCGGGATGACTGGCTCCTGGGCGGCCGGTTCTGAAGCGACAGACTCGGTGGTTATTGCGGGCAGCACGCTGGTGGCGGGCAGAGGCGTGGTGACAGCCGTTTGCTGTTCGTCCTGGGGATCGGAGCGGACAGCAGCTGTTGCTTGGTCGGAGCCGTCGTCGGCAATGTGTTCCAGAGGCGGCGGCGCAGGTTCCTCAGAGGCGACTCTGCTCTCGCCCGCTCGCCGGCTTAGCTTTCCATCGTCAGCCACCTTTTGCTTCTTGGCGCTGGGCTGATCCGCCCCTTCTTCCTCGGCCGGCTCGTCCTCAAGAGAGCGTTTCTGGGTTTTGTCGCCCGCCAATTCCGCCTCAATCAGGGGAATCTGGTCCTTGGCCCATGCCGCAAGAGCGGCCTGCTCCTCGAGTCTCAGTTTTGCTTCCTTGATAGACGCGCACTTTAGAAAAAAGATATCGTAATGCCTATACTTGTCATAATTGAGAATAGAAGCCCTGGCCGATTCAAGTTTCTCTATGGCGGCACGCAGAGGCGGTAAGTGTTTTGAAAGGGTCAATAGCGGTTCTTCGTTGCGGTATGGCCAGTAGATCAGGTCAAGCTCCCTCTTGGCGCTTTCCAAGTCTTTATCAAGCTGCTTCCGGTATAACTTGCGTCGTTTCCGGACCAATCTTGCATGATTTCGAATGTATTCGGGGGTATCGCCGTGCTCCAGCGTCCCGGACTCTTGGAGGCCCTTCAGCCCCCGTTCGTACTCCTGCTGCTTGCGTTTGTAGGATTCCACAAGCTTCTCGTTGGTCCAATACTCATAAGCCAAGTACTCTAACCATGTTGTCATGGTATCCTGCTTGAATGGGTCCTCCTTCAGATCCAATGGCCGCGTAACATCGTGCTGTGACAGACGCCTCTTGATGGCTTCAGCATAGTCAGAAAATGTCTCGCAGCCACGCTCCTTCTCACGCGGCCTGGTTTTTTCCCGGTCGTCCAAATGCCTTCGCCAAGAATTATGCAGGTGCTGTATTCGTTTCGCATCCAACTCGTCTGGCCACACATCTCCAAAATAGACGTCTGCGGCTAACTTCCTCCTTGTAATATATAAGTGAAACTGCCGGTAGGCGGTGCCGAGGCCCCGGTTCTCATGCTGCCAGTCGCGAAACCTTTTCCAATGTGCCAATTGTCTGGCGAAGATCGGCCAGGTTGGTATTCCTGGCCTTAGAATTCTCCATGGGTGAAGCAGCTGGCTATGTCTCTCCGGATGTTCAGAAACATCCTGGAGAAGACGAATCGGGTAAAGAGGGCGGCCACCATCCTCGACAAGAGTATTATAGTCTGCAGTCTCGAAAATTCGCTTCCGCTTCATTTCGTGCACCGTCAGGGATTTTCCTGGTTCCGATGGCAGAGATTTTGCAGACACGGAGTCAGGGCCTGAGTCTTGGTTGATACGGAAACGCCATTCTTCATCGGAAATACCGCTCCCGTGCCCGGGTGTAGAAACTCCACCCAATTCGCGTCTTCGATTCCTATGGGATAAAGTACCAGTCAGCTACGCGAGGCAAGAAGAAAGTACAAAGTGGTGATGATGGCAAACATACGTTATCCTGTCGAGAAGGTGCTTCCTCCTGTCTTCAGGCATGGCTGTCCAATCGGACATGGGCAGAAGCATCCCATCATTAATAAACCCGTCAATCTCTTCTGTGCTGCAGTTCATAAGGCCATCAGCGGACCATTTCCGGCTGCGTGGCTCTTCAGGGGCCATGGTGTAGTTAGACGAAGGACAGAGATGGGCGAACCGCGTCAGCATAAACAAATTAGGACAAAAAAGAATCCAATGGAGGATTCTTTCTTTTAAGCCCCAGATGATATGCGTGGGCCAAGCGGGCTACTGTGCAACGAGGTCTCTCAGCTCGTTCAGCAGATGTCCGTACGACACTGAATAAGCACAAAGGGTCAAAGAAATCAAACACGAACAAAAATTAAACTAGTCTTCTCCCTTACACTACCCTTATTTTTAGCTCTTTTCTTTGTCCCTATCCTGCATATCTGGTGTTTGCAACCTGTCATCCGTTCCGCTGCCCTGCAAGGCCGGTAGCGGCGGCAGCAGCTGCCTGCACCAGAAGCCTGACCACAGCCGTTTTACATTTTACCGCGATCTTCTCATTGCACTAACCTTGATCTTTTTCCCTTCATCATCTTCACCGTAGTGTTATCCATTCACCCCATCCCATTGTACCTACGATTGAAGCCTCGCTCTGGTATTGTGCGTTTTCCCCCACCGCCATTACTGCTTCCGATATCTCGGCTCTTTTGTTCATCCTGTGTCTTTTATTCTCCTTTTTTTTCAATCACAGTTTATCTTGCTTTCTTAGAGTTCCTTCCAATCAATGCCCAAGCGCCATGAACGAAAATGCGTATGTCATCGCGGTCATCCGTCAAGTAAGTGGCTTCACTCCACAAGGAGTGCATTCAGATCAGTCACAGGAACGTGAATTCTTTCTACGATTTAGTGACAAACCACGGGCCCCTGATGGTTTCGTCTTTGGGAGAGGCATCTTCACTTGGCTGCTTAATGGCCTCGGCGACTTTACGCCCAAAGCTCACATCTCGGTGACCATTGGTCACACCCTGTACTTCTATCTCTATGTCAGGTGCAAAGATATAAAATCTCTGCCATACATCGACCAGGTTGACCAGTTTTTCAGGCGCCAGTTTGACGCCGTGCCGACAGTCCCAGAGACTTATACTCGGCACAAGACGGAAGTACAAGCCGGAAGGCTTCAAAACATGGATGAACCTAATTCTCTCGCCCGCAGATGCTACGTCATAAGTGCATGAAACAACTTGTAAGCGTACATTGATTGAAAGCAAATGGATGCATGAATAGAAGTAAAAATCAAACTTGCGAATACAGGAGGACTGGCCCAAATGTGTAAGTTATAAAAAGACGAGAAAAACTCAGGGGGGAGAAAGGCCAGGCGATTTCACATTTCATCACAGATTGTCTTTGGTAGAGACAAACTCATCTTGTGGCGGGGCTGTCAGACGTATCAGACCTATCCGCCGTGGCACACCGTCATTTGTTGACAACTTGGCGAAAAACGCCACCGACAACATGGAGGGGAGGCGCTGGTTTTGTGCTCATCTTACACTATGCTAATTCGTTTAAAAAAATATTAAAAAAAGGTTCCAGACAGCTCATGTCCATCGCCGTCAAGCTTGGCTCATATTCGACAGGCCATTATTGGTGTTTGGAGTAACGACACTTGAATCAGAGCAGGACTAACTATCCAGCAAGCTGTAGCCGACATCAGTGGACGAATGGGTCAGAATCCAAAACGGCTACTACTTCGCGAATCCTTCGAACCCAGCCGCAATTTTAGTGCCAGCCACAATCCCACTAGCGCTTATACACACGACAAACATGCTCGTGAGGCTCGCACTGTTCCCCTCCCAGATGTTGGTGATATTTCAATATACATGCCACACACCCTGCACAGTAATCAGATGGGGGCGCCATTGGCAATGGTGTGCTGGGCCTGGGCCGTTCCGCCCCGTTCCTCGGCTGTGGCAGTGGTGGTGACCACCACCACTCACAGTATTTTGCGGCTCAACCTGTGCTGTTGCACATCAGTAGTGCAAGGCGGTTTTGCGGCCGGAACACAACGCAATTGGCACGAATGGGGTCCACAATCTTGCATTTGGGATTACCGTGTTGGGGGTTGTGCCGATGTTGGGCTGTTATTGACAACGACATGCAGACACCAAGGCCGCCAAGGATAGGATGGTTTCAAACAGGGTGTTGCAAGAATGGCCTTGGACAGGCATCTTCATTTTGGCTGGCCATGGATCTGGGGGCTTTGAAGTAATTCCATTGAACTCACCAGAGGCTGCAAAGCTGCAGTCGCAGCACAACGCATTCCCCTCCCTCAACAGCTGGCTACAAGGTGATGGACTGTTGATCCAGCATTGTGGAGTCCCAAGTCATCCATTCACGCCTATGGCCATGCATGGACTACGTGTACCGCTTGAGACACAGGCTCTAACCGCAGCCAGCTTCTTGGCATCTACCAACACAAGCCCCAGGGCTCGAGCCCAGTGAATGCAGGAAAAATAAGCATGGTTACTGAAGTGTACATCTCTCCACTTGTTTCTCGCTCTGCCAATTACGAGCAGCTACATGCCTGCGGATGCCCAAAGGCTGCCGGGGTGGAAATGCGTGGGTGGTGCAGCAGTCTCAACCAGAGCCTATTTCGATAGGTTAAATCTGAGAAGCTAGTTGCTCTGTGTCATTGGGATCATCTGGGCATCCTTCGGAAAAGCACTTTGCCGCAGGAAGTAGTCGGCGGAATACTTGCACTCACATTACAGTACTTGTGGTCATGATAAGACTAGAGCATCTGTAGCCGAGGCACACACACACTCTTGAAGTGCACATTCACGACCCCTGCGTCTTGGGGGCCAGTTTGTTTGCTGCATGGCACTAAATTTCGTAGTAGCGAAGGACGACGGCTGGTACAAGGGAATGCCCGGGTCCAGACGGCCAACGCCTGTGCCCAGACATAGCGGCTGACTGGATTATGCATCTAGGACGCACCTCACCCTCAGCTCGCCAGCGCCGGCAGGATGCGTGTCGCTCGTTCTCTGACACAATTGGCCAGATATTCGAAATTTACTCGGTCCTCAGCCGGGTGGCGTTTTCCGTGTAAAAGTATGGACCGGCGTGAGGCATCCAGCCCTGCAGCGTGTTCAGCCAGGTCGTGGTGGATTTGCTCAAATACCAGTTCCCCCACAAATGCTGTCTGCAGCGTTGCTCTTTCTTAAATCTCGCTCCGAAGTTTAATACGACTAGTCATAGAGGCTCTGCCAGAGCACTCGGCCAAGATGATGTCAACCGCAATCCCCATACGGTACTGGCGAAGCAGCCAAAGGCAAGCCCTGTTGTTGTTGTCGCTATTTGCGTTCAACTTGGCTTCTGCTGTCGAAGTCGGAGATAAATTCTGCCGGAGATATTTTCACCAATCCACCGTTATCGATGACAAATTATATATTGACGGTGGCTATATGGTCGATAAAGAAACCCCTCAGACTCAACAGAACCGTTCCAGTAAGTCAATTTTACGGGGTTTTGGTTAACACGAGGGAGCTCTGGAGTGTTAGCTAATCTACTAATGCAGATACCGATCTGGGATACCATGATATGAATACACTTGCAAATGTAAACGGAGAAGGCTGGCCTGAGTTTTACGTTGGTTTGAATAAGAATGATAGGCAAGTTGACCCTCCGGTCTTGGTCTTCATACTAACGCGTTAGCTTTACAGCATCCCAACGGTGGCCGGTGGTATCTTGTGGCCGGATTCTGTCAACAAAAGATTCTACCTCTACGGCGGCGAGCGGACGACGGGAACCGCAGACTCCAATGACCTCCTAAGCTACGACATTATAGACGACAAGTGGGACAATCTTGGGCAGCCTGGCTCCAGCCTCTCGCCAAACATGTCCGCCTTCGGTGCCGGTGTTGGTGTATCGGCGACGGGCATGGGCTATTACTACGGAGGATGGATCAGCGATAAGACAACGTTCAGAGGGCCCAAAGAGCGAGAAATGAGTTCGGAATTCTACTCATACGACTACGATGACGATTCCCTCGGTACTCCAGCAACCCCAGATAACCTTCCAAGAGCTGAAGGTGGAATGGTCTGGATCCCAGCCGGCGATGCCGCGGGACTGCTGGTGTATTTGGGAGGTGTTGTTAGTCTGCATGGCAATGACACATCCCCCCAGTCATTAGAAGAGATTTTTGTCTTTGATGCCGCCCAGGAACAATGGTATACCCAGAACGCAACTGGAGATATCCCCAGTGACAGGGGGCAGTTTTGCATGGACGTCGCATGGCCATCCGACAAATCAAGTTTCAACATGTAGGTTTTCAATACTGCGGTCGGACAAGGGGAAGCACAAGGCTAAAATAAAGCAAATAGCTATCTCTGGGGAGGCCAAAGTGTGGACGGTGAAGAATTTGGCGAAGCATACATCTTGACTTTGCCCTCCTTCACTTGGATCAAGATATTTCCCGCGAACAAGAGCGATACAAACCCGGCCAACGCGAAATACGGCTCCACGTGCAACATGGTCAAGGACATGTCGCAGTTCTTCGTCATTGGCGGCAAGTACGCGGACAGCGTCGACACATGCGACTTCGACGAGGGGTGGGGGCAGCATGACCTGTGGACCGGCACAGCCAACAACACAGGCGACAGCAAGGACTTCTGGTATCGATACGACAAGGACTTCACCGGCCATGCCGTTCCCTCCGTCGTTTACGACCTTGTCGGCGGGGACAAGAACGGTGGCGCCACGCTCAAGAAGCCGGATGGGGGCTTCTCGTCGGACCTGCTCGGCACCCTGATGGGCCGGCGAACGGCGCAGGCGGAGCGAAAGGCCACGCGCAAAACGCCCGGCAGCTCGAAGCTCGGGCCCGGGGCTATTGCCGGCATCGCCGTTGGTGGGGCCGTGGTTCTAGCGCTGGTCCTGTACCTGTGGTACCGCTTCGGCAACCGGGTCGTCCAGCGCCGCAAGGAGAGGCGCCAGCAGGAGGTGACTCAGCAAGTGAACCAGATTCAGGCCCAGCAGGCACAGCAAGCCCTGCAGGCACAGCAGGCACAGCAGGCACAGCACGACCAGCACGTGAAGCAGGCTCACCAATCCTTCTACGGCGGCAGCACCGTGGGCGGCCAGAGCATCATGACCCCGCAATCGCCCGTGCCAGCACATTGGGAAATTCCCGGCAGCCCGGTGCCCGGAAGCCCGGACATGAATCCACCCCCAATGGCGCCCACGGAGCTGCCCGCTGACAACGGGACCGGCACGAACTACAAGCCCCCCGCGTCTCCAGGTAGCCCCTACAGGCATTGAGGCCATCGCGTTGGTGCCCCGGCCCAATGCTGAGTTGTGGCGTGGCCTTTGAAATCAAGCTTCTTCCGGCTACAGCGACGAAATCTGCGGTTATTTTATTAAGGAATTTATATTGGAACCTCGCAATTTGATCTAGGTCTTGCCGTGTTGTTTATACATGTGAAAGCCTTTTGCTCGTTCAACTTGGGGCGGGCGACTATGCTTCTTCTGCTCTCTCAGTAGCCTATACAGTGTCTCTAATTCTTAGTATAGTTCTACTTGGTATATTATGGGTATATATTAACAAGAATTTAATTGCAATTCCTTTGAGGCGAGTTAATACGCGCTGTGAACTTTTACGCTTGTGCTCCTTCGGGTGAAGTTGGAAAATTAGCGTGTCAACTTTGAGCCCTACTGAAGCACATCTCATAGAATTCATACAAATGCACTTATGAATTAGTATGTGCCGTCTGTTCACTTTTTTCGGGGTTTAAAGGGATCTACAACTCTTCCAAGGTAAGAGAAAACAAGCATTCCCCCCTTTTTTCAATAAAACTAATCAAATGTGAATCCGGGTTGGTCTTTGGGAATTGCAGTCTCAAGTTACCCTAGACCAAGTGAGGATGGGCTGATCAACAAACTATGTTGGGTGGAGCAGACCCTCATACGTCCTCATAAATTGAGCAATGAATATATAAAAAATACTTTTGTATAAATGAAATTTCCTGTGTGCCTTTTTTTATTTCCATCCATTCTATCATAACATGTCATTTTTTTGTAACCCGGACCAGGCCCCTTTAGCCAGCTGTCGTCAAAATGTACGAGGTGATGGAGCTCATGCGCTCGCTCGTGAGCTTCAGCGACACCCTCAGGAGCTCTCTCCCCACCTCGGGCTGCTCAGTCTGAATCTTGGCCCACTTCTCCTGATCCATCTGCCAGACGACGCAGTCGCTCTCGACGACGGCCGTCGCCGTTCGCTCCGTTTCCGAAAAGAAGGGAAGCTCGCCGCACGTCGTGCCCGCCACGATGCTCTCGCAGAGCCACCCCTGGGGCAGATCGTACTCGGCGCGGATGATGCCTCGCTCTACCAGGTAGAAGCCGTCTGCTAGCTCTCCCCGTCGGAAGAGGACGGTGCCCGCGGGATACTCTCGGCGGACAAAGTAGGCGGTTGCCGGGAACCAGAAATCCTCATTCTTGTCGCTGAGGCCCTGGAAAATTTGCAGCATGAGGCGCAGAGGCTCTCTGAAGCTCTTCCATTTGGATGGCCTTTGCACCTCAACGTTGTTGAGCGCATCGCGAGCTGCCTCGACGAGATGATTTCGCCGAGGAGAGTTGAATGGTGGATCGAATGATGAAAATGTTGTCGATGTCTTGGCTGGGACATCCAGATTTTGGACAGATATGCGTTTCAAAGAAAGCTCCTCTTGTCTTGCATAAAGCGTTTTGAGGAGTTCATTTTCGCAGCTCTCCAAGGCCGAGTTGAGATTGGGCAGCATCATGACTTCGATGCCGTCGGTTCCGAGCCCCACAGCCCTCAAATTTCGACCTAGCTGGCTTTCTGAATCAACACCGCTCAGCACGAGAACGACACCCTTGTTGTCGAGAAGTCTGCTGATGGTGTTGAAGGCCTCGCCAGCCGAGTAATCCAGCCCAGAGACATGCCACAAGTCCAGAATCAGGAACTTGATGGGTTGCTTGCTAAAGACCCTATCTTCCAAAAGCTCCCGAATCCGCTCCTCGACGCTCACAATGGTTCCGAAGAAGAGATAACCGGTGAGCTTGACGATATAGATCTGTCGACCAACTTGCTGAAGGTAGTGGTGTTGCGAGGGGTTGCGTCGCACAGTCGAAGTGACAATGTCACCGGAATAATTGCCGCGGATAGCTGAGATTCGCGACGTCTGCAGAATAAGCGACGCAAATGCCAACAGAATACCGACACCAATGCCCACCACAAAGTCATGAATGCCCATGACGAGGACAATGACGACGACAGTAATGTACTCTGCAAGCTTCAGCTTCTTGCGAGGCAGCCACAGCGCCTCCAACAGAAGCTCGAAGCCCAGGTCAAAGATGAGGGTACCCACCATCATGACTGGGATGAAGCCGATGAGAGATGGACCAATAAGCATGATGCCAAAGGTGGCGGCAGCAAGAATGTAACCCGCTAGACGGCTGTTTCCACCCGATCGCATAAAAAACACCGTGTTGGCATACACCAGATAGTTCTGGATGCTGCCGAAGCAACCGGACAAAAAGTTGGAATAGCCATGGAGCCTCAACTCCTTGTCAAGATCGGCATGATCCTCGCCGCAGTTGAGCGCCAAGGCCGGGACATTGATTGGAACATGCAAAATGCCGAAGAAAGTTAAAGCTAACATGGCTGGTATACACTCTATGACGGCGTCCCATCTGACGAGGTGGAACTCTAATGCACCTGTTAGCACAGGGGCAGGGCAGATGAGATACACGGAAGCGACTTACTGTAGAGCGTGTAAAAGTACCACCATGGTTCACCCGAGGGAGGACCTTGGAAGATCCAGCCTTGGCCGCGGAGGACATCTACGTCCAATACATCAAGGGATAGTACGAAAAAGTAAAAGATGAGGGGGATCGCCAAGATGAACAAGGGTAGGAAGAACTTTGAGGCAATCCTCGACTGGCCGTAAAACAGAAAAACGGCCAGCACAAGGGGCACAACCCAGAGCGGCACAGTCAGAGGGTCAGTTAGCTTCTTCAAGGTATCGAGGTCGTATTCGAGGCTACCGTCGAGGCGAGCCGAGACCTCGAAGCCAGTAGCCACCAGGAACCAGCCCACGCCACCTATGCAGCCAATCAAGATGTGGCGTGGGATGAACCCCACCATGTACCCTACCTTGAACTTGCCCATGAGGTAGAAGACGAGACCGGTTATCATGGCGCTGATGGAATACGACACAATGGTGGTGGCTATGACGGCGTCGGGATTATCCTCCCCGACCACGTCGCTGATTCGGAACGCCATGTTGTGGAAGAATGGCACCACCTCAATCTAGCACTTGCGTCAGTCGATGACGCTGGAATTGCGCCATAGCGCCGCCAGCTGGGCGAGACTCACCAGCTCCGACCCGACGGCACCTTTGAAGATGCTCCCGGACGAGAACGTAATTTGCGACACAATTGTGCTGACGTAGAAGACGGAAATTCCAGCGGACCCGAGGTGGGCAAAGATTGGCTTGCCGAGCGGAAATAGAATCATGCCTGCGAGCATCGTGTTAGTGGCGTGGCGTTGCGCATGTCTCGGGAGCTAATTGCAAACGTACCGTAGGACAGCGCATCTAGGATGTTGAGAAGTAGGCCAACAGCAACCGCCGGCAAGCAGGAGACGGGTGCGACGACGGCGTTGCGCCAAATTGCCTTGCGATCCCAGCGGCACGGGTTGACGGCCACGGCGACACCTTGGGTCATGCGCTCCTCCATCTTGTGTCCGGCCTCGACCAAGCCACTTATCCACGGCCGCTTTTTCAACGTCTTCTGGCCCTCAATGTCTTCCGTGTACGACTGCCCACCGCTGGGCGACGACACTGCCGCCAGCAGCGGGGTTCGCTCGGTGCTGGGCTCGACGTGCCAGCTGCCCCGGAGCGTCTCGGGTTCGTCTCTGCCATCATCGGGGTCGCTGTCGTATTGGTGATCGGACGGGTGGTGTTGCGCAATCGACTGGGGAGGGGATCCCTTGAGCAGGTTGGACAGCGCCGACGGCCCTGCGGGCGCATCTTCCACGCTGTGAGCAGCTTCGGGCGACGGCGGCTCTGAAACCTCGACGATGGTGGTTGAGTTGCGTGCGTGCTCGGCGAGGGATGCGTCGTCTCCGTGATCGGACAGGGCGACTTCGTAGGAAAGTGGTCGCGTGCGCTGTAGGAATGCGGGACTCGGGGGTGCCTGAGTGTCTGAGAGGAGGTATGAGGCAAGCTCCGCCGTGTCTTGGCGAATGTTTCGGGCGTTCTGGACGCTGTCGACCGGCACTGCTTCGGGCGTGTTGGTAAAAAAATGTTTTCAGGGCCCTTGACGCGGCAACCATAGCCGGGGGAGGGGAGTAAGCAGGTCAAGGTGGAGGTGGATGACGGCGGAATGCGTGCGCGCCCAGACGTACGTACCTAGCAAATCGTCTCGCATGGAGCCATGGATGAAAGATCGAATCGGTTCTCTGTGGCCCGGCGCGGAGCTGATGGACGTTGGTCGAGCTGGTGGAATAATGGTGTCCTGGGACGCGGGGGAGGAAGTCGAGTCGAGGGCATCTACACACTCCTGCTGCGGGAGGTCACGCTGCGAGGTTGAGCTCAATGCCCTCCTCCTCCACGGAGTGAAGCCGAGCGGCGAAGACATTGGAGCTCTAGCTCGAGCTTGCGCCTTGTCACTAGGAGCTCGCGGCGATGGTTAATGGAGCTGGCCGCGCTGGTTATAAATATCGTTTGCGAGGGGAGCAAGACAAAGGGCCGGAACAAGAGGAGAAACTCAAATAATCGTGTAAGGGAGGACTAAAATACATTCCGGGTTTAGATAACAGACACACGACGAGAGTTCGTGGGAATGAAGTGACGAAACTCAATGACCGACTACCGGTGGGTCTTGGCACCAGCGGGCGCAACCTCTCCTCTTTGGGGTTTCATCAATTGTGCTGCGGAGCAGACATACGTATTACACGAGCTTTAACAGCAAAACCACCCGTGCTAACACTGGCGAAAATCCTTGTTCCCAACGCGCCCTGGCCTAGATAGGTTGCCTTGCCCGTTTTGCATGTGGTCTGGCCCCCGAGGGCCAAAGACCGGGCCCGAAACCGCCCCTCTAGATGGCTCCAGTCGCACTCCACAATTGCCTGCACGCGCATTCTTGTGTCACTAACACCAGACCGGCTCGCCTCCTATTGGCCTCTGATTGGCCATTCGATGGGCTGCAATTGGCTGACGGCCGCCGGCTCGGACGTTGAAATGGGGTTGATGATCGCACCCTGGCCGAGTCTACAACGGTTGGATCATTCGTGGCTGCCTGTCACCTGACTTAGCTGTTCCTGGATGGCCGTGCAGCTGCTTTTCGTTGTATCGTTAATGTGCTGTGACCCTCCCTTGCTCCGATCATGGAGTAGCATGAGTGAATTCTGAAAGCGAAACCAAGGGCCTTGTAATAATAGAAGGGGGCAATATTCTTCGTCCGAGCATGAGACAAATTTTTTTTACCCCAGCTTGTGGAGGTAGCCCTGGGCGATCAGCCGTTCCACATCTCCCTGCCGAACATAGAACTGACTGTTCTTGGTCAGGGTTATGGCACTGTACAAGCGGTAAGTCATGGATTTTGCCACCAAAATTTCGGCAGATGAAATGTCTGGCTTACCCATATTCCGTTTGGATCTCCCCAGCATCCTTAAGTACCCGGACATCGATGAACAAGTCTCGGGGAGGCTCCAGGCTTCCAGTTAGATCAATGTCTGTCCACTGACCCTTGTATGCTGCCAAGAGGTCGCCGTATTGCCGTACGTACTCTTCCTCTTGAGGACTGAGACTGCTTGTTGATGTATCGCCTGACCCAGCCGCCGCGCCATTCGATGTCCCTGAACCATCTCGGACTTGTTGCCCTGAGAGGTCAATCACGTCTGATCCGTTCCACACAAGTTCTTCCAGTTTATCCGTCCGCGTTCGATGATATGCAAGTAAACATCGCTTATTCCGGCGCATCGACAGGTGGTTCACAAGCAGGGTGCAGGCAATGGCCTCGTCCTGGCTGGGTTCGAAGGAGCCTTGCCAAGGTTCTAGAAGTTCGTCCATGTCCTTTTGTAGATCCCTAACTTCTCTAGTGACAGCACGGACAATCTCGGTTTGGTAAGGTGGTAGATGGGCTAGGTTGAGTGTTCGTTTGGCATGGTGAACCTGCATTGACACTTGTTAGCTCCTTGCTGAGATCGTTGAGGCGGTCGGTCGGTACCAGTTTATTGCCCAAGTCTCCGTACATTGCGCCGTTTGGTATGAATGGGATGAATCTCAATTTCTTTGAAAAATGATTGGTATATGCATGCGCAAATATAGTGATGCTTGCTCGTTGGTCGTATCTGGCATTCGTTGCTTTGTGGAAATGGTATTTCGAAGCGTGGTTCTGAACTCGCGGAGACGAAGATTTGGAGGCGCGCGTCAATGCACTCGCGATAAGTGGTGGATTCGGTCGCGTTGCCGCGACATGACTACCCCGCCAAAATACGGTTTAGATGAATACATCTCGGTACATGCAAGAACTACCCCTCCTTGTGCTCCAAGCTTAGATAAAAGTTTTCTTGTCCTTGGGCAGCAAGACTTGGAGCTCCGAGATGGCTGATCACAGTCACAAGCAAAATCACTGAGACACACTATAATTTCCTGCTCAAACGCAGTTGGGATCTCTGATCCACAGCTTTTTTTCTTCTTTGATTTCTTCGTAGTCTATGGCTATCGTGGGGAGTTTTCTCCCTTCATACGAATCATTTCCCAGACATCATGTCCGTTGGAGTCATCAATTCCTAGCTATCTCATACCTCATCACACGATCCATTTAGATTACGATAGTAATCCTTTTACACCTTCTGCATGGCAGCAACGTCCATGGACTGGACGTAGTCCTCAAGGCCAGTGATCTTGTCCTCGAGGTCGTCCATGGAGACGAGGTCGTCAATGACAGTGGCGTTGATCTGGAGCTTGTTGATACCGTAACCAATGGGGACGAACTTGGAACCACCCCAGGTGAGACCCTCCATCTCGATGGCAAGGACACCAGCCTTGAGGGCCTCCATGTCAGTCTCGTCATCTAGTGGGTTGTTAGCGTTTGCGAAAGGAGGGTGATTGTTGCGCCATGATGCTTACCCCAGGGCTTCACATCGAGAGTCACGGAAGACTTGGCGGCGGGCTTGGGCTTAGCAGCCTTCTTGGCGTTGTACTCGGCAAGACGCTCCTCGCGGATACGGGCGGCCTCGGCGTCCTCCTCCTCGTCGTCGCTGCCGAACAGGTCGACATCATCGTCGTCCTCCTCAGCAGCCTTCTCCTCGGCGGCGGGAGCGGCAACGGCCTCAGGGCCGTACGTGCTGTAGGCAGCGGAAGCGTCACCGTCGAGAGTAGCGAACTCAGACTCGTAGCTCTGGATGTGCTTGTACCAGCGGGCGGCGTGGGGGTACTTCTCGGCGTCAGGAGCAGACTGAGTGGCCTTGAAGACGGCAACGTCGGCCTGGCTGGGAGCCTCTCTGTATATGGGCGGTTAGCGCCAGTCCAAACTGAAAGCTGCAGACAATTTGGGATTTTGGATAAAGACTCAGAGGTGCACCAGGCTGGTTGCTTCGTCAATCGGCGGGTCTTGAGTCCGCCTCCGAAACACGGACCAATTCTTCTCATCACAGAGTAAAACGAGGGGGGAGAGGGGCGCAAAGGCAGGAGCAAGATGTGTACATACCCGACAATGTAGGAGCGGGTGCTCAACCATGTGTTAAGAACTGAGTAGCCCAGCTGTCAGTGTCCGAGGCGCTGACGGATCGGCAAAAGCAACGCAAAAGAAGCAACGACATACTGGTGAGGCCAGCATCGGAGACGAGATCGGTGAAACCCATTTTGAAAGATGATGAGGATGAATGTGAAAAAAAGGAAGAAGAAGCACGGGTATTTGTAGAGGAGGAGAGAGTTGAGAGGAAGAAAATGGGTTGTCCGGTCGATGTGCCAAGGTGGGGTTTATGAGATTTTTCGCCCATGCAATTTACCTGGATGGGGCATGAGCAAGGCCTGAATTGCTGAGGGGAACGTGGCGGGGGGACAAACGGAGAAATGTAAAGCCGAGAACGAGGTGGTGGTGGGCGCCGCCAGGCCCACTCGCGCCAGCCATGCTCGACGTAAGAGCTCCTGCAGCCTTGCCGACCGACCAGGTTACGTGCACAGCGACTACCTAACGGATGCATCTTGATTGAGCTCTATTCCTCACCTACACTACACTTCCATTCGGCATTCCTTTACGCCCTCATCCCAAAGCTTCCCAAAATGCCGATTTCCCCGATCATCACCTTCAAGGCTGGCCAGTGTGAGGTCGATGTAAGGCTCCCGCCAGCTAGCTATCCGAGTCCCACAAGCTAACTTGGCTTAATCGCAGACCTCCGGCAAGCCATACAAGGTGAAGCCGCAGCCCGAGCCCGGCTACATCTACCTATACTCCGAGGATGGTAGGTTATAAACTCGCCCTCTTGTTCCGACGTTGCTCATCGTTTTCGCCAGACTTGGTCCACTTCTGCTGGCGCAAGCGCAGCGACTCTCTGGACTCGCCAGCCCTCGACTTGATCATGGTCCCGACCGATGGCAGCTTTCTTCCTTACGAATACACGACGACTTCTCAGCCAACCTCCAAGACCGACGGCCGCATATTTGTCCTCAAATTCTCGTCATCGTCCCAGCGCTACCTGTTTTGGCTGCAGTCCCAGTCCCAAGGCCGAAACGGCGACCCCAGCTACTTCAGCCCCCGAGATCGCAAGATTGGCGAAATTGTCCACCACTTGCTGCAAGGCGAAGACGTTGATGTTGCCGAGGAGCTTGCATCTATCCGAAACAGCAACAACGGCCCCGATGACGGTGATGAGACGATGGAGGATGCTGATGGTCCGCGTGGCCCCACCGAGCACCGCGGCAGCGGGGGTGCCGGTCCTGATGCCACTGGAGGGGACGTTAGAGAGGAGGGCTCGGGCTCGAGACAGGGAGGAGCTGATGGTGCGAGAGCGTAGGTGATTTTCCCTTTGCATGGCTGAACACGGATGGCGTAAATTGGACCTGGATGTATGTGTGGCACGAAACTTGGCACTCCAGGTCGCATTGTAATACTAGATTTCCTTGCCTCAACGAGAAGAATTGGGAACTAGTGTCTTCATGATGATGGATATTTTGCGCCGGCCTTCAATCGTGACCTTGCTGACCTTGTTGCAGAGCTTCTTCATCGGCACCTGATGCCGCCGCCGCCGTGAGGAACTTTTTAGAGTCTCTCAGAGGCCAGTCTGGAGTTTCTGGAGGGCAGCAGCAAAGTGCTGACAAGTCGTACCCGTACCTCAACCACCTGCTGCCGACATCCATCACTGTTCCCATGATTGATACAGCACCCACTGAATTCCTCGACACCCTGATCAGCTTCTTGCCGCCTGCTGTTGTTGTGCTTGCAACCGGCAGTGCCGATGCTGTCGACGGCAAGTCCGAGCCGTCCGCTGATGCTGTTGAGGCCGCCAAGGCATCGTTATCTCTTGGTGACAAGCGCAGCCTGCTGAAAAAGGTGCTCCGAAGCCCGCAATTCAACCAGGCACTGGGAAGCTTGACCATGGCCCTTCGGGACGGTGGCTTGCCTAGCGTTGCCGAGGCGCTTGGAGTGAAGGTGCAAAACGGTGGCTACATTCCTGGAGGTGGCATGCCGCTCGGAGGGGGCCACGCTGTGGAGGCGTTTGTCGACGGAGTCAAGAAGACGGTGAAAGAGGAGAAGAAGTGAACGCAAAGCCAAGCGGACTCCCCCAACTTCTAGTCTACGGGCTAATTGGCTATTGTGCTTGATGATATTCGATGATTTTTGTATGTACAAGTAGATGCAGTTATGGCGTTGCGGTAGAGAGATGACTCAAGTAGCCCGACGATGACCACGAAAGCCGTTTATGGCATCAACCGCAATAGAGGTACGCCCTGCACCCGAGCAGTGCCTCCAGTGCTTGTTCTCCAAGTTGTCGCCCTCGCATATTTGTCCGTTTCTCTACTATCATGTAATCCTAGTATCCCGGCAGATGCCCAATCAATTCTTCCGCATTACAATTAAGCCTTTGAATGAATGATTGAAGTGGAGGCACTCTTCACCACAGCCACTGCACGGTACTGCCTAAAGCAAAAATAATATCAGAAGCCCGAAGTAACTATCTGAAGGTAGATATAGCTATTTCGGGGCTGTTTTTATTTATTTTGAACAGAAATGCTAAAATA
Source organism: Calonectria honghensis (assembly GCA_013403855.1). Classification (NCBI taxonomy): domain Eukaryota; kingdom Fungi; phylum Ascomycota; class Sordariomycetes; order Hypocreales; family Nectriaceae; genus Calonectria; species Calonectria honghensis. The sequence goes on along the minus strand of VTGB01000071.1, from coordinate 156,929 downwards.
GGTGGTCATTTTGTAGGGGTCCCATGTCGCATGGTGTTGAACTAATAACCATTCCAGGGTTGTCTTGTACATTTGGGAGCTGCTGGTTGGCTTGGGCCTGGTTGGAGTGGGACCTGTCGGGATTGAGCCTCGCCCCACGTTGGACCCAGAGCAAACTGACGTATTTTGGCACCTGAGGTACAGAATACTTGCCTTGGTACTCCACCTCCAGCGCGTCTCGCCTCAGTTTCTCCTCCTCATCGACAGTTGCAGTGACGCAATGGACCACTCATTCCCGACCGACGTCCGCGAATTCGACGCCGACGATCGCATATCGTTTTCGAAGCTCGACAGCAAGTTCATCGCGGTTCACGATGACGGTACCGAGTACGAGTTCGACGCCGACTTGAAGCGATGGGTGCCTGCCGATGAGGAGCCATTGGATGGCAATGCGCCGGATGCGCATGAGTATTCGAACGAGGGCGCAACATATGGTGCTGGAGACGAAGGGCTGAAGAAGAGAAAGAACGGCTCGGGACCAGATTCTGAGGTGAGCTTGCCCCGGTTTGCCGCTTGATGTACATGATAAACTCGATCCTATATCGGCCTACCCTCTGGCTCGGATAGTGCTAACCATCATGCTCCTCCAGGTTTCGGAAGCATCCAGGCCCTCTCGCCCGAGCAAGAAACAAAAGGCGCCGCCGCAGCCGAAGCAGAATACCGCCATCTACGTCACCGGCCTCCCAGCTGACGCAACTGTTGATGAGGTTCACGACCTCTTCTCCCGGAAGGGCGGTGTTATTGCCGAGGAAATAGACAGCGGCGCACCTCGCATCAAGCTTTACAGCGACGATGAAGGCAACTTTAAGGGTGACGCATTGATCGTCTTTTTCAAGCCGCAGAGTGTAGAGATGGCCATCATGCTCCTCGACGACACAGACTTCAGAATCACCTCGAGCGGAACCCGGGAGGGCAGGATACGAGTCCAAGCAGCGGACTCGAGCTACAAGAAAGTCAAATATGATCAGGATGGAGCGGCGGGCGGCGACAAGGAGAAGACGGAGCGGAAACCGCAGAAGAGCCACCAAGACCGCCAAAAGATTATCAGAAAGACGCAAAAGCTGGATGCCAAGCTTGCAGACTGGGACGATGATATCCCGTACCAAGGACAGCCGGAAGCGCCAACAAAGCGGGACAAGCTTGTGATTCTGCAACACATGTTTACACTCCAAGAGCTTGAAGAGGACCCTGCAGCGCTGCTAGAGATCAAGGAAGATATTAGAGATGAGTGCGCCAAGTTGGGTACTGTCACCAATGTGGTTCTGTTTGATCAAGAGCCGGACGGCATCGTGTCAGTCAAATTTCGAGACGCCGAGTCGGCCTTGGCTTGCATCAATCTCATGCACGGAAGGAGTTTTGATGGCCGGACTGTGGAAGCATTTCTAGCCACCGGAAAAGAGAAATTCAAAATGACCAAGAAGGAGCAGGATCACGAGGATTCGGATTAAATATGATGTTGAAGGACGTACAGGTCCAAAGAATTTTTCATTATTAAGTAGGATGTAAGATACCCAACAAACCAAAAACATGGGACGCTAGACCACCCCCATACAATTCTCCATTTTGACGCGGGAAAGGGTTCCGCCAGCAAACCGGCTGGCGCTCTCCCCTCTCCAACTCGTTGACATTACCTTATTCAAGCAGATTTCAATGCAGGCTTCAATTCCACATCCTCAGCGAGAGTGTTCCAAATTGAGGCCTCAATGATGTTGCAAACAACCTGGAGCTCGTCCTCATCTGTCCGAGTCATGCGGTTAGCTAGTTCACTTACACGCAGCCAATGGGGGGTCTTCTTACTTCGGGGAGCATAGATCATGACAAAGTACGGTGACACGGAGCTCTTGAAAAAGCGGCTCTTCCAAGCGAGAGGGTGCATCTGGCCCCACCCCTTGCTGAGCACCTCGTGGAGGTCGTCTGGGTGCAGGCACATGTGCATGGAGTGGTCCGAGTCGTGGACGTGGCAGATTTCTCCCTGGCAGTTGGTCTGCAGCGGGTGCTTGGCGAACAGGGCCAGGCCGTGCTTCTCCAGGCACGACCTCTCGGTGCCGAACTTGTTGGGGTACTGGTCGCCGAGCTTGGCCATGGTGCGGCGGAGGGTGCGGTAGCAGAAGCGAGAGCCGTGCTGGTCGATTTGGCGCTGGGGAGCGATGCCCGCAACGATGGGGCGGGGGCCGGAGCGGTAGGGGATGTTGTGCTTGGCGAGGACACCCGAGGACGGGACGTGGGAGGGCTCAGCCTTTGGGGCAACAAAGGGGTTTCGCAGGCGCAGCGTGCGGAGCACAGTTATCTTGAGGTAGCCGGCGAAGGTGGATGGGACGCCCCCGGGCCCGAGGTTGAGGAAGTTCTGGTAGTCATTGCGGATGAACAGGACTACAGGAACAAAGCTCACGAACACCTCAGCGTAGTACGAGTCGGCGAAATGAATGAGAAGGACGAGGGCCAGCGACAGGAAGCAGATGGTGGGACCGTCGAGCGTGACGGAGATGGGCTGCTGGTGCAAGACGTGCTCGAGCTTGAGGGCCTCAAGCTCCTCTTCGGCATGGGCTTCCCGCAGAGGGGCGAGCGTCTCTGCAGCGGTGACTGAGACGGACATTGCGACGTCTAGATTTTGGATTGAGATTGGAGCTTCAAGCTATGGGAGGGGATGAGGTTTGGCGAATAAGTAGGTGGGAGTGCTGTGCAGCGAGGCTGATGAGGGAAGGCTAAGAAGACGCAGGACGATTCATGTAAGTTGAACAAGAACAAGAGCAGCACCCTGGCACAATTGCAAACTAGACGTCAAGCAAGGCACAGCACTGTCGAGGACTTTTATGTGCAATCCCTAAGAGGCGCAGCTTGGGAAGGGGAGGTCAGAAAGCCGGAATTGAGGGCCAGGCGATGGATGGATGGGAGAGAAGAGGGGATCGTCGTCTGACGGGAGCAAGAGGGCTGACTCAAATTAAAGAGGCCGACATCCGATGGGCAAGAATAGGCTTCACCGCAGAATCAGCCCGATAGGCTGTCGTAGGTTGAGCCCTAGATTTCTCGGGGAAAGAGAGCTACCATTGGGCCAGCAGGTGCTTGCTGCCCCCTCCCATCCGCGCTGGCGGTCGAGGACCGTCGACGCCTGCTTGCTGTCTTATTCCCCTGCCGTCCGCTGTGCGTTTGGACCTCACCGAGGGGCGAACTTGCGCGGCCCGGGGACGGCGCACCTCTCCGCGGCGAGCCCAAGCAGCAGCAGCGCATGACCAGAGCAGCGGCGGTCGTGATTGGTGTCCGAGGCATGACGTTGGAGTGATGGGAGGTTGCACGGCGGCGACGCTTGCGCTAACGGAGGGGTCGAGACCAATCAGGCGCCGCCATGGCGGCCATGGTCGAAGCGAAGTGGCCACGGAAAAGGTGACACGGAATGCTCCAGTTCGCCAGCGCAGCTGCGGACAGCTGCAGGTCTTGTGAGCCTGCGCTGGAATAGGATTGACAGCAAGACTTGTCACGAGACGTGGCGTCGAAATAACGTCGAGCACAGACTCGGTGAGTGTGTGTGTCCGCATGGGGGAGTTCACCCAGCCCAACTTCCATTCTGTGTAAGATGACTTGTCGATCCGTCATACCACCACCCCAGCGCCCTCACCTCCCACCTCTGATGCCAAACGTTATCTGCCATAAGTCAGCATTGGCATGGTGCGGAGGGCATCTTGATTGCCAGGTAAGGCTGTGAGGTGTGCCCGGAGTCGCATCCTCTCGCAAGCCACCACAAGCCTGACGCCATTAGTGTGCTAGACGCATCTGACCCAAGTCAGATTCAACTTGCTCGGAAACTTACTTGGGGTTTACACTGGCTTGACTGGCAAGAAGGAACCGAAAACTCGCGTGATCTCTGCTCAACTGAAACATCTACCCCGCCAATTGGTATCGGAAGTCGGCGAGAGACACGCATATTAGAGGCATTGCACATGATGGATGCTGACTGCAGAAATGCCGGCCAATTGGGGGTCTTGAGTCCCGATCTGCGATGTAGTGGCGATATAATTGGTGAGCAATTGGATAGACCTCAGCGCCACTCTGCTTCAGTGTTCAGCTGTGGCATAACCTGTAGCCCTATTGGTTTCCTCGCCAAGATGCCAATGCAGCCATTGATTTGAGCGTGCCAATTGAGAAAATTGTTAGAGCAGCCTCGGGAGGCTGGGTTGAGACATGGCTGCAATATGCAAATCTATCAATAGAAGTTTGAGGAAATGTCTCCTCTTCCCCCAATTGACCAGCTGCAAATTCTATCAATTCAGGATGAACACCATCGTTATCAACCTTCACAATGGATCATCCAGCGGACCATATGATAAATACGCCTGTAAACGACGAAACTGGCATGGCTTTGGTTCAGGTCCGTCACAACGACCCGCTCGAAAGTCAAACAAAACCTCTAGTTTCTAATAGACCAAAAGAACCTAAAGAGAACTGTGACACAAATGAATCAACAAAACCCCCCGTTATAGGCTTGCGGTCACGATCGTGGTTGAGCAATCTCCTAATCAGCTATCGAACCCGAGAATGGAGCATGTACTGTTGCCTCGTTGCCGGTACTGCTTTTGCCATTGGCCACCATCTACTTTATAGCTCACTACACATGAAAGAAGCCCTAGATCAATCCCTAATGCTTCGGTACGGAACTATTATCGCCTTCTTTGCCAAGGCTAGTTTGGGCACCGCTGTCATTACTGCGTTTCGGCAAAGGGTTTGGCTTATAGTCCGGCACAAAATGCTCCACGTCAGAGCCGTCGACTCTCTCTTTACGGCGACTGAGGACATTTCTTCTCTTATAGATTGGAAAGTGATCAGGCATGCAAAAATCGTGGTATTAATGGCGATATATGTGTGGGTGACACCACTCATCGTCGTGTTGTGCTCTCAACCCCTCTCTGTTCATCCTGGGATAAAAGAGGAAACATCCCCTTGTTCGTCGGTCCGGACGCTTAATTTTAGGAATAAGGCGGCAGGTACCTGGCGCGAACCCCAAACAATTACTGGCCGAAACCCGTTCCCTCTTTCTTTGTGGAATACAACCAAAGATTGGGCTGATTTTGATCCCAAAAATCCTAATTTATTCGAATATTGGACGAGCCCCGGTTCCCAGGTTGAATATTTGGTCAATGGAGTGATTTATCTTGGACAGGCAGACATGAAAAAGGATGTAGCCAACGATGTTTGCACTGATGGCTGGAATTGTTTCTATTCAGTGGATTTTCTGGCTCCTGGATACAAATGTGAGAGACTGGCGTCTGGGGCAGGATCTAAGGTAAAGAAACTTGGGGATGCCGAGACGCCCTTTGGCATCGACGACATTGTACCAAGTGGTGATTATAAGTACATCGCTGTCACGGACCGGGGCGAATATGCTGCTCAGCAAAGCGATTGCGACATTAACGGTATTCTAAAACAAGATCCTCCATTTCCAAAAAATCTGGGTGCTTTCAAAACCGAGCCTATTATCTGGATTGGATATGTGACTGTCAATGACTCATCCATCAGGCAACCAAATAATCGCTTGGACCAGAGTGCTCTCAATGTTTATACTCCACATATCACTGGGTGTGAACACTATATAACAAACCATACGATTGCGTTTAACCACACCAACGGTGTACCGAGTTACCATGTCAAACATCGCCACTTCGTTGAAAGATTAATCAACACCACATACGTCCCTGACGAGTTAGATGACAACAATAGCGCATGGGATAATATTACAGCCGTTCCCAAAACAAATTATATATTCCCAAGAGATGTACAAAATTATAGACGGATTACTGCCCATCATTCCATCGGGAAAATATTCAGAAAATACATCGATGGAACAATCGATCTTGGTAACTGTGGGAAATATTCAATTCAGGCAATTACCTCGCTGCAGCTGCTGCGGCTGCTGCAGCCTAAGGCAGCAGCCTTCCCGTGTTACACAGTTGAGGGGATCTATAAAACTCCTCATAGCCCCCCCTCTCTTAGCTTAGACAAGTCAATCCAAGTCACATCAAGAAGATCATACGTATAAGAGACCCCAAAGGGGTCCCCGTACGGGGACCTTTATGTGACTACACAAGACCCGACCTAGCCAACCGACAGTAACATTCCCTCGACAAGTATTCATATGACTAAACTGATTGACCCTATGACCTACTTGCCTGTTGCGCAATTTCCAGAGAAGTTGCGGAAATTGTACGAAGTCATTGTAATTTCGCTCCTATCGAACCCACAGTTTGCGGTGGTGTCGTGGGCGAAAAACGGACGGCGGTCGGGCGTGGGTCGTGGAGGCTCGGAAACAAATTATCCATGCATTCGCCAGCGACACATAAACATATTCCTCTACGGCAGGACGAGATTGTATATTGTCCATGCGCTTGCTATTTTAATTACTCTGGTTTGTGTTCTCTTTACCCTCGAGGCAGTGCGTGAAGAGGAAGTGACACGCGACATGAAGTTTTCTTCAATTATAGAAGCAACCAGAGCGCCCAGCCTCAAAGAGATACGGTCTTGCAGCACTGCTGATTCTATCGGGCCAAAAGTTGGGCTTGGGTGGTTTGGAGAGGTCCCTGGAGAGAAGACGCGGCTTTGGGTTGGAAAGCGATGTGGTACAAGACAACGACCTACAACCTCTCGATATTCGTCGTGAGGAAAAGATTATTCAGGCAGAAAAATAGGCAGGATCTTGAGGGGAGCAAATGATTTGATGTAATTGATCATGCTACTTCCAGAAATCTTCAATGCTCGGGCACACTTACATGGGAAACTACAATTTGTCATTCGTTGTCGCAGTGAAATCCGATACAATCCTTCCAGCATCAGTAGCTCGATACCTTGTAACAGAGGACTCCCACGGGGGACCATCTTTTAATATTTCTAGCCAAAATAAATAGAAGCAATGTCTTTTAAGGATATTTATTTTACGATCATTTTTGGTCCTTCATTGGGATACTTTTTCTTGGGAGATTGTGATTAATTCGGCATGGAGTATTGTTGTGCAATGCCCACGGTGGAGACATGCCTCGTTTCCAATTATTCAAGAGCTGGATTGTAAATTTATTGCTTGGGCAAATTCCAGGGCGAATAATATTTGCATGTGATCTTCGCTCGTCTTATGCAAATAATGCACATTGCGCTGACGTATTCTGGCTTGCACAATTAGTTGCCCCGCGCAACAGGTGGGATCCGCCACATAAACAAACCAGCGAATGACGATTGTCTAGTAGCGCAATCGCTCAGGGTTTCTCGGAGGTCAGGGATTGACAACGCCGGGTAATTACTCGCAGGTCCCATCCCATAGTTCTGTTCTTTTCCTGCAGAACATACTCGTGATTCTTCACATCAGCCTGCTTCCCTGCTTCAGCATCTGACGACCTCGTGAATACCTAAACCAACGAAGAAATCCAGGCTGGTCGGTGGAGAGATCCCGATTTGAGACATCCGCCCTGGGCGGGTCTTCAGGAAACACAGCAGTAAAGAGATCCCTTATACTAGGAGCCTCGGTGCAATCAGATCTAACTTCTCGTCATTCCAGCCATCAGAACCAAGCTCGCCATGGGTTTGCTCAGATACCTACAGCCCCGCGAGCCGCGGCTCCCGCTATATCGAAAACTCGAGCGAAACAAAGAGCGCTATTCAGACGACGAGTGGTACTCCGAGGATGAGGATGAACCTCTCTCATCCGGGACCTCTTCCCCGGGCTCTTCCAGAAGCGGCTCCGGCTCTGCTTCAACAGGCCTGCTCATGCCGAAGAAGAAGGTCAAGCTGGCACCACCACCCAAACGGGTTGCCAATGTCTACCCTTACCGATTACCCACAAAGGTCACAAGATACCTCGTCTGCTCTGTGATAGGATTTCTCGTCATCATGATCTTTACTCTGGTCCGTGCCAGCCAGATCGAGAACTGGAAGGTCGCCAATGGTCAAGTAAAGAGCCGGCCGCCACCTCCTCCTCTGTGGGAAAAGTTCCCATTCCTGGAGCGGTACTATGGTGGTATTAGAACTGTCCTCACTATTGAAGAAAACAGCCCTGAGTACCCCCACATCATCAAGGATGAGCCATCATTGCTCAAGGATGTCAAGGTGGAGGACCTTAAAGACGAGTTGACGGACGAAATCAAGGAGGAACTGGTAGAGGAAGCCAAAAAAGAGATGCAGGAGATCAAGACCGATGCCACTGATAAATCTGGCAAGGGATCAAAGATCTCAAAGCGAGACGTCTCTGAAAGCCACGGTTGGAACGGTTATGCCGCCCGGAATGAGGAGGCAGATGTTCAGGAATGCTTCCTCGATGCTTCTGGTACCATCCGCGTCCCAGAGCTTCGTTATTACAATGGTCGCCCCAAGGGTTTCCCGGAGCATGTCATTGGTTCTTACGAAGTCTTGAAGTTGCCCGAGGATATCTGCTTTGACCGCTACGGCCGTTACGGTCCTTATGGCTTTGGCTACTCTTCGAGAAACGGCGGGTTGAGCGTCGGTGAACACAACGAGAAGAATGGGTCCGAGTCCGTTTGGGCAAAGACTCCTCGAGTTGACTACCGACAAGTGGACTGGGCTGATGTCCAGCGACGTTGCTTCAAGGTCAATGCGGATCGCTACAAGGAGGTGGCAACCAAGACACCGACTCCTCATGGATTTTACATCCAAGAGTCTGGTAAGACCTCTGAAGTCGAGAAGCGCACCGAAAAGTCTGAAAAGTCAACCACAACCACGTCTGTCGATGTCAAATCCAACAGCACTTCTACTCCTAAGAAGGAGCAGACTGAGGAAACCAAAGAGATCGAAACTAGCATCTCCAAGAAAAAGTCGAGGACCGCTGTGGTTGTACGATGCTGGGATGAATACACCTGGAGGGAGGATGATATTGCCAACCTCCGTTCAATGATCACCGAATTAGCCATGGCATCTGGTGGTCGATATGATATTCATCTGCTCGTCCAAGTTAAAAACGACGCCGATCATCCCGTCTGGGCTGACGAAGGCGTTTACCGGGAGCGCATCGAGGAAGTCATTCCTGAAGAGTTCCGTGGAATTGTTACCCTCTGGACCGAGACGCAGATGCTGTCGCTTTACCAGGGCATCTACGATCTCTTCAGTCGTGGTCCTGAACTTCCCGTCCACGGTGTCTACCGTGGACTCTCGATGGCCATGCAGTACTTTGCCTACATGCACCCCGAGTACGACTACTTCTGGCAGTGGGAGATGGATGTCCGTTACACTGGCCATTATTATGATCTCTTCACCAAGCTCGAGAACTGGTCCAAGGAGCAGCCTCGCAAGGGACTTTGGGACCGCAACGCCCGCTTCTACTTCCCTAGTGTCCACGGTACCTGGGATGATTTCTCCCAGATGTCCCGTGTCCAGAGCGAAATTGGTGTTGCCGGAGCCGACGATGTCTGGAAGAACATGCCTGGCCTGGACGGCAAGACTCCACAGAAGAAGAAGGGCAAATCCAACAAGCCCATCTGGGGCCCCGTCCGTCCTCAAGACGACGATGACTGGTTCGAGCCAGGCAACGATCCCGTCCCTCCTATCGCTTACGAGAAGGATCACTACCAATGGGGCGTTGGCGAGGAGGCTGACTACATCTCGCTCAACCCCATGTTCGACCCCGACAGCACCACCTGGGGCCTCAGGGACGACATCACCGGCTTTAACCGAAGCCAGGGACCTCCGCCACGCCGCGCTAACATCATCACGACGTCGCGCATGTCACGACGCCTGCTCCTGACGATGCACAAGATGACGGCGCTCAAGAAGCAATTCGCCTTCCCCGAGATGTGGCCCGCCACCGTGGCGCTGCAACACGGCTTCAAGGCCGTCTTCGCGCCGCACCCCGTCTACGTCGACCGCGCCTGGCCCGTCGACTACATGGCCCAGGTCTTCAACAACGGCCGCGACGGCGCCAGCGGCGGCTCGCGAACCAGCATCTTTGGCGACCGCGAGCACAACATGCACGGCCTGTCGTGGTTCTACAACTCGGGCTTCGCACCTAACCTGTACCGCCGCTGGCTGGGGCTCAAGGTCAACAATGACGGCGGCCACGAGTTCGAGACGACCGAGGACCTCAGCAAGAACGGCGAAGGCGTCAACAACATGCGCGGTGGCGAGGGCCGCATGTGCGTCCCGCCCATGCTGCTGCACCCCGTTAAGGATGTTGAGCTGCCCGTCGAGGTGCCGCAGGAGAAAGAGGGTGAGAAGAAGGCTCCCGCCTCAGACCCCTCAGCTTAATGAGCTTAGCGTGAATGTGTACGGAAAACTGTCTTGATTGTAATGTTGTTCTAGAACTGAAGGATGGATGGGGTTTGGCGTTCATGGTGTTGTTTCTAGCATGCTGAGTCGTGGTCACGACTAGACGGTTTCATGTTTTGTTATTTCCGGCGACGACGCCGCTGGATGATAATGAGATGACTCATGTATAGATGGCCTGTTCACGGCGTTAATTAAGCAATATAGACTGTTGCACACTGCCTCGTTGACGATAATTGGATTAGGTGAGACGTCACGCCAGTGAGAACAAGTGATAGACTGGGCCCACCAGGAGGCGCAATTATCTTATTTTTAAACTCGCACGCAACCAAAGTGTTTTATACAGACGCTCCCAATTACCGCCGTTGCCTAGATCCCTCCAATTGCTTTTCGCATAACACGCCACCCAAAGTTCCTCCAGTTTTGCGCCGGCAAGCATCAGGGAAACAAGCACCAATTGGCCTCCCCACGGCCTAGTTGATGGGGGGTTGCTTATGCTCATACAGTTCCTTAACTCTCGTTCTTATTCTCGTAATCTGATCAAAAAGACACCAACAAGTATGCCCAGGAGGCATCCATGCTATTTATTTATACAACCCGCTTGACCTCGAAGAAACGGCGCAGCCACCAGACCTGGAAGAGAGACTCGCCAATGACGATGCCAATGACGAACATGTTCCACCACTTGACTCGGTTGTTGGTGCTCTCGGCAGTGTTGCGGTGGGTGCGCTCGCGGACAATGATGTACTGCTGCTCGTCCTTGACCTGGGCAAGGAGATCGGAGAGACGGCGGACTGTGGCGACATTGTAAGCTTGGGGGCGACATCAAAATGTAGGAAAGCAGTTGCAATATTTACCTTCTTTGTCGAGAGGGTCGGCGGGAACATCAGACTCGCTGACGTAAACAATACCGTGGACGTTGAAGGAGACTTCCTTGGTGTTGGCACCCCAGTTCTCGTTTCCGAAGCAGTAAGTGTATTTGCCATCGTGCTTGGCAGTGAAGGAATAGTCGCCGTTGGAGACGGACTTCTCGTTTGCCTCGTACTGGCCGACGGGGTTGGAGATCTGTTCACACGGATATAATTAGCACGCACAGTCATTTACCATTAATGCTGCTGCCTCGAGCTATCTCGAACGGCGAGTCACCGGCGAGTGTGTAAGCTCTGGACCGTGTGCAGGCACATACCCAGAAGTCGATGTCGAGGTTTCCTGCGCTACCGAACTCGCGGTCTCCAACCTGGAAGGTCACGGTCATGGTGTCATCCTTGTGGAGCTCCTCGTGGAAGCACTCGCGGCCGTGGGCGGGCAGCACGATGTTGTGGGCAGCGACGGCTTGGAAGACGGCCGCAGCGAGGAGGGCCCTCGCAGCGTTGAAGAAATGCATTGTGTGTGCTGATTACGAGAAGAAGAAAAGTCTAAGGAGCGGCGGGACGGGCGTTCCGGGAGTGAATTGCGAAGGCGGGAATTGCTACGCCGTTTGGTGTTGTGATACCTCGCTATCGTCGTCGTCGTCTTGGGAGCTTAGATCTACCGGATCGCGACGAATTGACACCTATCCGCATCGGAGTGGCCAGAGTGGGCGGTCTCGGCCGCGGTTTACCCGTCAACCTGCCACCACCTTAAAGGGGCGGCGGCTTGGAGGGAGTCCATGTAGAAAAAAAAAGGCCAGCAGGGAGTGGAGAGGGGTGGCGCTCGTAGAACAAGTGAGAGGGTGTGGCTGAGGCTTCCAAGAATTTTCAGGGATGTGTCCTAAAAGGGATAAGGGACCCGTGGCCACTCTACCATCACCGATAGGGAGACAAAATGTGTTAGTTGGCATCATCTCCAGGTACCTCAGGCACGGAATGATACCAGGGCGACCCACGATTGCGCGGATAGTGGATCGGCGATTGTAGTGGACAGCATGTAAGGTGGCTGGACAAAGATGCTCTCGCGGGTTTGCGGCGGCTTGCACGGAGCACTGTGTTAGATGCGCCGAAGCATCTCGCTGCTTGTCCACGCCTTGTCTACGGGCAAAAGCTAGGTTTGCCATGTGTGCCGGGAGATCTGCTGCGGGAGTAGCACACAACCCTGAATGTTTCCCTGACTTCCACCCTCGGGTCTAGAAATTTCGTGTGGCTGGATCGGCTGCTGCTACAGAGAAAGAGCGTGTGTGTCGGTGATGCGGTGCTGTGTTGTGCTTGACCTGTGCGTTAGCGGTGGTTCCAGCGGCTCCAGCAGTTCCCTCGTTTGTGGCCCCCCCTCCCCTTCGCCTTCGCCCCCCTCCCCCCCGGGGGGCTGTCTGTAATTAGCTGCAAGGCCCCTGAACGGGAAGAAAAAAAACGGACGGGCGTGCACCGCGGCTGCTACTGGGCTCTGCTGCTGCTGATGATGACAACTTGACCTGCCCTGCCACCACCTAGACAATTTATTGGCCCCCCTTTGAGAGCCTTCCCATGCGCTTGAGCCACTGAGAGGGACGTACCTCAATAACCAGAGAAAAAAAAAAGGGCCGCCCCCCAAAAGGACGCCAGGCTCCAAGATTCAGCGGCCCAGCCCCAAGGCCCCAAAGGTCCGAGTCTCCATTTCTCACCCCTCCTCCTCCCGCAAGTTGAGCGTGTCCTTCGTCCACGTCCACCTCTACACCGACAAGTTTAACCGCACGACGCCGTCCTTTGTCACTCTGCACACCACCAAAGGACTGACCCGCGATAACCAAGTAAGTTGCTCAGTCTTTTGCTTGCTTGCCCCTTCCTTTCCCCCAGAATCCTGTTGCGCCGCCGTCCACGCTGGCGGTGGCGGCGATGGCTTCATCCGTCTCGCCGCATCGTCTTTCATGATTCCCCGTGGCTTCTTCACCCGGTCCCGCGACCTCGGCATCACCACAGGGACATGGCGGCCGCAGCCTCTGCCCACGAGATGACTGCAAATGTTGCAGCCTGGTCACCCGCCTGGGGGTGCCGCTTGCTCCTGAGTCGTCCTGGATGGAAATGTGCGCTGCCTTGCCCGGCATCCATGTGTCCTTTTTGCGACACTCACCCATAAAACATCCCGCCTCCTCCAACAATCATCACCAGCCTCCAAACCATCTTCTCCCTACGACCGCCTGAGTCGCCTGTCCCCCTTTCGCCTCCTTCCATCTGCCTGCTCATCGTATCATTTACTTAACGCCCTCGCCCCATCGCCTTGTTTTTTTTCCTCCTTCCTCTTTCTTGGCGGGCCTGCCAAACACCGAGCCATTCAGCCTCGAAAACCATTTGACCTCTGACACGTGCCACTCGCAGGTACTCCCCTTTTTAATCACTTGTACCTAGGCCGGGTAGCCGCAAACCGCAATCATGGGTCTTACCGTCTCGAAGCTGTTCGACCGACTATGGGGGAAGAAGGAGATGCGAATTCTGATGGTCGGTCTCGATGCCGCCGGTAAAACCACCATCCTTTACAAGCTCAAGCTTGGTGAAATCGTCACCACCATTCCCACCATTGGTATGCCCATCCTTTAACCCCCCCGTGGCCTTGCCTTGCTGACTTATATCCCTCTCGCAAAGGCTTCAACGTCGAGACTGTCGAGTACAAGAACATTCAGTTCACCGTGTGGGATGTCGGTGGTCAGGACAAGATCCGACCTCTGTGGAGACACTACTTCCAGAACACCCAGGGCATCATCTTCGTCGTCGATTCTAACGATCGCGACCGTATCACTGAGGCCCGTGAGGAACTCCAGCGCATGCTCAACGAGGATGAGCTCCGAGACGCCATCCTCCTTGTTTTCGCTAACAAGCAGGATCTTCCTGTACGTCACCCGCCCAAACTCCACCCTCGTGCGACTTGCAGACCAAGTCTGCTCTGGATGCGATTCCCCTAGCCAATCATGACTTTGCTTACTGACGCCATCACTCCAGAACGCCATGAACGCCGCCGAGATCACAGACAAGCTTGGTCTCCACAGCCTACGACAACGTGCCTGGGTATGTTTTCTCCTCTCACCATCTCGACCTGAGATGTCTCGACACAAAGTGAAGTGCTAATCCGTATCCCCCCAACAGTACATCCAGTCCACTTGCGCCACCTCCGGTGACGGTCTTTACGAAGGTCTCGAGTGGCTCGCATCCACCCTCCGAAAGAATGGCGCCCAGTAGAAGATTATATAGAGGCCTCTGCACAAACCCGCCTTCTCCCTCCTGCTCTTTGCCACGTCACGTTCTCATGGCTCTACACGACTCGAGGTTTCGGTTGTAATTTGCAAAGTTTATCGGTCAACCAATCGAAATTAATCCTTGAACCAATGTTACGTCTCTTTTACAGCTTTCCGCTTCTCCCCCAAAATGGTGCTTTGTGAGCCCCGGTCAAAATGCTCGTTCGTCTTCCGTCAGTTGCCCGAGGACCACGGACTTGCTTTCTTTTCTGCTGGAGGAAAAGTCGGGCTATGGTGGAGGCGTCTTTTGGGGAAATTCCGGGATATTTGTACAGTCGGGTGTTCGTTTTCTTTGAAAAGAATACACTTTCACCAATGTGGTGCTCTCTTGGTTTTTGTTATTTCTTCAATCATCTTTCTCTCGTCCTCTCAGATATGATGCGATTCTCTTATTATTGCACTATTCTTTTTTTTTAACATGATGAAATCTTGACATTTCGCCTGTTCGCCAAATCCCAGCCTTCTAACAAGGTTTTAGCTCCCTCAAGTGGCATGGCAACAAGGCGACAAGGTTTCCACCCCCTTAATCGCCTTTTTTTTCTCTTGGACGATCCTTGTCATGGGTTCTCGGCACCAGATTGATCAGATTGGGTTGGGAAGCGACAAGGCGTGGAGATGGGCAAGGGGGGGCATGCGCCCTTGATGATCCATTCACAAACATTTACGAGATTTGGCGAGGTTGGCGAGGCGTGTAAGAAGAAAAAAAGGGTTGAATGAGATTATGAAAGGGAACGGACGCCAGGAACATTGCACAATTGGAAACGTCGACGTTGTTATCTTCGCTTATCGCATGCTTGACATTTAGTACGAGGTTGGAATTGGCCAATGAGATTGTCCCAATGTTTCAGCGGGGAGGGGCTGGCTTTTTGTCCCTTGCTGTTAATTCCGTTGAAACGGGTGTGCACAGTTTATGCAAAAGCAGTGTGCAAGGCAGTGCAAGTGAAAGTGGTGAGAAGATGATTACGGGCCTTGGGATTGAGTGGAATTAAATTGCTTATTCTAATGTGGTATCAACTACATGCTCTTCTAACACCAATTTGGAGAGTCATCAATAATACATATCTTGTTACAAAATTCCTACACATGGTACACGTCAGCTCATTAACCAACCACAACACCTACTGCTCGTACAGCGCTCCGCCCGGCCTCTCATGTCGACGGCGACTTGGACACGGTGGTAATCTCGAGGCCCTCCTTGTCGCTGCGAATGCCGACCTGGGCTGTGTCACCCATCTTGAGCTCGCCCTTGATGATCCGGTCAGCAAGGGTGTTGCCAATCTCGTTGGTGATGAGACGGTTGAGCGGGCGGGCTCCAAACTTGGGGTCGTAGCCGCGCTCGGCAAGCCAGTCCTTGACGTCATCGGGCACCGTGAGAACGATGCGGCGGTCGTCGAGGCGCTGCTGCAGCTCCTTGAGGCGAATGTCGACAATGTCGCGGATAGCGTTGAGGGCCAGGCGCTTGAAAACAATGAAGGAGTCGATGCGGTTTAGGAATTCGGGTGGGTAAGCGGAGGCCACCACGTCCATGACGGCCTTGCGAACCGAGGGGTCGATTTCACCATCTGGAGTCTCCTTGTAAGGGTGCAGGTGGTTCTGACCAACGAGAATATCGGCACCCAGGTTGGATGTCAGAACGATGATTGTGTTCCTGAAGTCGACCTTGTGGCCCTGAGCATCTGTGAGATAACCTTCGTCGAGAACCTGCAGCAGCAGGGCCGAGATGTCTCGGTGGGCCTTCTCGAACTCGTCAAAGAGCA
Source organism: Calonectria honghensis (assembly GCA_013403855.1). NCBI lineage: Eukaryota > Fungi > Ascomycota > Sordariomycetes > Hypocreales > Nectriaceae > Calonectria > Calonectria honghensis. The sequence continues at coordinate 140,717 of VTGB01000071.1, read as the reverse complement.
GGACAGCATAAGGCTTGCGGCGGACAGCCTCGGTCAGCTGGCCGGCATCCTCGTAGCCAACGTAGCCAGAGGGTGCACCAATGAGACGAGAGATGGTGTGCTTCTCCTGGAACTCTGACATGTCGAAGCGTACAACGGCAGACTCGGTTGAGAAGAGGAAACCGGCAAGTTTCTTGCAGAGCTCCGTCTTTCCGACACCTGTAGGGCCAAGGAAGAAGAACGAGGCCAGAGGTCGGTTCTCACCGCTCAAACCGGCTCGCTGAAGACGGACTGCGTTGGAGACAGCCTTAATAGCTTCATCCTGGCCCTTGACAGACTCACGCAAGCTGTCTTCCATATGAACAAGCTTCTCAATGTGCCCAGAGGTCAGCTTGGTGACAGGGATACCCGTAATTCGAGACACAACGTTGGCGATGTCATCCGCGGTAACAGAGTCGTGAATCAAGGTATCATCCGTGGCTTCTTGGACCTCACCCTCCTTTGGTAGCTTCTGCTCCAAGTTTGGGATGACACCAAATCTAAGCTCAGAGGCACGGGCAAACTTGCCATCCCTCTGGGCCTGCTCAAGCTCGAATTTGGCCTTGTCAAGATCTTCCTGAACCTGTTTTACGGATTCAATCTCGGCCCTCTCCTTCTCCCATCGAGCGTTCAGCTCGGCGATTTCGTCAGAATACTTTTGAAGGTCCTTCTCGAGCTTCTCTCTCCGCTCCTTGCTGGCAACATCATTCTCTTTTCGGAGACTCTCCAGCTCGATTTGGATAGTCATGATCTTGTGGTCAAGACGCATGATGTCTTCGGGTTTGGATTCATGCTGCAACTTGAGGTGACTGGCAGCCTCATCCATTAAATCAATGGCCTTGTCGGGTAGGAACCGGTCGGTGATGTAGCGGTTAGAGAGTGTTGAAGCAGCTACTAAAGCTCCATCAGTGATGCGGACACCATGGTGGACCTCGTATTTGTCTTTGATGCCACGGAGAATACTGATGGTGTCCTCGACAGAGGGTTCGCTAACAACGATTGGTTGAAATCGCCGTGCCAAGGCGACATCCTTTTCGATTTGACGGTACTCGGTAAGTGTCGTGGCACCACAGCATTGTAGCTCTCCTCGTGCGAGAGCAGGCTTTAATAGATTCGAGGCGTCAATGGAGCCTTCGGCTTTTCCAAGACCGAGGAGGGTGTGCAACTCATCGATGAAGAGAATGACCTCGCCATTAGCTTGTTCAACTTCATTAAGCACCTTCTTGAGTCTTTCTTCAAAATCGCCGCGGAACTTGGCACCAGCGATGAGCGATCCAAGATCCAAACTGATAACTCGTTTGTTCTTGACACTCTCAGGAACATCGCCCCGCACGATGCGCAGCGCTAGCCCCTCAAGAATGGCCGTCTTTCCCGTTCCTGCATTTCCGATGAGAACGGGGTTGTTTTTTGTACGCCGAGAAAGAATCTGAATCGTTCTCTGAATTTCAGCATCCCTTCCGATGACGGGATCTAGCTTTCCGTCTTTGGCTTTTGCAGTGAGATCAATGCCGTACTGTTCCAAGGCTGGCTTCTCCTCCTCGCCACCCATGTTCATCCGGTGTGTCCCACCTGGTGGATGAGGCCGCCCATTAGCATAGTGTCGGACTGCAAGTCCTGGTGTTACACGTAGGGTTGAAGGGCGAGTGGCTTGTGTTGCCAGCACTCTTGTAAGTGGTCGGAGTGAGCGGGTGGGCGCCACAGCTAGACGCTGCGCTGAAGAGATCAATTGTCTGCGCGCTTGCATCTTGGTTGGCAAATCTGAACAAATGAAAAAAGAATAATTATTGCGTAGAGAAAGGAAGGAAGAGTTGGATCAAATTATTTCAGCGCAGGCGACAATGGCCGCAATATCTACACCTCGGGAGTGCCCACCGAGAGCTTTCACGGTAGCGCGGGTACTTTCTAGCGCTTTCGGCGGACAGGCGATCCAGTCCCCGATTTTTTTTTTTTTTGGATCTTACCCACACACGTGACTTGTTCCGATTCGGGCTAGCCCCAGGGCTGCTTCTTCCACACTTTAGCGACATTCACAAGAATTCATCATCTCGGCGCTTCAACACCAAAACTTCCACCCATCCCCAACATCAGCCAGCCAGGAGTGTGTCACCATGTCGGCGAAGCCTACGACCAAGACATTCGGGAAGTCGACCCGGGAGGTTCCCGCTCCCTCGGAGAAGGCCAAGAAGTGGTACAGCGCCGAAGATGATGTCGAGCAGAAGAAGGTGAGTTTTTTCAAATGCGCCCACGCATTTGATATCCTCATGGGAGCCGCGGATTGGTACGGGAGATGAATGGGAATGGTTCCGACCTGGCAATGCCGTCGTGGGATCCAGAGTTTGGACCTGGGCTCGCAAAGTCGGAACCTCGAAATTCTATCGCACAATTTATTTTGCGACTCCTCTGATATCATGACGAGGACCCATGCGGACATGACATGAGGGGCTTCGGTCTTCCGCACAAAAGAGAATTGGCTTTACTGACTGTTTTTGGGAAAATAGGTCCGCAAGGCTGTCCGATCCTGGACTCCTCGCAAGTCCCTCGAGCCCGGCACCGTCCTCATCCTCCTCGCTGGCCGCTTCCGTGGCAAGCGTGTCATCCTCCTGAAGACCCTTGACCAGGGTGTCCTCCTCGTCACCGGCCCCTTCAAGATCAACGGTGTCCCCCTCCGACGAGTCAACTCCCGATACGTCATCGCCACCTCCTACAAGGTCGACGTCTCTGGTCTCGATGAGAAGAAGGTCGAGGAGATCTCTCAGCCCAAGTACTTCACCGCTGAGAAGGCCAAGGAGAAGGCCGGCGAGGAGGCCTTCTTCAAGCAGGGAGAGAAGCCCCAGGTACGATTTTGTCAAAAATTGGAATTATTTGTGTGGAGTTTGGTTACTGACTAGCGCCCCACAGAAGAAGGAGATCAACAGCAGCCGTGCTGCCGACCAGAAGGCCATCGACAAGGCCCTGATCGCCAACATCAAGAAGGTGGACCTGCTGGCTAGCTACCTCGGAAGCTCCTTCAGCTTGCGAAAGGGTGACAAGCCCCACGAGATGGCGTGGTAAACATGCTATCTTGTACCGGGACTAAGGGAATACTGGGGGTCGCAACAACGGGTTGTAGAACGGGAAGGGTCTCCGAAATGGGCTGGTTTGGCCAATTGCATTTGGAAGTCGACGGCATCGGTCACATTTTGGCGTCTGTAATCAGGTTTTACAGTCAAAAAAACAAATGAGCATACAAAATCTACCAGGCTTCCGGTGAGAGGCTTTTTATGATAAACAACCATTCGGAGCACCCATTTCTGTTTTCCCTACCACAACGTGAATTAAACGCGACAACACAAGCGAGCTCTCTCAGTGGGACTTTGGTGTCGGCCAAGACTAGGCAATTAGGGCTGGTTCTGGAACACTCATAGAGGCGTGTCTTGGACATGCGGGTTATCACTCCGTCCACATTAGAATAGGAGATTCATCCAGATTCAAGGCCAATAAAAAATGGCGTTATGGCTTGCTTTATTTTATTCTACAATACCTAGCCCTCTTTCATGATCATGAGCGCCAAATAATTTTTCGGTTTCCCGATTTTGTCATGCTATTATTTACAGGTCCCTGTCCACCCAGCTCTGAACCATGCCCACAAGCGATGCCTCGTAGTGCTTGATAGACACCTTGCCGGCCTCGTCCACGGAGGTGTTGGCCTGGACAAAGACCTTTCGGGGCTGCTTGTTGGCGAGAACAATGTCGCGGACCTTGGTGCCCCAGAAGTCAAGGCCAACAGTGGTCATGTGGACATAAAAGTCTGTACCGGTCTTAACATCGGCAGTCGACTTGTAGATGTGCAACTTCTGCAGGTACTTGGAAACAGCTAGATTATCCGTCAGCACTGTGTTTTAGAAACGAGCATCAGGTGGTTTTCATACCGGCGCGACCTGCAGTGAGAATCTTGGATCGGTCCAGCTTGATGGTCAGATCCGAGAGATCATCCTTGGTGTAGTCAAGCTTGCAGAAGTCATCCTCGGCCTCGAGGAAGCACTTCAGAATAGAGAATCGAGCTTGGCTGTGAGCCTGGCCCCACTTCTGGCTCTTGGGATCCCACATCTCAAGAGAAGCAAGACCAGCGCGAGCCATGGAGAGGTAAGAGGCGTAGAGGACATCACCAGCCTCGCTGTTCATGTCAGTGGTGCCGTCTCCGAAGCCGAAGATCTTCAAGACAGGGAACTCGCAGCTCAAGTGCATAGCAACAAGCTCGGCACGGCACTCCTCGTACGAGGCAGCAATGCTACCAAAAACGGAACCCCAAGTCTGACCAGGCTTGTACCATGTGGAGATGGGCTTGCTGTCAACAGGGCTGACAGGGGGGTTTGCCTTGTCAAAGTTGAAGGTACCAGGAGAAGTCTCCTGCAGGAGTTTACCGCAGCCGTGGCCTAAAGTAAATTAGCAAAAAGTGTCGTCTCGCCTAAGCGTTCAATAAACATACCAGTAAGCTCGTGAAGACCAACTTGGACTTCAAAAGAAGCGTCTCGCTGCTTCTTGTAGACTTCGAGATCCTCATCGCGAATAAAGGGGATCTTCTCGTTGGGGGCCTTGGCGCTCAGAACATTTCCAAGAGACACATTCTTGAAGCCCTCGGTCTGTCGGATATCATCGTAGTTGGGGCTAGATTATATAAATCAGTTTTCGAAACAGTATGGTGTAGCGATGCTCCAGTGCCACGTCAAAAATTACTCACATGTTGATACCAGCTGGGATACCAGAACCTAACACCACATATTAATTTTGATTCTATCATGGTTGTGGAAATCACTTACCAGCGAAGGTGAGCACCTCCAAGGAGGTGAAGTCAGGAGACAGGAACTTGTCCTTTTCGAATTCTTTGCCCCATGGGAGGAGAGGAATCAGGGTTGGGGCCTTTTCGACAAGCTCGCTGAAGGCACGGGTTCGTTCCACTAGCAGAGCAGAGGTGAGCTACATACAATTTCTGTTTACCAGGAATAGTTGATCTTACAGTTGACCACTATATAGGTTGTTAGTTATTGACACAGGTGCAGGAGAGGTGCGATGGTGTTAACTCACTGGAAGCAAAACCCTCCCACTCGCCGCGGATACCGGCAGGGTCTCGGTAAGTCTCGATGAATCCAATGTTGGACTCGACCATAGGACCCTTGTCCCTGATCCAGTAACGCTGGCTGTCCTTGAATGCCTCTAGAGAACCAGTCTCGAAGGACTTGCTGTAAGCAGTGTGCATGTTCTTCTGGGTCTCGTTGTCGGCATTCTCGCCAGCTTGCTTGATGTAGGCAGTAATATCCTTCATCTCAGCAGCATAGTCTCCGTAGGTGAGCTTAATGGTCTTGCCCTTCAGAGAACCATCTTCAACGGTGAATTGGGTTTCCTTGCCAATATCACCACCCTCAGCAGGAATACTGGTCACTGCAGAGGCAATCAGGATCTCAAAGTTACCATCACTAAGCTTACGCAGACGGTTGTTCTCAGGAAGGAGGCCCTTGGACTCCATCCAGTCTGAGACGGCCTTGATTTCGGCCTTGGTAATGTCTGAGGAATCAGGGTAGTAGGTGGTCATGTGTCTGTCATCGGGATATCCCAGGTGCATAATAGCGGGGTTATGGGCACCAAAGATGCCGCCCTTGGTGGCCTCGTAGAACTTGGTGGCCTCGGGTGAGGTGGCAGCAAGCGCAGCTACGCTCTTCTCGCTGCATCGTGGGATGAATTTGGCATCGCCGAAGCTCTTGTAGTTGCCATTGTTGCCAAGGAACATGACGGCGTACTCGAGGAACCGAGTGACCTCATCTTCCTCGATGCCGGCCTTCTTAGCCAGCGAGTTCCAGTCACCACTGACAGACTTGTGAAGGGCCAGAATCAAATCATAGATGGACTCAGACTCGGGAGAGATCTGGCGCAGGACAATTCTGGTACCAGAAAAGGCGGCCCTAAGAACCAATGGTTAGCTTCAGAGCACTACAAAGCATAACTTACGGGGCCGGGGAGCTTGGAGGTGGTGTTGAAGCTCCCGGCGGGAGAGTGGTGCTAAACATACTTGCTGATGAAGTGGGCATAGCGCTTCTGCTTGTCGCTCAGAGCCTCAAAGTGCTTCTCAATCTCGAGCCGAACAACTGAGGGGGGCTGGTCGGCGAGGTAGTGGACCAGCTCGTGGGAGTTCATGATGGCCGAGGTGGAAAATCTCTGGTGGCTCTGTCGAAAGGTTTTGGAAAAGTGCGGGAGTCGACGGCGAGTGGGAATGGACGGCTTGAAGGCTGCAATTCGGAGCGAAGGCAGTCTTCGAAGAATGAAAGACGGTGAGACTGGGGAGATCATTGTGAGGGTCGATTTACAGCGGCCGTCTGCTCACTGCCGGCCAATGGGTATCACTTTGGGAGCTGCTGCCAAACGTGTCCAGGTAACAGACGCGGGGGCTTTGGTGAGGCGCAAGCGGAAGGTGCCTGATTCGGTTGGTCGGCGGTGGGGATTTCCCCGCTTTCGTGTGCGAGGTTGAGCTGCTTCCAGTGAGACAGGCGTCATGTTTCACACGTGGTGCGTACGAATCTCAGGCTACCCCTCCAAACATGCCGCAGCTATGCCCCCCTCGAAGTTAATGGAAGATTGTCGGCGAATGTCAAGCCACTTCGAAATGAGGGGCAATACGGTGGCTTGTCTATCGAACCCGCGGGGAGGGGGGTCGGATTTCGTGGCGTGATCTCTGGCGCTTTCCGGAGCTTTCACAAAAGGACGGATTGAGAAAGCTCCTGTGTCAATGACGTAGCGGGCTCGGCAAGGTTTCCAGTGTCCCGACGGGTTACGTCGGCAGTAGACAGGGCTCAGATCTGCTGTGTTTACTCAGAACTAGACGTTAATTACACAAAAGCATCGAGCTGTCTCAGAAAGACGTACAATGAAATCGGGCACTTCGATACTTTAGAACAGATCACACATGTCAGCATTTGTGAACAAAATAAATAAACATAATACACAATAAGCATATTTCCTTGGAACCAGTTTCCTAGGCTCTTTTAGCGTCATTTTTTCTTCAGATGTTTTGGCAGTTTGACCAGGATCAGTTGTCCAGTGGTCACGATGAGGTACATGTCTCAATCATTGAGGGTCTGATGATATGACACAGGTCGCTGAGTCTCGTGACTCGATGCAGAAGCCTCCCATCTAGGTTACTTGAATGTCACATCTCGAATAAGTTCAAGATACACTTGCATAATCGGAAAAATATACGTACTGCGTGTCATCCACGGACCGCCACTGACCGTTCAATGACCATGTACTACTGTGCTGTTGGTCGGGGCACACGATATCTTGGCAGCAGCAAAACTGCATTCTGACAAGCGGAACCGTTGTATGTTTAGACGGCATATCTGGAGACATCGGGATGAACCGCTTGGGCAATCTTCAGCTTGTTCAGATTGGGGGTTAACCGTTGCCCCCACGGTGACTTATTCTCTCACTCGGACGCTATGTATCATATCATGCTCACATATCACTTCTTCGATCCCTTCCCTGTCTCATACGACGTGCTTGGCAAGAGTAATATTTTCAAGTGTGATGCGAAGAGTGATCCATCATTCTAGGTCAGGCATTTAATGCCCAAGTCGCACATGTGATCAAAAATCGGACCAGATAATGAAGCCATAAGACAATTGGAAAAAGCAATGACCCAAACCCCCAAAGGTACCAAAGATGCACGGTAAGCAAAATCCCGACATGCTAGAAGTAGAGAGGATGTGGCCTGGAAGGCTTTTCGCATTAGATATGTCAAATCCAACAGGGAAAAAACTTAGGATCCCACACCGGTCTATCCAGGCGCGTGTTGAGTAACACGACGACTCGTCAAAAACGAATGCTGGAATGTGCGGCTGAATGGGGTCGTGAGTTGGCTAGCACCAAGCACGCGACCAGTGCCAAAGTCAGCTTCGTTGGGTAGCTAGGTTATCATGGCGGAGACACGGTCCGCCAAACCTACCTGGGTTGCGATAATAAAATCCGCCAGAGTTTTGAAGTGTATCAGCGCTAGAAAGCTGACAGGAGGTCCATGGCAACTCATTGGACATGTCAGTCATGATATGCTCACCCATCCCATTTTCGTAGGTCAATTGCAATAGCTGCCAAAAATTAAGAAGGATGGAGCCTCTGTAATTAGAATGGGGATGAGCGGTCAGTGTCGACAGGAGGTCAACATGGGTTGAAACTCGGCGAGCCAGGCGGCGCTGCAAGAAAGCACTCGGGAGCATGACGGACAGCGTGAGAGTGCCCACAACGCCCACCGAGCCATTGCTTCGGAATGTAAACTTGCCATCCGACCCGAACCTGGCAGGGAGACAAGTTGATGTGGTTGGTTAACGCCTACAGGGAGCCCAGCCGGGGAAGCAGGAAGTGGTGGACGGCGTGCTCCAACGTTGCCGCGTTGGGAGGTAGTCTCCGCCTTGTGCGAGCTAGGTACCCGAGCCGGGACGGCCACGGATGGATGGTATGAAGATTGACACTCGCCCGCACCGAATCCCCCTGTTATTGATACGTCGTAACCAGAGTGAGGCCTCAAGACAAGTCGTCAATGGAGAGGTCACCCCGCACATCCTTGTGCCACTTGTCTCGGGACATGACAGGTTTCTGCGTCAGATTTGAAATCAGAAACATGCAAATTACTCTGCAGTTTCATATCGACCGCCGTAATTACTTTTTGTTCTTAATTTGGCTTGGAAATCGGGTTCTAGGTCGCGAGGCTCTGTGGGGCGAGCCCTCCACCTGACCTTGAAAAAAAAACAAGTGACCCCCACGCCCGAATCCGAGCTGTTGAGCTCCGCTCTAGGGCGCGGGCTGGATGGACGACTCGGATTTTTCCCTGACAACTCTGGATATACATTAATACTTTCCCAAGCCTCTGCCCCGTCAGAGCGTAAGTGCCGTCCCGCCAGCGTGGCGGAAAATCTTGCCAGAAGTGTGGGGTTCAGGAGGGGCGTGTGTACTGGACCGTCTCGGGGTGTCGCGAAGCTGAATCTTCAAATCCTCGACTTCCCATTGGCAAAGTCGCTCCCCCAACACATGCAGTACTTGTGCGGTACTCGGTGCGCATATGCAGGCAATAGTGTCGTCCCTGTTCATTCCGAGCCAACCTGGTATTGTGCCTGTTTCCCCGCTACCGGGTCGACTTTTCTGTCATTCTGCCATCCTTCGGCGTGGACTTGGTGTCATGGACAAGCGGATTTGAGGGCTCGCTCGCCAGCGGCCGATGGTGGGACCGTAAAAAAAAAAGTAGCGGTTCGGCGTTGTCCGTCCGGCGCCTCTTTCCTGATCGAGCCACCTGGGATGGCATTGTCCCATTGCAACATGACGCCCTCCGGGGCCAGCTGCCCTCGGACAAGAATGTTTATGTTTTAGGCTCTGTCACGCAAAGTCGTCACACGCATCGTGGCAACCTTCTACGCGGTGGTACACGGCAAAGTGCCAGAGCCGGGGATGCCATCCGTGATTGCCTGGTCCCAGTTCAGAGCCCATGGGCAGTGGGGGAGGCAAGCTTTTTTCGTCCGGGGGCAGGGACGGCTCCCCAACGGCATGTAGAAGGGTGATCTAGATCGGATCGTCCCTGTGTCGAACGATATTGACGACTGTCCCAGCGCTGAGGGCAACGGGGGAAGGAAGGGTTTTAACCGTCCGGCCGTGATGGCTGAAATCTCGGGTTTCTTTCCAGATCTCAAGGAGTTACCCGAAGATTCGGTTCGGGAAGAAACCTGGATAATCATTTTAGGACAAAAGTTGGGGGCGGGACGTGATGGAACAGGATGCAATCAAAATCCGGGTCATCGACAACACAGCTGCCCAGGACACAGCCCAGGGCCCCAGACCCCCTTGGGCGCGGTGCCCCAATCCAATTTCCAGGATTTCTCGCGAAATGTCTCGAATGCATTCTGGGATCCATCCCAACGGGCTTTTGCCCCGCGTCAAGGCAACACACCTCAGCACAGAGCAGTGCGTGACGAGATGCAGCCAAGTACGCGCAAAGTACAAGCCTCGTACTCGTGAAGAGGCAGCGGCACAGTCAACCAGGCACCCCACCTTTCACAACCAGCCTGTTCCGGAAGCCACTGCATGCAGCGTTGATGCGCCTGGGATGCCACGCTACAAGGGCCCTTCCCCGGAATGATTGTTCTTGGTGACATCAAATCGCCGCTAGAGTGGAAGCACCAAAGGTGTGCTCGTGACCTTGGGGAAAAAGGAAAAAAAATCAACAGTTTCAACTGGGCACCGAGGCACTCACCGACCGGGCGGGCTGCAGACGGCCACGGACAAATGAGTGAAGTGAACAAGCAAGCACAATGACAGGCACAGGGCACCACTCACACTCGGTCATCGATGACTGCCGCTGCTACACTGACTGCGCCGCCGAGTGCAGCTCTCGCTTATTCATTCCTTACCCCAGGTTTTGCGGCCAATTGCTGCCTTGTCTCACCTCTCTCATCCCATCTGCCACGTCTGGCCTTGGAGGAGGCGTCGAGGCGGTCTCTGCTCTCCGGCCGCTATTCCCTGGGTGAATGTCGGTCTGGAGGTGCTGCCCCTTGCGCGGCCAAGGTCAAGTCGCAAGCCAGTTTGTGGGGTTGCTGATCAAAGACAATTTCCAGGCGTCACTTACACCCCTGTGCCCTGTCCGCCCACACCTCGGCTGCCCCTGGCCCCTCTGCCAATCCATGCTTCCCCTCCACCCAGAGAAGGCCGCGAACAACAGAGAAGGCCGCTGAGCAGCGGGCGGGCTCGCTGAGGTGGACACAGAGGGAAAGACTTGCCCTGCCTCCCCCAATTCAACCTCCCCGATTCGCCTCAGCGCCTCCCACACACCCCTGCGCCGCTGGAATACGCCCCCCCGGACGCACCGGCCCCCGTCGCCCAAGCTCCCGACCAAGTGACCCGGCCCACCGGCGCTGCTAATTCTTACACACTCCCCCACGTCACTTGCACAAGTACGGCCGTCATGTACAGGTTTGGTAGAGCACTGGTGCAGGGCTGCTACCACGGCCTTCTCCCCGTGCCTTGAAGCCTGGAATGTCCGTTTTTCTCGTCATATCCTTATAATAGAAGCCTCTCGTCCGCCCCCTTGCCCCAGAAATCCGCCTTCTCCTGACCGTGTATTTCAACTTGATCGTTTGAGCATCTGTCCGCTTTGATCCCGAACTTGTTCTTGATTTCTGTTGCTCTTCTGCCATCACTGCCCTAGGCGTTTGCATACACATGTACACCGAACTTGGCCTACGGCTACCATCTCGCCAACTACGACCTGTTCCTCTTCTCTACAACTCAAAGGGAGCCATAGAACCTTGCTTCTGCTCTCATCCTGCTTGCCCCAACCTCGACCTACACCCTTCACATCCCATCGACATGCTGTCCCCAATCCCCATCAACAACAACAGGGCCGCGGCCTCTGTTCCTCTGCCACCCTCGCTCCAGGCAACCCCCACCTCCCCATCGCCTCTGACAAATCCTCGCTCAAGCTTGAATTCTGCCGTCAATGGCCGTGTGACCGAGGACTACCACCACATTTGGCTGGTTACTGGCCCTGCTGGATGTGGAAAGAGCACCATTGCCGAGTACTTGGCAAACACTCTTGGCATGCCCTACATTGAGGGTGACTCGGTAAGTCTAAGCCCCAGCCCATCACTAGCGCTCCCTTTCCCGCCCATGTCACTAACACGGATTCCAGTTCCACCCTCCTGCCAATGTTGAGAAGATGCGCACCGGCACTCCCCTGACTGACGCCGACCGATGGGATTGGCTCACTGCACTCCGTGAAGAGTCCATCCACCAAATCAACAATGGCGCCGACGGCGTTGTCCTCACCTGCTCAGCCCTTAAGCGCAAGTACCGAGACGTCATCCGAGTTGCCGCCTACTTTGACCACCGCCTCCTGATTCACTTCATCTTCCTGGACGCCGCCGAAGAAGTCCTCCTTGCCCGCGTCTCAGCACGACAGGGTCACTACATGGGTGCCGACATGGTCCACAGCCAATTCGACATCCTCGAGCGCCCAACCAAGGATGAGAAGGACGTCATCACCATTGACGTCAGCCGAACTATCGACCAAGTCAAGCAGGATGCCCTGGCCAGCGTGTTGGAGACCATGACTGGATCCGATGACGAGCTATAGAGGTCTCTCATGACCTTGTTGCTCTTATCCAAATACCAACACACCTACACAGAGCCTTCGAGTGCACGGTCAAGCCAGACAACAAATACCTTTAGTTGGTACCGCCTTTGCAGAAAATTCGGGTTAGCCAGGAGTCATTAGCGTTTCGAATTCATCATCATATCGGTTGTAATGACAATTTTTTTCGACACGGAGTTTTGTTTTTATCCTACAGTCAGTTTGACGTTGCGTCGGACCAAACCATACCATTCGGTTGGCTGCCGGACCGTGCCTCGGAGTAGTCTCCGACCCGATCCAAGCCGAACCTTTGGGGTTCAATGCCACCCCCGCAAGTCAACTAAATTAGAGCTGCCACGCCAAAGTGCGAGCGAGGACAAACAGATGCGCTCTGCGACGGCAACGTGCGCGGGGTGCGGGGGGCAGAGGGATTGTTCACTTGGATACGAAAACTGGGAGCGAGTAGAGAGATTCGGAGCATTTGAGCGCGGGATATGGATTGGGTCACAATCGTTTCGTCATCTTTACGGCCGTCATCATCATGACCAACTCATATCTCTGAGTGGGATGGTACGCGATGCACGCCGCCGCCTGTCAGATGCGTAGTCTCAGCTATCGACAAATAGAATCATGACAAAAGTGAACATCTTACTCTAGTGTCTCCCTTTGCACATGGTACCTTAGACCGTAGATCATGTCCCCCCCAACTCTACGTGTCCTTGGCCACTCCCACGCTTGTAATTACGCATCCCTTGCCCGTTTGGCCCATTTTTCCCCTCCTCTCAGCACTTTAGCTTGAAGCGAGGGGGAGGGGGGGAGCGTGAGGCTGCCATGTAGGTGAACCGAATAGGCAAGTTGACAACTATGCACAGTACGGTACATGGGCCAAGCTTAGTCTATTGATTGACGCCTCTTCGGCAGAGGTCGGTGGCTTTCCAACGGAGTGCATGAACATGGGCGTCGGCGCAGCCCCAGACGAACGCTGGACTGGGAAGAGAGGGGGGGGGGATCACGCGCTGGCAAAAGCTGATTGAAAGGCAAATAGAAAAAAGATGCAGTAAAGATGCAGCCCTTTGTTTGCCCGGTCCGAACTCGGTATTGTCGCCGAGTGGTCAATTCGCCATCTGCACACTTTTGGGGCTTAGTAGGTGGTTTTTCCAACGAGGGATGGTGCAGTAGTAGGTCGGGTTTAGCAAACGCAACAGGGCCCTTTTTTGAGGCTTATCCTGCGTGTTGGGGGGGGGGGTCCGAGCATTCTCGGTGAGGTCATGTCCGTTGGCAAAATGTCACCTTCGGTCAGAGTGAAGCGCATGAAAGGTCAGGCATGAACCCGGCTTCTGCGTATGCTCCTAGCTAAAGGGGGAAAGAGATTCTCATCCTAAAAGTAAGCCCTTTCTGGGGCAATGAACGAATGACCCTTTTTTTTAGTTTGACCGGGAGACCTCGAGTAATTAAATTTAATATGTTTTTTTGTTTCAGCTCGCTGGTCTGTTTCCCTGTGCTGAGCGAGCGGAGGTGTGGTTGTGGATCTCCTACTCGCCCTATCCCTACCCTACAGACACGGACTTATTGGTCTCTCCATTTGCCATTATCACCGATCTTCTACCTTGGTTTCTGTAGCATTTCAACTTGGGTCCTCGTGTATTCTATGTTTTTGGAGGAGTTTGCGGTTTTTTTTTTTTTGTCTTTTTTTACTATGTTGTTTATTGTGATGATGTTGTGCACTTAAAGCAGTATCATAAGAATAAGTTAATCTGTCAATTCAAATAAAGCCGAGACCCACAAAGCACTCTGAAGATATAACATTTATTCAAAAAGAAGTAGATAATGTACGGTAGATGTAAAAAATCGAAGACAATCATCCATATGCGCCCACAATCCCGCCAATGGCCAATTGAGTGATACGTAACTGCATGCATTGCTGCAGAGGACGCTACATACTGCTATTCATTCGATGAATAAAGAGCAGAGATGTCGATCCAAACTCGTCTTCAATTTTTGCAAAGTTGCTCCGAGTCATTGTAAAGCCCATTAGTCTCTGCTCAGCAGTCATGCCAAAAGGCAGTTCGGAAGGCATGTTTTGCATCTGGCATTCCCTGCTCTTGGCCAAGTTGAGCTCGTTGAAGAGAGTGGAGTGCAGAATTCTCCTCGAGTCCCAGAAAACGTAACCCAAGGCCCGCAGGCCACCTTTAGCGGTGCCGTCGTGGAGCGTCGCAGCGTAGATTTCCGCGGGCAGGCACGCGAACGTGCAGTAACCAAAGCTGGGCCGCAACGGATCGTCTTTGATGTCTAATTGGATAATCTCGGGCTCGACGGTCGGGGTGTGCCGGAGTGCCTCTGGCAAAAAGTCACGGCTTAGTGGACTGTTCTTTCGTATCAAGTCTGCACGTTCTTTGCTATTCCCGCGTATGAGCTCGGTCACGAACTGAAACCCCAGAGAAGTAAGAAAACTAAGGTGTTGCGAAAATGTCTCTCTGCCCTCAGTAGAGAAGAGATTGAAGCGAGTCGAGCGAAGGTTTTCCCCATAGATCATGGTCGTGTCAGCACCCAATCCTAGTCCCGTGGTTACGTCCATGCTTCGTCCTGGGGTTAGTCGTGCAGTCGGCAAGATGACATCCTTCGAAGAGCGTACTTTCTCAACGAATGCCTCCTTGAGATCATTGATGAAGCCTCGAATGGTTTGCCCAAAGTATTGCTGAACACAGCAAATCTCTTCGACTTCGTAGGGGGTCATGTGAGAAAGGAAGAGGGATGATTGTTTGGAGCGTGAGTGGTTTGAAAGCACTTGTCTTTGGTAATCAACGGGGAAGACTCTACAGTAGAGCTCGAACCGCAGGAACGCCCTCGCAAGTCGCTGACGTTCAATTTTAGAAAGACGCAGCGGCACCGATGAGCCCTGAAACCAGAATCCACTGGAAGGAGCCGAGTCTTCTCGAGGATATCCGCATGTCATTGGTATCATGTTACATTTTTGCATAGCTTTTTCGAAATAATCATCCATAAAACCAGAAACCAGGGTATTAAGGCGATGGAGCTGAACCAAGCCCGTCTTTGTCGTGGGTATTTGGGTGGATGTGGCGTGGAAGTACTCTCTGAGAAACCTCCTCAGCTTCGCCCTGGGAAGGGAACTGGCGTCCATCTCAGAAGCGCGTATGACAGTCAGCATGTGATGAATAGTTTCCACTGCAGCGGTATTTTTGAGAACAGCGGTAAGAATTCTCTCCGGAGCCCGGGAAAAGATGCGAAAACAACGGCTCGAGGCAGAGATGAGACGGTACAAGGCACGGGGAGAGTCGATAGACTCGAGGATGTGGGAAAGCATTTCGGCAGGCAGATCTTCGAGCTCCATACTGGGCCAAGCTATCCCTAGGGATACGAACTTTGGCAGAACTAAGTGCTAAGGGTGAGGCTGGATGATTTGAGAGTAGACGGGAACCAGACTGAGAACACTCGAGCGGGGAAGACAAAACTCCAAGGAGGCCGGCTCGGGATGCATCAAAGCCACACATGTACTGCGTATTCAACTATCATTGGGAAATGTGCAGCTATGCGATAGGAAGAAGAGGCGTCGGAAGGGCACATGTACAGCCTCCAGGCGGAAGCAAAAAATGCGAGACACCTTGAGGGGGGCGGCGGCCTGGGCTGCAGAAATCCGAGATAAAGGATGTTTTGGCACATGCTTTCTATTTTATTTGAACACATGTTGGGGGAAATATAACCGTAATGGGTACATGCAGCACGTGTATATGTATGTTGCATTTCTTTTTTGTCCGGGAGGCTTCGTGTTGCTTCAGTTTGATTGCACGCAGGACTATCTGCCTGATGAATGGCTGTTAGCCACCGACAGGTCACATGGCGGTTTGGAAAGAGCAAAAGTGAAAAATCATTGGCCGCTTATTGACACCGTATGTACGCCTAACTACACCGACCCGCCTCTGTACAGAATAGATCTACCAAGCACTCCCCCTCCTTGTACGACCTGCAGCAAAGTAGAGCCCTTGGAAATGAGCACGCGTGCCCTATTCTACTCTCCGTGAGGGCTTGTCACGACTTCTAAGCAAGCTGGAGCATGATGAGGTCGGGGTTCTCTACGATCGACCGAACCACCTCGGCGGCGCGCGCCATGGTGGCGCCGTCGATGACTCTGTGGTCGGCACTCCAGCTGAAGTTGCAGACTTGCTTTTTAATGACCTGATCCGCCTCGTCGAAAGCTGGCACTGTGCGCATTCGCCCGATGCCAAGGATGGCCACCTCCCGTTCCACAATGACGGGGCTAACATAGGTGCCACCGATGTTGCCAATGTTGGACACGGTAATTGTTCCCCCAGTAAAGTCGGCAGGCGTAAGTTTTCCCTGCTGCGCCAGCCCCTGCAGCCGCGCCAGCTCTGCAGCGATAGACACAATGTTGAGGCTGGCGACGTTCTTGATAACTGGCACCACCAGGCCCCGCGGCGTGTCCATGGCGACTCCAATGTTGTGCTGCGAGCGGTACACCATGCATGGCTTATCGGTCTTGGGGTCTATGTGCACCCTTGAGTTGAGCATTGGGTACTGGTTCAGAGCCAGCGAGACGGCCTTGATGATGAATGGAAGATATGATAACTTAGTGGGCTGGCCCTCCACCGTTGCTGGGCTTTGGGGTAGCACGAGGTTGAGGCGCCGCCGTAATTCCACAAGGTTGGAAAAGTCAATCTCGTCGGCGTAGAGGAAGTGTGGGATTGTAAGCGAGCGAGACATTGTTTTGAACATCTGCATCTCTGTATTGGAGAGCGGCACCACTGTCTCGGTTTGGACCGAGGTATCTTGGGAGATTGCTGGCGCGCCAGAGGGCGATGGCTGCTCGGCCGCATCTCTGGCCTTTACAAACTTGTAAATGTCTTCTTTAAGAACCCTTCCGTCTTTACCAGTCCCGTCAATGTCTAGGATATCAACCTTGAGCTCCTTGGATAGATGCCTGACCGCGGGAGTGGCAAGGCTTGCACATTTGCCCTTCTGCTTGGGTGCTGGTGTAGACAGCGGTTGTTCAGGTGGCGTAACCTCTTTCTTCTCTGTCGGAGCGGGAGCTGGGGTTGGAGCAGAGGCCTCCTTTTCGGGCTGCGTGGCTGCTGGCGGGGCGGCATCCTCCAGCTTGGCAGAACCCTCGATGTCAATGTCGACAAAGGGCTTGCCCACCTTGGCCATTTCTCCAGCCTCGTAGTATAGCTTCTTTACAACACCAGCAAACCGGCTGGTGATCTCCACGGAGGCCTTGTCGCTCTGGACCTCGCAGAGCGGGGAGAACTCTTCGACGCGGGCGCCGGGCTCGACGAACCACTGGATGACCTCGCATTCGACAATGCCTAGTGCTTGTTAGTCTGATGGCATTGCAAATGGGCAGCAGGTGCAATGGCGTAGGAACTTTGCATACCTTCACCGATGTCGGCAAGCAACACGGGCTTGATTACCATCAACCGTCGGGACTCGCTGAACCACCTGGCAGCTGTTTTGTTGAACGGCCGTGATGCCATGGCCATGCGGCTGGCGCCCTTGGCCGTCAGCCATTGCCTCTGAAGGGCTCTCGTTCCGCGCTGGACAAACATGATAGTTGGCAATTGAGTTTGAAAGGAGAAGAATGGTCAGACACGGTCATCCCGTGCCGACTCGGTACATTATGAATAGCGGTTGGCAAGGTAAAGCCGAAGGGTTCAGTCGGCATTGTGTCATAGCCATAGCTCCCCGCGGATAGCCGAATCTGGGGATGATGGTCAACTAAGCCGGATAAGGTCCCCACGCACCACCGATTGCCCGTGCTCGCGGATCGGCGGCGTTTCTGGGCTCCGACCGGGGAGGCTAGCGTGGGTCCTTGTGGCCGTCAATTTTCCAACTTGCCCGACCACCAGCGTAGTAGCAGCCCGCAAGAGCGCCGCCACAAAAGTCGCCCATGGCATCCCGACGCTTCGAGCTGGCCCTGGCGGCTGGCCTTGCCCGACGACCGCTGTCATGCCTCTTCTGCCAGGCCCGCCGCTCCTTCACCTCGTCCGCCATCCGCGCGGCCACGGCCGAGAAGCCTGGCGCGGGGACCTCCATGGACCCCCAGGCCAACCTCAAAGGCACCCCGATTGAGGCGCCCCGAAGCTACGGCAAGCGCTACAAGGGCGAATTCACACCAAAGCCCCTGCCCCGACCCATTGGCATGCCTCTCCCACCCAAGGTTGGCGAGAACACCGGCATTGACCACCGATCAATCAAGCAGCGCCGGGATGACTTTGTTAACTACGACAAGCACCTGGAGAGGCGCAAAGAGCTGTAAGCACACCCACCCATAGATGGCCTTTGCGCGGACATGGCTTGCTAACTGTTGGTCCTTTCTTCTTCTTCTAGAACTGCCAAGATATCGAGACCGTACTTTCGAGATTGGGGCAACCTGCAATACCACGAGGGAAAGTCATTTATCGCACCCCCGCGGCTCTTCAAGGCCGAGCTCTCCCTCTTCTTCCCCAACTTCTATGGTCAGACCCTCGTCAAGACCGACAAAGAACCACGCGACACAACCCCGCTCCTCGAGGGCAAGGCCAGCATCGTGACCTTCTTCAACAGCCGCTGGGCTGAGCAGCAAGCTGCGTCCTTTACCTCCAAGGAGCAAAACCCGGCGCTGCACGAGGTCCTGGCCCAGCACAGCGAGCTGGGGCAGCTGGTCAACATCAACTACGAGGACAACTCGGGCAAGGCATGGCTCGTCCGGCTCTTCATGGGTTCCCTGCGTAGGCAGTTCCCAGAGAAGGACTGGGACAAGTACTTTCTCGTGCGAAGAGGCGTCACCGACGACATCCGAGAGTCGATTGGCCTGCTGAACAGCAAGGTCGGCTACGTCTACCTCGTCGATCAATACTGCCGAGTGCGCTGGGCCGGAAGTGGACAGGCTCACCCCGAGGAGCAGCTGAGCTTGGCCAGAGGACTTGCACGGCTGGCGGAGGAGATTCAAAAGGACGCCACGCTCCCCGCCACAGCGCGGGAGCAGCACCCAGGAAAACAGCATCTCGAGGTCCCAAAAGCGTTGTAATTCACACCCCCTCCATTATTAGAGGCGCTTGTAACATAGATATTCCCATGTCCCCGCCCTACTGTACAATAAATGCACGCTGATACCCCCGAACGCCTGTGCAATATGCAAACCTCCCTGTTGCGCATCATTACAGCATCCACCAGAAAACGATGAAGCAAGCCGCAATAAATCCTCCCATAATGATTCCATCTCTTCGTTTCTTTGCTGATATTCTGGTCATCAACGAATTAAGGCCCGGCACCTGGCTCGCGGCGTGTGTGATTCTGCGGTTGATGCTTGCCAGGGTCTCGCGCTGAAGGTTGAAGCTGTCGTTTACGGCGTATGCTTGGTGAAGTACGTTGTCGGCCATGTTGTGGCTGTTGTCGATTCGGTTGCGTTCATCGAGCATGTACTCGGCCTCGGCGGCCTCGGGGTTGTTGGCACGATACGCATTGATATCAGATTGGACGTTGGTGAGGAGGTTGGCGCGATCCCGGGCCTGCTGAAGTGTGGAGCGCAAACGAGTGAGGTCGCGCTTGTGGCCGGAGAGCTTCTCGCGGAGAAGAGAGAGATTGTTTTGCTTCAGCGCGGAGGATGTGAGGGCGGCTTCGGAATCAAGGAGACGTGCGAGTTGGATGATGGTGGATTCGCGCTGGAGGGGGAGCGACCGGGTCAGCATGATCGGACAGGTCGGCAAGCCGGCGCATCAATGTAATACCTTTTCTAAAAGCTCCGCCAGCTCGTGCTCTGTTTTGCGCTCCTCGTCCGTGGGTTTCGGGGGGATGTTCGCAGCTGTGGAGAACTGCGAGTATGTGTGGAACAAGTTCTCGGTCTACGACAAACGTCAGCTCCCCTCTCACGGACGCATCATGACCCATGATGATGCCATACCTGACTCTCAAGGTTTCGCGCCTGCTGTCGCAGTTGAGCCCAGCCAGCGTTCCCAGAAGGTGCAGCCATGATTTTGAAATGTGAAATGCAGCGAGTAATGCGATAAGACGACGTTGAGAAGCACAATGCAACACCCTGTCGTCAATCAACTCTCTGACGACTACTGCCTGCGTCTGGTCCCATGCCGGAGGCGGCAGAATTCGTCACCGCCTGCGTTAGCGCCGACGCAGGGTCACGAGTGTGAACACGTGCCTTTTCCCATCACGTGAGTAACTGGACCCTTTGGTTCAATAATTACAGGAACCACCAGAGCCCACCATCCAATCAGAAATTCCAAAAAGCGCTCTCTCCACTTTTCGCACCTTCTTCAAGCCCTAACCAGAATTTCACCCTCTCGGCAAACAAATTCTAAGTCTACGATCTATCGCGACACGGACGGTGACGGTCGAGGCTGATATTTTCCTAACACACTCGTCGACTTACTTCGCACAATACTCCGAAGATAATCAAGATGGTGAGTACACACCTTCTTGCCCCCATTTTCCCGACGGGACATTGGCATCTCGTCGTCGATCCCGGACGGTTGCCACCAGGTCCTTTTCGATCCCTCCCGACATCGACAGCACACAAGAAGAAAGAAATTGCCCACTCCCGATTTCTCGCCCATCGAACCCCTCACCCGCCATGAATCGAACACAGCGTACACAGGAATGAGAGGAACAGGATGCTGACAGGAGATGCAGTCGTCGAGCAAGGTCAAGGCTGGTGCGCTCTGGGGCAAGAACAAGGATGATCTGCTGAAGCAGCTCGGCGAGCTCAAGACCGAACTCGGTCAGCTCCGCATCCAGAAGGTCGCTTCGTCCGGCACCAAGCTGAACAAGATGTGAGCCGAATCCCTTCCTCCCCAATGCCGTGGGGAAAAAAAGTAGCAAAAAAAAGGGCCCCGCATGCTAATATGTCAAATTTGTAGCCACGACATCCGCAAGTCGATCGCTCGTGTCCTGACCGTCATCAACGCCAAGCAAAGGTCCCAGCTCCGCCTCTTCTACAAGAACAAGAAGTACGCTCCTCTCGACCTCCGACCCAAGCAGACTCGTGCCATCCGCCGCCGACTATCGCCTGAGGAGAAGTCCCGTGTGTTGGAGAAGGCCAAGAAGCGCACTGTCCACTTCCCCCAGCGCAAGTTTGCTATCAAGGTACGACACAACCCGACGTCTTGGTCGTGATGGGGAAACCGGAATGGAACCAAAACATTCTGCGGCCCCCCCTCCGAGCAAGACGGCATCGTTCAAATGGAAACGGCTCACTAACATGTCGATTCTGCAGGCCTAAGCTGTTTTCAATATGAGAGGGCGATAGGGCATCTGGGTAGAAAGGAAACGGGGTATGGAAGGCGCGGCGTGCTTTTCTTTGAAACAAAAAGCTTCGAAATTTGCATCGCATGGCTCAGGGAATCTCGGTCTGACTTGTACTTATTTCCCGGTTTGGGCCTCGTTCTGGGACATGATGTCCACGACGTTGGGCTGCTCGGTCATGCAGCCTATAAAAAAAATGAGGTCATGATCAAGAATGCCGACGCACATGCGTACTGCCATTTCACAAACACGTGCAGACGGACCTACAGTATTAAATTGGATGCAGCGCGCAATACATGGTGACTTTGACATGCCGGCATCGTAGTCGAAGCGGCGTAGTAAATTTTTCTGATGGTCTCCACGCCGTTAGAGAAAATGTCTCTAAACCGAACCCACCAAATAACAATTCCGATTGTGCATCCACTGCATTCCCCATCATCCCAGGGTAGTCAATTCCGTGCAATACAACCCTTGAATGATTGCCAGTTTGACACTTGATGCATAGGATCCCTACAGGAAAGGCACCGGTTTTAACATTTGTAGCTAAGATGAATAAATAGCATAATACTAAATAATTATATTCGTCTAAGGATTATTTCTGGTTTAGGAATTATGGTTATTGTGACTGGACCAACTCATACAGTGGTCGTCATGGGTAAATATCTCATTGGCAATCATTTAGAAGAGTTGGATTGTATTTCATACATCTATCCCTCTTTTATGATGGGACATTGCCCCCATTCCCACAGCAAACGGGATGCATCCTCTTTCTCTCAACGCTCTCGTCTGCTTTTTACCTCCTACCATAATTTCCAGCGTACTCGCACACCCCCCGTGATTGGAGAGGAACTACAGCGCTCGGGAGTGGCGTCACGACATCAGACTATGCACTCTGTAGGGTAGGCGGTAGAAAGTCTGAGCAACGCAACCACTGGTCTTCATGTCGGCTGGGTCGGTGAACAAAAGGGACGAAGGTAGATAAATGA
The DNA here is from genome assembly GCA_013403855.1 of Calonectria honghensis. Taxonomy (NCBI): domain Eukaryota; kingdom Fungi; phylum Ascomycota; class Sordariomycetes; order Hypocreales; family Nectriaceae; genus Calonectria; species Calonectria honghensis. The sequence goes on along the minus strand of VTGB01000071.1, from coordinate 118,313 downwards.
GTTTAAAATCCCCCATTGAAGCTGCTTGGAGGTACGATAGGGCGTGTATACTAAATAATACATCCCAATCCTCAGTGCGCGCGGGGTGGTAAAAACTATCAGGGTCTGGGCGTGGGCGCATATGATTATTGGGTGTGTGATACGCCATGGGGCGGGCAGCAATGTAGGCGTGTGGGAGACCGTAATACGAATAACTTTTTATATAGCTTAGAAATACTCTGGTTCAGATTCGGAGATGGTATTCGATTTTCATACTTAATAGGGCTCTTCTTGCCATGAATTTCACCTTCGCACTTCCCTCTGTCGCCGTCTGCCCATTTGCTCATTTGCACTATTACCCTTTACGGACTTGTGATTGGTCGCATCAGCGCCCCTCTATACACACCAAACCACCAGGCCATCCGGGTTCTCACTAACATCATCGCTATCAACCCATCTTCAGCCATCGCGAATTTTACAAGTCGCAACCGTCAAAACCATGGATCACTCCACGCAGTTTGACGGCCATGACTCTTTCGGCCCTTATGATAACCAGGATTTTTCTAATTTTGATATCAACTTTGGTCCTTTCGCCAGCGGCTCTCAAGACGCTCTAACACAAGGCCTCGACTCCCTCGGCACCTGCAACAACGAAAATGCCTGTCTCGACCAGCGCTGCTTTGACCACTATAATGGCGCAACCAACTGCGAGATCGACCTTGACAGCAATCTTACCCTCGATGGCAACCTCATGAGCCAAGTTGACCCGATGGCAGCCCTCCAGAGCATCCACCAGGCGCAAATGGTCGTCCCACCCCCCTTCGCCCTACACGACAACGCTCATTTGCACTGGGCGAGCAACCCTCTGATGGACTGGGGAGTTGACAACTCTGCGTCTGCGATAAATGGCTTCCATGTTCCTGCTGCTCAAGGCTCCATCGCCTGCAACTCCAACTGCGATGGCTGCATGAGCCAGTGCGGCGAGACGGCCAACGCCGACTGCTGTTACAATGCCTCTTGCGCCGGTGTTGATGCGGGCCACTCGGTCCATTCCGCTTGCTGTTTTGACGACGCCTGCAGCATTCAGCAAGAGCCATGCATCGGCGAGAACTGCCATGGAGATGCTCGTCCATGTTATAATGCCGACTGCATGGTGCCTTCTCAGACAGTCTCTGCGACTCCGGAATCCGCCTCGGTCCCCACCCCTGCCACATTCGACGAGCCCATGCTTGGCCAGACAAGACCGACAAGCACTGTCATGGAAAAGGAAGATCAGTTCAGGTGCTTCTGGATGTGCGAGGACGGACACATGTGCCCTGAAAACTTCCTCAACAGCGATGACCTCCACCGCCACTGCAAACGGGCGCATCTCGGGCCTATGAAGAAGGAAGGAGGTGGTTTTACCTGCCAGTGGTCTGTCTGCTCCCGAAAGGGTGGCAAAGCATTCACGCAGAAGAGCAAGCTGGAGAGACATCTGCAGACGCATACAGGCTGTAAGCTTTACCCCTGCCCACCAAAGTTGTCCGTCACATTGCTAACATGCGCGCAGTTAAACCCGTCAAATGCGAAGAGTGTGGCTTGGCCCTGTCCGCAAAGCAGTCGCTTGAACAGCACATGCGCACGCACACTGGAGAAACTCCATGGATGTGTCCGTTCCCCGGGTGTGGCCAGTCCTTCAAGCAGCAAAGCGCTCACAGTATGTCTACCTCTCCCATTTCCATTACTGTATAATCTCAACTAACTTGAATGCTAGCAATGCACGTTCGCACACATACTGGCGAAAAGCCCCTGCAATGTGAGATCTGCGGAAAGAGGTTCAGCGAGTCATCAAACCTGTCAAAGCATCGCAAGACTCACAACGCTCTCGAAGGCGAATTCCGTTGCGGCGAGTGCGGGAGAGACTTCCGCCGTCATGACCAACTCCGACGACACATGTTGATGAGGCATTAACTGTCTTTTGTAATGATTGCTTAATGGCATAGCATCGGCGTTCGGGGTTTATAAAAGTGGTGTACGGGTCAGTCAATCAGGGCGGATACAAATAGGATTGTTTAGTTTTATCTATTTTGACTACTTTTTATTATTTTATTATTTTGTTTAGCTAAAAATGCAAAGACCTGTGTCTTTTCTGCAAGAGTCCCATGCGCCAAGTGTCAAACTAAGAATCATTCAAGGAGCCAACCGAGGCGCAGAGTACTCACTTTGCCAATGTCGACGTGGTTTTTTTTTTCTTTTCCCTTGAGTATTTGGCATAAGAGCTAGGTTCGCTCCTTGCAGTCTGGGGTACAGAGCAACGGGGCAGTGGGGCACTCGAAGGGCCACGCGAACCATATACATGCACATGGCGGATTGTTCCCATCTCCGAATATCAGCCAATGGGGCCATGATCTTGTTGTTTTCTCCTCTCCGAGCCAAGTCTAGAGCACGCGTGGTGGTCTAAACAAGCCAGGAATTTACAAGGTGCATTAGATTGACTACGCTAATCCGTGAGGTATTGAGGGCGAAGAGTTCGGGGGAGTGGCCCCAAGTGTCATTCGCCTAGGAACTGAAAAAAGAAACAATCATCTGGTCAAAGGGGAAAAACAAACAAAAACAAAACAATGCCGTGACTCATGGGCACCTTCTAAACCTTGCGGCAAACATTCGCTTCTCCTCTTCAATGAACCCCCCCCCCCCCCCCCCCTCCCTTCCTTCTCTGATCTGAACCTTGATGCTCAGATGCTTCCTCACTTCTGGGGTGGCAAAACATGATCTCAGTTGTGTGACCGGTCCTGGTCGACCTGGGCAATCTCCCTCTCACGACGGTTCTGTTCGCTGACTTCATTTAAGTTATCCTGCATTGTGGTTTTCTTCTGCTGGTTCAGCTGGTTTTGCAGCTTCCCGCCTCCTTTGGTGGATGCGTCAAATCGCGCCTGGTTGACATAATCAGTATGCGGGCAACGTCGCCATGATTGGCGGGGGGAGGGAGGGAGGGGGCAGTGAGTGGTGAGGTGAGGTGGGTGTATTGGGCAGAGCGCGGTCAACAGGTCTCCTCCTGGGCAAGGGCAGGTGCAGTGAGATTGTGGGCACTTGCAGTAGTGCAGGAGTGCGTGTGCAGTGGGATGCGGGATGTGGGATGCGGGTACGTATCGGAGACTGTGTGTTTCCTTAGCACTCACCTGTGCGGCCTCGGCGGCCTTCTTCTTTGCCTCGCTCTGGTCGGCCCCGGACGCCTGAGCAGCAGAGCCGCCCAGCGTCCGCGGCGGTCCCCCGACCTTCTTCGGCACCGGGACCGAGGTCGGTCCTGGGGGCGGAGCCTCGCCGAGGACGCGGCCGGGCCTATCAAAGGGGTCCGATTCGGTCTTGCCGCAGATGTTGCCCATGGTCGCACCGAGTCAGCAAGGGCCAGCTTTTTTTTCGTGGTCAACTCTATTCGTCTGGGTCCCGGGTCAGGGTCGTTCAAGCATAAAAGCGGTTGAAGCAGAAAAACCGCGCAAAATGCCTGCGGCCGGATGGGAAAAGGCTGGAGAGGCTCTGAGCGAGGCTGTGCCCCCCGACAAAAGCTTACGACGTTACTGGGTACGGTAACTCTGCGAAGAGTGGAGTGTTTGTCTAAAAAGGGGGAGAGCGAAGTGGCTTCAAGAGGGGGAAAAAAACGGGAGAGCACAAGGTTTCACTCTGGGGCGGGAAACGAGGCGTCGCGCACAAGAGCTTGAAGCCTGAAATGCGCAAGACGCCGGGCGTGGTTTGGAGAACAGAACCAAGCCAGAAGCCGTGTGAGGGGACAACCAATTGGTACTTATCTCTGGTGGATTAGTGGACCCTGCGCCAGAACTCAGGCAAATTGCTGCAGATGGAGCAGGGGGGCCTAGTTGGAGAGCCCCCAATTACCTGCCCCATACATACATAGGTTGAGGGATCAAGCAAACGGCCAGATAATCAAGAGGAAAAGACGGAAAATCTTACCTGTGTTAGGAAAATGAGCACTCTGCGCTTTATCCTGATATTGTGTTGATAAGAAAAATCACCCAAAAAATTAATACTAAATATGATTGAATATTTGACTGCGATACAAGGTACTAGTTAAGGTGGTTAGGAAAAAGAAACAAGGGGAGCGGGAAACAACAAGATCCAAAAAAGGAAAAAAAAAGATCAAATGTCACTTCTCGCAGTATCAAACTAGAGCTGTACTTGACAATGATGCTTGCTCGGTTGCAGTGGCAGTCCTGGGTGGCACCCAACGGTTCCCTGATCCTCTTTGTTAGTTCGTGGGGTGTGTGCTAAATGATGCATCCCAAGCGCTGTACGTACCCCCAAAAACATTATACCTGGCAGTGCTGCGAGCACTTTACCAAGTCCCCACCCCCCACCAGAAACTGGGCGCGAGTAGGTATTGTCATGTATTATTTAGCACACACCCCTTCGCCCGCGGACAAACAAGAGGGCTCAGTTAACATATTCGCGTCAGGGTCGAATCTGTGTAGTAATAATGCCATCTTTCGTTGTTTTTCTTCTTCTAGTTTATAATGAGAAACGTAGTAGTGTGGACTGTGCTGTAGCTGAACTTGATTCTTTTTTATTAGACAGTAGCTTGCCACCACCATGGACTCCTAAGAATAACAAACGACCGGTTTCGTTGCCCAATTTTTTCGCCTCAACACCTGTCCAACAATCTGACCTGAACAATGCAGAACCCTGTCCCGTTGAGATGCCTGCTTCCTTCCCCCCTTTTCTTTGGTATCGAGTTGACTCTCTCATGTGATGGTGTATCGTCCACTTGCGGGGGCACGACTGTCCGCATCCGCTGCTGCAATTGTGCCTTCCCTCAGCAGCCGGGTGAGTTCGGTCAGAGCCGAGCTCACCACCAACTCTGTATCGCCTTCGATTAGAATGTAAAGCTTTGGTTCCGCACCAGCAGGCACCTCCTTGCCTGCCGCGTAGAAGTTGCCCTTGGTTGTGATGGAGGTTCCCGTAGCCTCCAAAATCTTGGCCACGTTGGTACGGTTGGTGACGGCCCATCTGGCTTTTTGAGGAAAGTCGTTAATCTCCAACGTGGCGTGGAACGCTCCAGCATCAGGGCCCTTGTTGTCGATGGGCTGGCCAGCGCGAAGTTGACCAGCTTTTCCGAGACGGCTGTTGATGGCGCTGACAGCCGAACTAACCTTGTCCAACGGGTCCTTGGTTTTGTCTTTGCTGACAGCGGTGGGTCCTTGGATAACAACCTGTCCGAGCTTCGCCTCCACCTGCTCAGCTTTGGCTGCCTCGCGGGCTTGGACGCTGGATGTCGCTGCTCGAATGGCATCGAGGGCTTTCTCAGCCTTGTCTTCATCGTCCTTCTTCTCTTCCTTGTCCTCCTCCTCCTCGCCTTCTGCCTTGTGCGTCTTCCTCTCACGCAGTCGAGCTGCTTCTCGTTCCTGGTCCAGGCGGTCCAGACCTTTGCCACCGAATCCAGAGGTATCCTTCGCCTTGCCCGATTTAACCTTGTCGCGGTGGGCTTTGCGCATCTCGCTGAGTCGCTCAGGCACCGGCTGACCACTTTGCTCGAGCGCCTTGGCAATACCCGGGGCGCAATTTTCTTGCTCTGGCGTCACAAACGTTACCGCCACACCCGTGTTTCCGGCACGCCCAGTACGACCGGCTCGGTGAACATAGTCTTCCAAGTGGTTTGGGGCGTCGTAGTTGATGACCAATTTGAGTTGCTTGACATCTAGACCACGCGCCGCCACGGATGTTGCAATCAGGATCGGCACAATGCCCTTCTTGAAATCTGCAATGGTTGAGTCTCGGTCAACCTGATCCTTGCCTCCGTGGATGGACATGCACGGGTAGCCTTTCATCATCAACTCCTTGAGCAGGTCATCGGCCTTTTCCTGGCGTTCCACAAAGATTAGCGTGCGCGCGTCTTCATCCTTGTCGTACAAGTCACCCAGAAGCTCGAGTACACGCAGGAACTTTGAGGCTTCCTCGCGAACTTCGACAATCTGCTCGATTTCCTTGGCAACCACGCTTCGACCACCCACGGTGATTTCGATAGGTGACTTGAGAACCTTTTTGGTGAGGGAGTCTATAATTCGGGGCATGGTGGCGGAAAATAGAATTGTCTGTCTGTCTGGGCGCATGTTTGCAAAGATTTTCATGACTTGCGGTTCAAAACCCATGTCAAACATTCTGTCAGCCTCATCCAGCACAACGTAGCTGACTCTCCTGAGATTGGTGACTCGGCCCTGGTTGGCGGCTAATAGATCGATCATGCGTCCGGGGGTGCAGACAACAATCTCTGCGCCGCGTTTGAGTTCAGCAATCTGATCGCGGATAGGAGCACCTCCATACGCACAAACCGATCGCAGACCCATCATTTTCAGAAAAGGTTTGCAGTCCCTATGGATCTGGGTGGCCAATTCTCTTGTGGGTGTCATGATGAGTCCGATGGGGCCGTCCGAGTCCTTCAGTGGAGACTGGTCCTTGATGTGACGGAACATGGGCAGCAAGAAGGCAACCGTTTTGCCTGAACCTGTTTTTGCCACGCCAACGACATCGCGCCCGGACATGATGGCTGGAAGTGCTTGCATCTGGATAGGCGTAGGTTTCTCGTAGCCCAGGTTATCGATAACATCCAAAGTCTGTCGCGTGAGACCGCACTGTGCCCATTTCTGCACTGGCTTGGGAACATCTTTACCGTTGACTTTGATTCCGTCCAGCTCCAGGCGCAAGTCTGCCACCTCAGTCTCGTTGAGAGCGCTGAGCTCTGCTGGCTCGACCCAAAAGTTCTTCCTGATTGGCTCGATTTCAATTTTGGAATAGTCGATGGTAGGGATCTCCTTCTTTTTTCGCTTGTTGGTTATCGCGAGCAGGGCATTGGCATCTCCGTTCTCCCCAGCCTTGAAGGCATAGTCATCGTCGCTAAAGTATGCCTCAGGTTCCTGTACTTTCTTTGGCGCTTTGGAAGGCTTCCTGACTTCTACGTGCTTGAGATCAGCCATAAATGCATCCAGAGGATCGACACCGTCATCCTCGTCAACCTCCATCGAATCTGCATCTTCTTTTTCTGCTTCACCATTGGTGACAACCTCACCATTCGTCGATGGCTCTGTTGGCTTGGCTTCTTGCTCTCCTTGTTCTGGTTGGTTTTCCGCCTGCAGCCGCCTCTCATGAGCTGCGCGAGCTGCAGCTGCAGCTTCCTCTTCGGTTTCTGCGAAATTGTCTCCGTCGGATTCGTCGTCCTCGTCCTGATCAGCATATGGAGTGTCGTCGGTCTCGATCGGAAGGGAAGGCAGCTTGGTGAGTTTTCGCTTGATCGTGTCTTCTTCGTCGAGATTGAGCTTGCGCTTGGCGGGAACCTTTTCATTTTCCGCATGTGATTTCGAGAAACCAAAGGCACTAGCTTTGAGTCGGTTCGCGGGAAGCGCCGAAGCTGGACGTTTCCTGTCAGTACCATCTAGGTCGAGGCGATTGAATGCTGGCATACCTGTAGTTGATTGCTTCACAGGAACCGACAGCTTTTCCGGTTGACTACCCAGAGATCCTAAGACAGGTTTTCCAACGTCATGCGAACGCGCTGCGGCTGATTTCTTGGCAATGGCCTTGGGATCAAACTTGCCAGAGTAGGGCGCTATGGGAGATGCGGCACCGGGCGAGCCCTTGGAGATGGGTGAGGGGGCAGCTGAGACGACGGGAGACACAGTTCTTGAAGATGCGCCACTGGCCTTCTTGTCCATTTCTGCCAGGAGATTCCTGGTCTGACTGGGATTCACCTCTTTCTGCTTCTGGCTTTCGATTTCCTTCTTCTTCTTCCATGCCTCGAGCTTAGCAAGTCGCTCCGCCTTCTTGTCGATTTCAACCTGCGCGGCGCTGGGCTTTGGCTTCTGGACCTGCTCTCTGTCAACCAGAGTAGTTGTCCTCGAGTTATCGGAATGACGAACCTCGTTGTTGCCGGTGTCGCCAAGTGGTGCCCTCCGAGGGCGACTGTCATCGCGAGCGCTACGCGAATGGGAGTCAGCCGTACCTTCACGATGACCGCGCGCTCGGTCGCGGGAATCGTCTCGCCTTCTGAAGTCCCTCTCGTTTCCGCGGCTGTTGTTTCGTCGGCGATCTGGCGATCGATTTCTGTCGTCGTAGCGGTCTCGCGATCTGCGTCGGTCCCTATCTCGGTGATCGCGACGCCCGCCACGATAGTAGTCGTCGTCTCGCCTGTCTAGTGAGCGGTCCCTGCGGCGGTAGTAGTCGCGGTCTCGTCCACGATCTCTGTTGTCTCTGTCTCGATCGCGATCGCGGAATCGGGGCTGTTGGTGGATGATATCGTCAGAATAAAGTTCGCGGGTGTTGCGATTGTGGCTTCTCACATCAGGACTACGCGACTTGGAGCGCCGTCGGTGGCCTCTTCCGTCATCACGACGATCCCTGTCCCGTCGGTCGTCATCTTTGCGCTGACGGCGTGAGTTGTTGGGGCTGCCTGCAGGACTTGGTGAGCGCGAGTCTCTTGGCCGAGCCATGGTGATGGTCTCGCAGGCTCAGCAGGACACTACGTTTGGTGAGTACTACTTTTTGTGGAAGCCGAGCTGTTGGCGGTGCCAGCGATGGCGCGATGCCGTGTTCCAAGTAGCGCAGTCGGTGTCTGGCTAGGGATCTTCGCACCCAGATAATGGCTGGAAACGAAGCTGGAGCCCGATAACTTGACTGCCAAAGGGAGAGTGTAGATGGGCAGATGATGAGGGGCCGAAGAATTATGCAGACGTTTACAAGGCAAGCAACCAACTGAGCTGGCGATCAAAATCTGGGGCTAGTTCGTTGGACAGCCGGGGTTTACCCAATGCGCCATCGCGCGAGGGCGACACACGCTAAGCCAAGAGTGGTGCTAGATGGTTCCTTCATCAGTGTCTCATGCTCGCACCTTTCGCATCATCGCCGTGCCCATCGTATCATTTTAAAATGGCTGGGCTTGTCGGATACGATAGCAGTGATGAAGACGAGGATATTGAACAGCCGACCATAATCGCGGTATTTATAATTGCAAGAACACCTTGAGAAGGGCGGCGACTAACCTTTTCTTTTCAGGCGTCATCAAGTGCTGCAGCACCCATCAAGGGCCAAAACCAGGACCCAGGCAATGTAGAGAGTGAAAACTCCACGGAGACCCAAAAAGGTATGATTTATAATATATGGTTCGTCTTCAAAGGCTTTGCTGATGCTTATTTCTAGAAATTGATCATGATGAATCGGCTGCTTCAAAAGGAAAGACTGAGGAAGAAGCCGTGACCATTGGTCCTGTTCAACAAAATGCTGTTCCTCTAGGGCCCTCTCTCCCGCCGATGGATGAACCATTGGGAGAAGAACAAGCAGACCCGGGCGAGGCTCCCCTGTCACCGTACTCGACAAACCGTGCCCTGCTGCGTGACCTCACTCTCCCCTCGGATCCTAATATGGATATCCCCCCTTCACCTCCTGGCTCACCTACACCCGGTGCCAACAAGAAGTTTGAGCAATTCTTGGAGCTCAAGAAAAAGGGGATTCATTTCAACGCAAAACTAGAACAGTCATCAGCACTCAAAAACCCCAGTCTGATGGATAAGCTCCTGAACTTTGTTGAGATTGACCACCGTGACCAATATTCCACGACGCTACCAACAGACTTGTGGGATCCCAACGGGTTTCCCGAGTGGGCATTCAAAGACAAATTGCGCAAGAGTCGCGAAAAGCTTGCAAAGGAGAAGGAGGCCGAGAGGGCGAGCGGAGGTAGGACGAACATTGACTTTGTGCCTTCCGCGGCCACGACCGGTGCGACAGGATCCGCGGGACCGTCTCGTGGCGATAAGCGTAAAAGTGGTTGGAAATAGCACCGGGACTGGCAATACAATGTAATCCCTGACATATCGGGACACAAATACTTATACCCTAAGCCGAAATAACTACGAATTAATAGCAAAACTCAATAAGAACGAATAAAAACAATCGCAGGGGACCTCGTCAGTAAATTGATATTATTCAGGTGTTGATTTTGATCATAAATACCGGTTCCATAGCCTCACTGTAGGAAGCCCCTGTAACAGAGAACCAACAATCATTCCGTAGTGGTGTTGTACGGAACTTTGTTTGGCGCATAGAACAACATGGAAACAGATGGCACGATAACTAGTTTTCGGCTTGTAAGTTCGGTACCCAATCAAGATTGCGAGATTCGCGTGGGGTGAAAAAAAAGAAAAAAGCGAAGTAAAAAAGAACCCCTGCGGACTATCTGACTCTGATATCTAGGACATTATACGGTTGAGAGATGTCGGCCTTCACCACCAACCTAGCATTGATCACGACCGAGCTCAAGCCAAGAAGCAATACGATCAACTAATGCACAGGGGATCTCTTGAGTCCATCTCACGAGCCTGGTACTGCCATGTCTGCCTAGTTGCTGCACAGGCAGCAAGCAGAGTTGCGTTTTTCTCACCTTCCCCCCGAACCTCATCTTCAGTCATCTCCCTCGTTCTCGTCTCAAGCACCAACTATTTTTTTCGACCAGAGCGCACGCAATAGTGGATTCTAACGACAATATACATACCATCTTCACCGCCAACAGCCGTTTCGAACCGACTCGACTCTGGATCCTCCCACTCCCGCCTCGACTTGGCAACTATATTGTCACTACCATTACCTGTGAATCAGTAGATATCATGATCCACTTATTCGCAATCATCAACTAGATCCCCAACTTGGCCCAACGTCCTCCTTGGCCAAGTGCAGGCGGTCGGAATAAAAGAAGAACACATTTTGTGGTCCTGAGTTAGTTTGTGTTGCCCCAGATCCGCCACCAGAATGGAGCTCAAATGCAAAGCGGTATGACAAGGACTCTGAGTAAGTACAGGTCAAGTAAAATCTGTTCTTCCAAACCGAGCCCATCTCACATTTCAGTTCAACGTCTTTTGGTTTCTCAGGATTGTATTGGAATTTACTTGACGATTGCAGCGTTAGATCAGCATGTTGAGCATGTCTCTCAACTGTTCAATGTGAATCAGATAGACAAAGACGAGTGCAGCTTTCCATATTTATATTTAGCGGCAAATCAAACCTACATGATTTGCGTCAGATAAAAATACACTTTGCCTCATTTGACCCTACTACCGCATTATATCCCTCCCCCCGATGGGGTATATCCGACAAGGCGCGCAATCCCGAATCGAGGTAAAAAGACGCCCATGACTCATTCTTCATAACATTCGAGACAACTATAAAAAAACCAACGTGGTACTTCCCAACTAGCTGCTGCTGCATCTAATCGTCGTGTTCAAGTCATTCTGGATAATGGCACCAATGTCAATGGGGACAGTCTGGTTGCTGCTGGCCAGGGCGGCAGCAAAGTAGCTGAGGTTCTGGCCGTTGTTTTTCACAGCTTCGCCGAGCAGCTTGAAAGGCACCACGCCCGTGTTGCAGTATGGCCTTTGACGGGCAGCGACGAGTACGCTTCCCTGGTCCATGGTAGCCGTGATAGCCACCGTGTTGTTTCCTGGCTTGAGCAGCAGGTTTTGAATGTATAGGGTACCAACGTTGTCATCGCCGATGAAGTTTGTGAATGTCACGTTTCCCTGAAGGTAATGTTAGCAGGTATACTAGGAAAAGTGTTTGCGAGGCAGCTTACGATGTCCAGGGTAAAGACGGAGGCGTTAGGGATGACGGCAGTGCCGTTGAAGTTGCGACCATTGTCGTCATTCTCCAGCGAGATGTGTCCTTCAGTCACCTCTGTGCCATTAAACTTGTTCAAGCCGTTAAGGGTAATCGTCTTCTTGAATGTGGCGCCGTACTTGCGGGACAGGCCGCTGGGCTTGACCTTTGTCCTTCCATTGATGGTGACTCGCAACGTCTCATTGTTGTGGAACCAGATGTTGAAGCGGGTGAAGGCCTCCATGTCTGTGATGTTGACGGCTTGGCTGACATTAACGAGCTGGTGCTTGTCGGCGTTGGTCTTTGGGAACTGGAGCGTGGCGAAGGCAGTGTGTGGCTCGAAGTCCTCGAGGTACATTTCACCCTCAAAGGGATCAATGTTGGCCTTGATTCCACCTTCTGTCTCAATGGTGGAGTTGATCTCCATGTGGTACGCATTGCTCTCAGTTTGCAGGATGTTGACACCTTGGATCTCGAGGTGGGCCTTGTTCATCTTCTTCTGAATAATCTTGGGAACTGCAACGAGGAGACTGCGGTACTGAGTGTCAGAGCTATCGGCGTCACTCGGTCGCTTGATGAAGAATTCTTTTTACTTACATTACGGGGACGACGATGACAACAATAGCGATCAAGACGATGAGGTAAACCCACCAGAAGCGCTTGCAGTGTCGCGCACACGACCTCTTCTTGGTCCCGGGAGCGACGCGCTCCGTCTGGGTGAACTCCTGCTTGTCCGACATGGCGCTGGTGAAAGCGTCCTGGTGGTGTTGGAGAGAGACACTGCTGTTGTCTACAAAAGGCTTAACAAACAACCGACAGCAAAGGGCGAAACTTGTGTGGGAAAATCCGCAGAAACAAGGGTTACAGCAGTCAATGCCGAAGGATCAAGACGGAGCATGCCAATTATACAACACGTTAAACGTCAGAGGCGAGCGAAGCAGACCAGAGTTTAAGTAGAAGGGCGACTAAGTGGACGAGAAGGTCGCGTATGGCAAAGTGGCCACCCACCCCTAGAGGGAGCCCCGGAGGGCGACGAGATCGCCGTGATCTCCTCTCCCATGTTCTTTTGCATCTTTACTCGGTCGTGGACTGCCCAAACAGGCAACTGTCCGATTAACAAGACGGCGCTATCCCCCAGCTTTGCCCCGCATGGCCCTAGTGCGGAGCCCATCTGGTGCACATCGAGCTTCTGGGGAAGAGGGTACGAGCGCCTCTCTCTAGGCTCCCCGGTCGATATTCCCACCCTGGTCGCCTCCCCCCGGTCAATTAGTTCTCGTTGCCCTTTCCCCTCTTGCAACTGCTTGCCTGATTCCTCGGTATCTTGTGATGGTCACTCACATGGGAGGAAGGAGAAAAAAAAAGAAACAAGAAAGGGCCAACAAAAAAAAAAGCCACTTGCTGTGGCCCTCCTTTCATTTCGCTGTGTAGTGCCTCCGCCACCTCACACACCCCCTCCTTGTGAGATGTGACATACGCGAGGAAGGACCAAGCTTGGGCAGATATCCAGCTTGACCACGGATTGGCCTGGGACTAGAGGCCACTTTAATGAGACGATTATAACTGGCAGCGGGAAGTGCATGGGGACAAATCTAGCGTCCGGTGTGTGGAACATGGCGTCACTGTTGGTGAAAGAGTCGACTGACATTCAAGCCCAGCACCCGATCTGGTCACGAGGTCACAAACAGTTCATCAGCTTAGAGATCTGTGGGCGAAGCTTGTTTTAATCTAGACAAGCGAAGCAACAATGTTTAATGCCGAGGAGTTGCTGGAGGGTTAAGCCATGCAACCAATCGATGCAGCCATGACCCAGCAGGACATGTCGTTCCAGCCGTGTTCGTGTCAGCCACGATGAGCATCACATGTCAGGCACCAGGAACCAAAAAAAGATATGATATCTCGGCTGGTAATCTCTGATGATACCATGATTACACGCCCTGGCAGATGGAGATGGGACCAGAAGCTCGCCGCTTGTCTTTCCTGCGGGCTGGCGGTAGAGCCCAAGGCGAAGTGGCCACCCACAACAGACGACGGCAGCAGCTGGGGGGCGTAGCGGGACGGGCAAAGCAAGACAAGAAAGAAACAAAACAGCCATTCGGACGCAATGGGCCACGGCGAACTCACCACGAGACACAATCGAGGGAGCCCGCCAAGCCAATGCGAGGGAGGCATTGCCCGTCCTGGTTGGCCATCGGTCCACACCACACCCGTTCTCGACCCCTCACCCGGCGAGGCGAGCAAGGGGAGCTAAACCTCGCGGAATCAAATCAGAAGACGGGGTTGCGCCCTTCTGCCGCATTTCTGTTTATAGCCCTGGACACGCTCTGCGTATCGCCTTCCCCTCCTCGAATTTTAAAGTTGGCCTGCCACCATTCGCCAATCCTGACATCTAGCTTGCCGTGCCAACCTGGTGATTTTTTTGAGGTCTCCCGTCGTGAGACGCCACAGTCGCAGAACTTGTGTCAGGTATTTTTTCTGTCTCTCTTTCTTCTTCTGACGGCCCGAGAGACTGTTTCAACACCATGCAAACCAGACACTGCGGTTGCGTATCTCTTTCCCGAAATCGCTTCTTCGCCACTTGATTAGCCTCAGCTAATCACAACAATTTCGTTTTCTTTGCGTCCACGCACTCGCTCCCCCTGCAGTCCTTTTTTTTCTTTCAATCACACTTTTCAGCTCGCTCATCACCGGGAGGCGAATACGCCCCGGGCCGCCGTGGCCGTAACCAACCAACAAGACCAAAACCAGGCAGCGATTCGGAGTCCGGGTTGTAGTGGTGGGTTGCTTTCTGGGCCCCGGGAAACCGCGTGGTGTCATTTGACGGCCCTTGTCCCTGCGCTCCCTTTGCATACATGCAATGTTTCCCTACACGACGACGATCATGGATGGCCCTCCACCTGCAATGGGACCCAACCGATGAGGGTGATTTCCCGGTGGCCAATCGCATCCGGTAAGCCTTGGAACAAACCCGTGACCTGAGCCAATGTCGCCAAAATGCTGTAATGCTTGGTCCGGGACTTGAGCGTAAATACATTTCGCATCGCACTGTGCTATCCGGCTTGTGCAATTGAATAAGTCCTTTTTTCCTTCGCAATCATTTATATGCAATTGTCATAACGGTATAGTCTAACAGAAACAATATTGTCACAAGATTTGTTCGTCATTAGTGACCTGGACAAAGTCTTGCCTGGGCCTCAATCCCTCTCTTCCGTCTCTTTATCCACTCGGTCTTTCTACGCTTTTGTCACCACCACCTCGCAGAACCTCCGTAAAGTTTCGGGCTGGAACGCCCGCCATTATCGTCCTTGCAACCTCTGTATTACACCCGAACCCCTCAGCCTTTGACGCAGCGGGCCGGGCTTGCATGGCGCCAGGCCAGACACCATGCCCGAAACTCGCCCGCCATCTCGGCCGCCAGCTCCGTCAGGTGTGGGGCTTGGTCCGCCAGCCGAGGCTCCATCTGACATCTGAAATTGAGATGCCGTACTTCACAGCTTGGGTTTCGACCACAGCAGGCTTTTCCGCTCCAGCCCCGAATCTCCATCGAATATGTCTCGCTCCACACTGCGCGTGTTAATCTGCCGAACCAAAGTTAGTCGAGATCGCCAAGCAATGGTGGAGTCTGGGGAAAATCCTTACGAATCTGGGGTTCAGCTCCGAGATGCTCTTCGCTCCCATAAGTCTCATACATGTGGCCGCCTCTGCCGAAAGGACTAAAGGGTTCTCAATTAGTACACAGGATTCTGCAGTTGAGCTGGGGTTTGGCTTACTCTCTAACACGCGCTCGACACCAGCCTGACCGCCGGCACCGAGGCCAAACAGCGCACCACGTCCGATACCGACGCCCTTTGCGCCGAGGCACAGAGCCTTGACAACGTCGGTTCCTCGCTTGATGCCACCGTCGACAAGAATCTCAATCTTGCTAAACACTTCAGGGCAGTACTTGCGAACCTCGAGCAGCGTGTGGATAGCGGGGGGCGCAGTGTCAAGTGCACGACCACCGTGGTTGGAAAGAAGGACGGCCTTGACCTGGGGCGCATACTTGGCCGCTAGGTAAACATCCTCATGAGTTTGCACACCCTTGAGGACAATAGGAAGATCGGTGTGCTCTGCCAACCATGGTAGTGTCGTCTTCCAGGTGAGATCGGCTGCAGTACCAAAGAACAGTTGCTGTCCAACACCACCCTTGGGCGGAGTGGCCTCGCCACTGGCAGGGCTAGGGTCTGAGAAGTCAAAGTTGGCCTTCTCATCGAGCTCACGCTTTCCTGGTACAGGCGCATCGAGGGTCAGCGTGATGAACTTGTAATGGTCGCGCATCGCATTGATGCGCTTGAGCATAGCCTCGCTCTTTTCTCGCTGGTTCTGAACATAAAGTTGCCATCCGAAAACCTGGCCCGGCTTGGCGCCTTCGACAATCTGCTCGGGGGTCATGGAAGCGTTGTTGGAGACGATCTGCATGGCACCGAAACGAGCGCAGGCCTTGGCAATGCCCTGTTCACCATCGGGGTGGGCAAGACGAGCCATAGCGGCGGGGGCGACGAAGATGGGGATGTCGACCTTGTTGCCAAGGATGGTGGTGCTGAGATCGCAAGCGGTGCAGTCGACGAATACCCTGGGGCGGAGAAGGATTTGCTGGTATACAAGGTTGTTGAAAGACTTTGATCGCTGATCGTCACTTGCGGAGTAGTAGTAAGCCCATGCCTTGTTGGAGATGCGCTTGGTGGCTTCCGCTTCGATTTCGTCGAGGTTCATGAGAGAGCCCAATGGGGGTGGCTTGTCCGCATCTTTGCTGGCCTCTTGGGCAGTTGCCTCTGGCTTGGGGAGAGAGTCCTGGTTGAGGGTGCCGAGACAGTCTTCGGGGCGGAGGTTCTCCTCGAGCGTACCGGGAGGGTGCACAGGATCGTATTCCTTGGTGGCGTCCTTGCCAGCAAGCTTGAGGATGATTTTCTTGCCGCCAGGGTGCTCAGGCAAGAAGTTTGTGACATCGTAGACCTTTCCATAAAGAACGACCCAACAGCTTTCCTTGGTGTTGTGCTTGGCCACTGCAATACAATGTTAGGTTGGCTAGTTGCCATGAGTCGGGCGCGTTGAAGGTCATTGGAGGGCGCGAGTTGGAGTAGCGGCACGTACCTTCGGCGGCGTCGAAAACTTGAGCCATGTTGCCAGACTTTGCGACAGGAAGCGATTGAGGGGCAGAAGGTTGGGGCGAGGGCGCAACCGGCGCGGAAGAGACAGACGCAGAGGAGGAGTAGGTGGGAATAGAGGCAGTGTGGCCAGTGGCGCTCTGGAGCTGGATGTTTTGGTTGATTTGCTGGGGAGGAATTAGACGAAATGGATGAGCCGAAGAGACTCGGTGACCATTGACCCGTTGCATTGGGGGGTTTAAAGCCGGGCCGGGACCTTGGGGGGCGGGAAGGTATTTCCGACGAGTGTAGGGACAAGGCTCGTAGAGAAGGACAAGGAAGGGGAGAAAAAGGGACGAAGAAGGAGAAGAAAAAGAAGACCGAGAAACGTCCTTTTCGAGTCTCGGGATTGGGTTCTCTTCAAAAGCTGTGCCGGAGGTGAGTTAGAGAAAGGAGAGCGCCAAGCAGGAGAGAGCGAACTCCAGGTGCTAACGGCGCAGGCTTATTGACCCCTGCTCCGTAATGTAAGAGATCCCAGATACAGCGGACTGGCGAGCCTGTGCTATGCTTGTCTCGTTGAGCGATAGTAGGCGGATTGACGGTGACCATTCCAGCCAGTTTGATTTGGGCGGGCCGCCATTGGCCGCGACCCCAACTCCCATCGGACTGGACGCCGACGACTGGAACCGCCGCCGACCTCCGTCCGACCAGTGGCAACCCATTCCAGACCGCCCACTGAACCCACTGAAGAAACCGGGGGGTAGCCCACTACGACCGCTGCGCAACCACTGACCGTCTGCGGCAGGTCGACCCCGGATTTTAGTTCAAGGCCTGGGAAAAAACAAGTTCCAGTGCTTCTCCGCTACTTTGCAAGTTTCCATATCCAGGGAAGTCCTTTCCTGGTTTCCTGCCACTCGAATAATTCTTCGGCCCCCCACCTTCCCAAACTCCCCAGCTGCCTTCCTCGAGCTTCCCACCCCACTACCACCGCAGGGCCTCTCGGGCCGGCGAGTTCACCCATATTCTTCCTGCAAGGACCGTTACGGGCATTTTTTCCCCGGCAGACGTCAACAACCAGACTAGGCAACAAGCACCGGCCTCGCTTCCATCCAACAGAGCTTACGCCACATGCCCTCTCCCAGCCACACAACACCAGCCTCCATCGGGTAATTCATCTTCAAGTTCGCGGTGTATTGACGGTAGCAGTACCGTCTCGCGCTGCTCCAGTTTAAAAAAAAAAAAAAAAAGAAGCGACCGGAGCTGCGCGGCATATCTCGGCGTTTGGGAAACGACGACTCTTATGCGCTTCTTTTGCTGAGTCGTCATTGATATTTCTTCCCTCTTGGCAACACTTGAAACTTCCCCCCTCAGGGATTTTCTTTTTTACCCTTCCCTCCAATCCCTACAATCATACCTTTTTTCTTGTTGTTGCACCGATTTGGATCAATAATCATGCGACCCTCTACTGCTTCCGCCGTGGCGCGCGACGTCACTCGGCTTTGTGTCCGATGTCGACTCCGAGTTCGCCGATCATCCTCCCTCGCCGCCTTGACGCCCTCGACTGCTCGGCGACCAGCCACCACCGCATCGACGTCCCCCAGTGCCGCTGTCGCTGCTGCTCCTGCGGCCGGCCGCTTAGCAGCTGCCGCCCGGAGCTCCTGCTCCCCGCTGCCGCACTCGGCCGTCTTCCAGCTCCGGCGCGCCTCCTCCGGCCCCTCGGCGGCTGCCGGGCCCTCCGCATCGCAGCCCCCGGCATCGTCATCGGCGCCTCAGACGCACTATGACTTCTTCCCAGAGACTCTGCCCGACGGTCCCCCGCCCGCAGGTCACTTTCCCATCGACACGCGGGCCCTGCGCCGCGAGTTCCTCCGCCTGCAGGCCCGCGCCCACCCGGACTTGCACCCGGCCGAAGACAAGGCCCGCGCCGAGGCCATGTCGGCCCGCATCAACGAGGCCTACAAGACCTTGCTGAACCCGCTGTTGCGCGCGCAGTACCTTCTGTGCCTGAGGGGCGTTGACGTCGCCAACGACGAGTCCCTCAAGATCGAGGAGCCGGGACTGCTCATGGAGGTGCTTGAGGCCCGCGAGGAGATTGAGGAGGCCGAGTGCGAGGAGGACCTCGAGGCGCCCCGCGCCGAGAACGACGCCCGAATCGCTGCGAGTGAGGAGGTACTGGAAAAGGCTTTCAGGGACGACGACGTCGAGGCTGCCAAGCATGAAGCCGTACGCCTGCGCTACTGGGTCAATATCCATGAGAGCCTGCACAACTGGGAAAAGGGCAAGGATGTTGTCCTGCAGCACTAGAGCTGAGAGAGAGACTCTTTTACTATTCGAGAAGCTCCGGCAACTTGCCATGGAATTGAAACGAAAAAAAGAATCCCTGACCCTTACCCACAGATCTGACTGGGTCGGAACGTGTGTGACACATTCATCGGCGCAGTCCCCGGACATGGGATTATGTATGCCTCCTGCGCGCATGGCGGCCTTCAAAAGGCCGCGTTGGCATCATACGATTTTCTTGAACCATACATGCCCAAAACGGCATGCCGTGTTTGATCATGGGGGTGCTGGATCGCACAGTGTACACTATTTGCAGGCTATGCTCAGGGACGCATAGTAAAAGCCGCCGCTGCGGCAGCAGGATTGGGGGGGGGGGGCGGGGTTGGTTATCCCTCGCTGGGCAGGAATTAATCCCTTCATGTATTCTAAAATAGACCACTAGACTGATCATCTATCAGCTGGATGCACTCACTGTATTGTAGTATTTTGATCACCGTGCCTGATTGCTGGGGCGGTCGATCTGTATCAAAACAAGAACTCCATCTCCGAGCGTTATGAACTGAAGGCTTTTTTTTGCATCGCGAAGTAGTCACGAGATCAACATGGCCCTGCCGTCGCTTTCTCATCCTGCTCAGGTTGAATATCACGATCGTAACTGCTTGGATATGTCACGTTCTTGGGGGGGCGCATGGCATCTGGGCATTCGTAAAAGCCATGGTCAAGAGACCATCGACAGCCATCCTTCAGGCCTTTATATCTATTTCATGCTAGATATCAATAATTAAGCATGTCTTGTAGCAACATAGGTGCCAAGACTGCCGCGCGCCTGCTCATACATGGTCGCGCCGGATTACATCTCATCATCATATCCCGCTCGTTTACCCCAAAACGCCGCCAGCTGGCTGCCCATCTACTTGAAAAATCGTACACTTTTCCCTTCTCCTACCATTTTATGTCTCGTAATCCGCTGCAACGCATTCAAAAAAAGAACCAAAACAGTCATTCGCTATCATCGTTGGTACGCCGGTAATTGTTCTCCCTCGCCGCGGCCGCTGCTTGCAGGTGGTCCGGCGACTGGTCCAAGACCCGGAAAATCATCCCCATCGTCTAGTGCTGGAGCACTTGGCTCCAGGTCGGGGGCTGTTTCTCTTGAGGGGCCGCTGTTTCTCTGGTCCACATCTTCAGGGAACTCTGGTGGCGCGCTCGCCTCGTTCATAAGCCGACGGCGCTCGCGCTCCTGTTTGTCCTCCAACGCTTCAGCTGGGGGCGCTGTCGCGGTCGTGATTTCATCCTCAGTGGGCGCTGAAGGAACATCATCCGGGCCACTGGGTGCAGATCGAATCTCGATATGTGGGACCCTGGGCGTGTCGTCTGCATCATAAATGTCATCATCGTCGGCGCTATTTGATGGTCCAGCTGCTGGAGGCGCGCTTGGTAATAGCCTCGCCTCAGCGCGACGAATCTGATCCTTTTCTGATAGTTCGCCATGCTCCGGAATCTGGGGCGGAGGAACATAGGCAGGGGCCGATGGCGGAGAGAACCCATTGGGCCTCTGGGTTGGTTGAGAGTGTGGCGGCGGCGTTATCGGTGAGTATGGTGGATGTGGCGGATGACCATTCGTTTGAGGCGGGAAGTATTCCATTGGTGGCAATTGGCCGTTGTGAGGATATTCGTAGGGAATTTCCTCGTATCCTAAGTCAGGTCGGATATATTCCTCCTCGCCCTCCTGCAGCTGAACCCTCCGTGATATCGGTGATGACCGCTTTTGGCCACGGGACGAGTCCATGGTGCCTACTATTGTTTCTATGGATACTGTGACGACACCCTTTTCGCGCCGAAGCTGTGTAGTATCGGCAATATTGTTATAGTTCATCGGATTGAATGCGGGCACGTTCGAATCCCCATTCGTATAGCCATACAAGCGGTTCGACGGTCCTCCTTGCAGCTGGCTTGCTAATCTCCCGCCAAGATCGACGACAACCTCAACCTGGTATTTGAAGTTGATCATCTCGCCCGGAACCCCTCGGATTGTGGGGAAAGCGTCGTCTGGAAGCTTCACAGTCACTGTTGCAGTTGACTGCAGCGTGACAGGATCAATCATCAAAGGCGCTGTATTCTGATCAAGGTCTTTGCGAAACATGCTCGTGGAGCTTGACGATGATAAAGAGAGACCACCGAGACCGGTACGAGACCGTGGGTATACGTCCTCTTTTTCAGCCAGCCTTCTCTCTTCCTCGGTTAAATTCTCGTTGAACAACGCTTCGGAGGGAGCGCTGTCGATCTTGCCTTGGCGGTATAAAGTTACGATAATGCCAGTCATGCTCTTGATAACCTTGATATGCTGGACTCCAATGCGGACAGCCACTAGGTCGCCGGGTAGACAGCCTCCGCGAATAAGCTCAATGGTAGTTGTAATGGTTTTCTTGTCCACCGCCTGCTGTCTCGAGGGAGATGTCAAGGTCCCAATTTGAGACAATGACAGATCGTTGCGGCTCACACCGGTGCTGGCGCTTTCCCCGCTAATTTCGCTTCTCACATCGCTTTGGATTGGGCTTCGACCATCGCCGTGGTCGCGAGTTTCATCGGATGCGCCGGGGCTGGAAGGATCGGTGGGGTCAGAGTCGGGAGACAATTCCGATACTTCTGTTGGTGATGTGGGCGTCTTCTCTAGCATCATAGACTTCTTCCTCCGGGTGCGCCTCGATATGGGTTCTAGGAAAATGGTCCGTGGCCGGGGCGGCTGTACTAACGCTATATCGACATTCTCAACTAGCATTACTTTCCTGTCACATGTCGTTGTGGGCGCAATCGAAGTCGGCCTCGTGAGCGTAGCTGTGATGTTGTATGAAATGGTGCCCCGCTCGAACTGCGAACTTGTCAGTTGTCTGGTTTCGATGCTGGGGGTTGCCAGCACGTACATCGATGCTGCTGGGAAGTCCCTTCTCTGGGAATACCAAGTCAAAGCCAAACTCATACTTCCCTGGTTCCAGTCTTCCCTCGCCGCTCAAGACTTGCTCATCCTGGAACAGACTGGCCAGACCATGGCCGTGGTAGCGCGGTCGCATGGAGCCGCCACCTTGCGGCATCTGGGTGGCTCCCTGTGTTTTGGCCACAGAGGCCGGATCCTTGAGGGCTCGCACATAGCCGTGGAGCGACACGACCAAGTGGGTGATGCGGATTGCCTTCACCACCACCACAATGATGGAGCCGCGGACGTGCTCGCCTGCGACGTAGCGTCGGTAGGGCTCTTCGGGCCGGATGTGAAAGTCGGCGACATTGCGGTTACGGCTACGTATCGAGAGGGGTAGGCTGAGACGCGAAAGAAAGCTCGGGCGCGATGACTTGTTCGCTGACTGTGTGGGCGAGACTGGCTGTGTGGGAGACGGCGGGGATTCGGCGGATTCGGCAGAGTCGGTGGTAGAGGGATCAAGAGCGGCGTTCGTCGTCGTTGAGGTGTTGGCGTTTTTGTTGTTGGAGAGCGATGGCGTGGATCTCGACCGACGGCCCATTCCCAGAAACCGTCCCGCAGGCATTAGGACCGGGTTGGGGTCGAAGGCCGAGGCAGTGGTCGTGGTGGAGGCTGCGATATGCGAGCGTCAATTCAGGGCCGTGCAACGTTGCTTGGTTGGGTCGTATATTGCGAGCTTCTTCCTCTTGGCCTTTGGGCGTTGAGGTGGAGGAGAAGGAGGACAATGCGGCGCGCGTGTTGAGTTCAGCCTCGCGTATCGTCGGCGGAGGGTGGAGAAGAGGATTACGAAGAGGGGAACGACGTAGAATCAAGCCGAAGAGGAATAAGAAAAGAAGAAAAAAAAAAGGGACCTTTGACCAAAGCGAAAGACGGTTGCGGGGGAGGAGGGGGGAGGGGTGAAGAGGGAGAAGAGGAGATGGCGCAAAGAGAAAAGACGAAGTGAGCGCGGACGTGGAGTAAGTAATTCAGTCGAGTAAATGGCGTCGATCGAGGCCGGAGTGTAGCGTGGAGGCGGAGGTGGGTGCCGAACTGACAGAGGGCCCGATGGGGCCATGGGGGGACGATAGCGCGATCAACAGACCTGTGCAGCCCTGTAATTTTTCATTGTACCTACAGTAGACTAAGCCCCTAGCCCCCAGCGGGAGTCCGTGTTGCGGCGGCCCTGTGGCTTCTTCAGCGTGGAAGCCCAGGGGCGCAACCGTTCTCCCCGTAAAGGCAGGTGGTGGCTCACAGCGAGCTGCACAACAAACACTGGAAATAGCTCAGGGCAGTGGAAGGCGGCTGGCCGCCTGGCTTAGTGTCCTGAGCTGTGCGTGCAGCTCGCTGAACTCGCGCTGGGAACTCCCCGGTGGCCTACCCGGATGCTGTTGCCGAAAACCCATTTACCTCGCCCTGTTCTCCAGGGACTCATTGCCCCCCCTCCCCTCCCCAATGCACAGACGGCCAAGGCATTGTCCGCAGGGCGCTGCCATACTTTTGAGCTTGCAACCTTCCATGGAACAATTCGGGGGCTCGGGTGCTAAATCAGGCTTGCATATGCCAAGGCTTTTTTTCACTTGCCGCTCGTGCCAAGAGAAAGCTTGGTTTTTCTGGCTCGGTAAGCTCGTCACTCCCTCACTCCCATTTCAGCAGTGCCACAGTCCCGAACCTGGGGGACCCCCGATTTAGATTTTTGGACATCGCATTTTGTCTTTCTGCCCCCTTTCGGCGCCAGAGGGAAATGGCGCCGCTCCGGAGGAACCTAAAGAACTCAAACCCGACCGATGCCTGCGCGATGACATATTTCCGCCCGCGGCTTTGCTGACCTCAGAGCCAAGGGGGAAATATTGACTGGGTCTCACGGCCTGCCAAGCGGGAGGGAGCCGGTGCTTGTTTTCGTTTTCAGCTTAACCTTCGTCCGGCCTACCGTGTGCCCAGGTGCGCGCTCGTGGGACGCGACATGGGGCAAGGTTCACGACCGACCGGGGGCCAAATGCTGCGATTGGTGGTTGCAACAAACTCGAGGGCCCCCGATCCATACACGGTTGCATCGTCGAGGTAATTATGCATAATTCCTTCGTGCACTTATCAACGTGTGGAAAGCATGTCACTTCTCGCTAGCTATTGCTGTAGTACAAGCCACGGTTTTGCTTCTGCCACCGCGGCGTCGTGCCACCCCGAAGATCCATCTACACCACCCCACCATGTTATCTTGTCTCACCTCGGTCAGCAACTTGCAGCTTCATCTGTCACGTAATTCTGGTCCACGTAATCTTTGTGTCATCTCTTTTGTCCATTCATTATCTATTTTCGGACGCTTCATTCCCAGGAGCATCATGCATGTAGCTATTCTTACAAGAACCATCATCATCGCCAGATCGTCCTGTCCGGCTGTATGTAAACCCAACCCAGTACAATGCAAGTGTAAAGCCATCCAAACCGTACGCCTAACTGTAATCAATCCGACCGTAACCGTAAACGCCATGCTATGTAATGTGCAAAACAGATATAATGTGCAAATATTAATCCAATGAGTCGCCGCTCAGAATGCTCTTGAGGATTCCGGCACCAACACCTTCCACCGCTGCTTCAATCTCCTTTTCACCAGCACAACTCGTGATTCGGCGCTCATCTCCGCTCGCCACGGCGGCTTTTCGGCCTCTCTTACTGGGGGTCTGCGGTGTTACGAAGCTGCCACTCCTGCCATCAGACGCGTTGACGAGACCCAGTGTTTCCAGGCTGCCCACAACCTCGCGAAACTCTGAGCTTGACAGGGGGTGAAGGACAGAATCGCGGGTACACAACTGACAGTAAGCATCAAAAAGAGCCTTGACAGTGGGGGCCATCAGCTTCGCTTTGGATGGGGTTGTAAGACCATTGGCCATCTTGGCAGCAGCTCGGTTTCGCTTTTCGCAAGCAGTGAGGGCACACAGAGCAGCCTTTTGCTGGAGGTTCAGTGCCTTCAGTCGTTGGTTGGTTCCGTTGCTGAAGGCAGCAGCAGTGACCTTGTTCAAGTGTCCAATGGAAGCACGTGGGGCAGTCTCTGCGTTAAGCTCCTTGAGAGAGGCTGTCATGATCTGGATTACGCTTCGAGATCCGTTTCCAGATGCTCCGTTGATGTTCTCGCCCAGAGGTCGCTTAGAGGGCGTCATTTGCAAAAGCTTTTCTCGGGCTTCCTCCTCGTGCTTTGACCTCGTCTCCCCCTCGATCAAGTCCAATGCTCGTCGACAAATCTCGAAGGCTTTGCGCAAATCACCAGTCTGGCTAGAGACCTTTCGAGAGCATAGCTCAATAGCAGCGGGGTGGATAAAGGGAACATAGTTTTCCTTGCCATCCGCTGGCATCAATGATTTGAGTCTTGTCGTGATGATGTTCTTCACCTGGGCTGCGGTGTAAGGGAGGAAGGCGAGGAGATCCGGCTTCAGGTTCTTAGACTTGAGTCGAGGCAGAAATCGATCCGTCAGGTCGAGAGCGTTTGCAATACCGACGAGAACCAGTCGGGAAGACTTCTGCAGAGACCACTCGAAGACTCGGTACAAGCTTTCAAGACCCATGGTGAGGATGTGATCGATCTCGTCGAGGGTAACCATGCACACCTTGGCAGATTTGGACTTGGTGATGAACATGGCCTGGAGGGCAGCGACGGCATCAGCTTCAGGCATCTCGTTTGGCTGGTCAAGGGCACCAAGGAGAGTGGTGTACAAGTCCTTTGATGACTTGATGCTCATGCAGTTGATGTAGGCGGTTTGTACGTTGGTGCGTTCCGAGTAAGCTCTTGTCATGTCCGTGATCATAGCGCTTTTGCCGGTGCCAGGAGGTCCGCTGACATAAAGGCATCCGTTAGGGGTTGCCGAAGAACAGCGTTCGAGGAACATGGTGAGCTGCTCTCGCTCAGCATCACGTCCAACAAGTTGGCCAGGCTCGGCACCGCGGGCGAACAGTTGGCGTGCGGAGTGGTAGATGGTCTGGATGGTACTGGGAGACAGGGGCGTTTGTGGAGTGAGTCGCTTGAAGAGTTTTCCCGCCGACATGACGGCATGTCGGGGCGTTGTTGGAGGAATAGCAAGTGCATCTCGATGTCTGGGAGTGGATGGTGTGACTGGGTTCTGCTTCACAGAGGAGGGTGGTTGAGAGGGAGAGCTGCGGGTGAGGATGGGAGGCTGAGGGTACTTGAAACCGCCTTCAAGTTCGTCGTCGAGGGGATTCAGGTTTTCATCGTTGTAAGCCGCGACGCTGCTTGCTATGCGGCGGCTTCTCTTGGTGGGAGTCTGAATAGGGTTGACGTCGTCTTCGGTTGCCAGTGTTAGCCATTGATGTGTCCCCGTTGCCTCCTCCCCTTGTCTGCTTCTTTCCCCTTTATCTTCCAGACTGGTACTTACCAACAATCTCGACATTGCGAGTACGCTTTCCCAACGCGGATCGAGCCATTATTGTGAATAGTACCTTCCAAAAACAAAATGTACAGACAACTGTTGTGACACTTTGTCGGAAAGTACAAAATTTTGAGTGGAAGGGGCGAAGTTGGTTGAGGCAGTCACGATCCGGATGGGGAATAATTAGTACTGAAAGCGTAGCCGCGCGCGCGCTCAGCCGTGGGACTTGGCGCTCCGACGTGTTGAGCGCGTTCGCACGCGACTGCATCGCGAAAAACCCATTAAAGAACCGGCCCGTGCGTCTTGCGCCTCAGGTACGCGCCCCAACTGCTGCACGAGCCACAGCCAGACGAAACGTCAACAGCCACGTTAGCCCCATCACCCGGCCAGAATTTCGAGAAGCCGTGTCGCCCACGTGTCGATTGGACGTGAAGAAGCGCCATCCTAGTCCATAATCTTCCGAGCCGCGCTGCTCCCTGGCAGAAAGTGTGAGACCCACTGAACGCCAACTTGCTCGCTCGCGTCGCAGAAAATGCGAGACTGTCACGAAAACTCGGATGATGAAGTCCATGATGGTTTTAGAGGGGTTTGTGAAACTAACGAATTCCAGCTGACCTCCCTGACCCTTTGGTGTCAAACACCAGAGACATTCCGTGCATGCTCTGAATCTTCTGTTTCAATCAATTTCCAGAAACTTAGCAACATCTTTTAGCGAAAGCATGCCCCTGTAATTTCATGGTTGCCCTGTGGTTGCTCTAGCAATTGTCCGCTCTCTCTCCGCAGTGGAAAGCCGAAAGACCGGCCTCGGACTGGCAGGGCTTCGGCCGGATTTTCCTCGCATCCGAGCCTCTGTCCCACCTGTCCCAAAGAGGCACCCATTTCGTCTGCTGTCTAGGATCGGGACGGGCCCCACCCAAGGCCCCGTGTTTCCGAAGCTATGGCCGACCTACACTGCGAAATCCGATCTCCGCATCATTGGTGATGGCTTCCAATCTGGATTTCGATCCCATCAGCCCACCTCCCCCAGTAAAACTGGTAGTCTGGTGCACACTTTACCCAATGTGCCTCGGCTCATTGGCTAAATGCCTTGTCTGTGAATGGTGGTTTGACGGTTCTCAAACCTATATATTACGTCATTAGACGTGTCTGATGTGCTATGCTTCGCCATCACCATTTTGTGTTTTGCTTCGCACACCTTTTTCCACCTTGACTTACGATACGCCGTGAATCACATCTTTATTGCATCAGTTAATTCCCCTGAAAGTGATCGTCACAATGACAACCTTTATCCCATCTCTCACATTGCCCTCTAGCATCCTCCTCAATCCCGCCGTGTCGGTGCTCCTTCCCATAGGCCTAGGAACAGCTGTCGGCCTCAGCGCAACCAGTTAGCTCCCCCCCATCTACATTTTAGTTCCTATCTGAGTGGCGGGCTGACATCTGATCTTGCTCACCAATCCAGAGACGCAAAAGACGTACCTCTCGCTGAAGAAGCCTGATCTGCACCCTCCACCATGGCTGTTCGGCCCTGTCTGGACCGTTCTGTATGGGTAAGTTGGTCGATTCGCATATTCACCTCACAATGATCGCTAATATTGCCAGCGTTATGGGGTACGCCGCTTACCGTGCCACATTTAATGGCCTGTCTCCTTTCAACCCCCCCGAGACCATCAAGGCGGCCAAGCACGGCATGACTTTGTACACGATCCAGCTCGGTCTTAACCTTCTCTGGACCCCGCTCTTCTTCGGATTAAACCGCCCAATTGCAGCTACTGTGGATATTGTGACGCTTCTCGGCGTTAACGGGTACTTGACTTATGTCTGGAGCACTGTCGACCCCGTCTCCAGCTGGTGCCAGGTCCCATACCTTGGCTGGCTCAGCTTCGCTACTTACCTCTGCACAAGCATCAGCGCTTTGAACAACTGGGATTTGTCTGGAAAGTCGAACAAGGAGGAGTCCAAGAAGAATTAGGATATTTCTGTTGAATAATCAATTGAAAGTCCCGTGGGACATGGTTCTTAGAAGTGAATCGTGCTTTGCGCCTTGGGCGACTTTTTGCTCCGCCAAATACCATCCTCTATCCTAATCAAATGCTTTTCATTTCTTTTCCATTTTGAAAGTACCACCACCCGTGAATATACCCCCATACCCAAGACGTCTCCCAAACTTCACGCACGAATAAACCAGAATAAAATGAGAAAGTAAATAAAAACAAATAAAACAAACGCCTCGTCTATGCCGTGCGCCTCATGCTACCGCCAAAGGAATGTCCATAGTAGTAATAAAAATCAGCTCGCCAACAAACCTCCTCATGTCTTAGTGAAACGCTCCTTCAAGGCGTCATAAATAATGAAAATAAATGCGGAGCTAGGTGCCGACCGCAGGCAGGTAATTCCACATCCGCGATACATGCCACGAATTCCGTACTGTCGCCAAACGGCGACACCCTCATCCCAAAAAGTGCGCCTCACACCCAACCCACCCAGTGGGACTGTCTGCATGCGCGACTTGATTGTGTCGGCAGGGAAGAAGAGAAAGTTGTATGAAATGCCTGCTGAGGCACCGGCAACAGCTTGCTGCCAAAATGGGAGAGGGGTGGACAAGATCTTCTCTCGTTCGGATGCGGAGGTGGCGGCATTAGCCCTCATGCTGTAGAACATTCTTGAGACCGTTTCTTTAGCGCCAAACCAAGCAGAACCGCCACCCGCCTCTCTGATTAGAGTTCCCATTTGGCCATGCCAAAATCCCTTGATGCCTTCATGGCGGAAAATTTCCCGGATGACAGGCAGAGGACGGAGTTGAGCCCCCGCAGATCCATCGCCTAGTACAGGAGCCTGAATCTTGCACTTGACGAGCTCGATTGGGGTAAGAACAAACGATGTGAAGGCACCGGCAAAGGCACCCGTGATCCACAAGTCGGGCAACGAAAGGCCCTTCTCCCTCGAAGCATAGCCGGTCAAAAAGAACAGCTCGCGTCCAAGGCTCTCGAAGACGAATAGGCTGCTAGTCTCAGCAGCAGCGCCAACAACAGGCGCGCTGATTCCTCTGTACAACCCTATGACTCCATCGCTCTTCAGAGACTGTCGGAAACAGTCCAATGGGCCGGTGTATCGGAGAGGGAGGTGATCAGGCTGACTTTGCAGTCGGACCTTGACCGTGTCAAAAGGATACTCGATATATTTACCTGCGCCTCCAGCAATCTGCCCTTGTTAGCTTTCGGAATCTTCGGAAGAGAGTGCTACATACCGAACCGCAGACAACATCTGCGAAGGCCTCCTTGATGGCAGTCGTGCTCTTGAGCGCAAGTTCGGCGGGAGAAGCAGGGTGTGGGTTGACGGCCTCGACAGCCATAGGAGCGGGGTCCATTTTGAATTTGGGAGTAGACTGGCAACGGTGCCGTCGATTAGAGGACAGAAACGTGTTTTCTTAAGGCTCTGGTTTGATGAAATGCGACTCTTTAACTGACGTAAAGAGCTTCCGAAGATGTGAATGCCAGACCGCGTTGGACGATGAGAAATATTTTGAGCGCGACGGTAGCAACCGGGAACGAGTGCCGCCCTTGGTTTATGCGGAGAACTGAGTAGTACCGCAGAAGCTGAGGGGGGAGGGAGGGCCTTTTTGATGTAAGGTACTCAGTGTTATAGGTTTCGCGGTTGCATATGCGCTTCAAACCTCCAAACTTTCCACAGATGCGAGGTGTTTTCTTAAACCAGGCA
Organism: Calonectria honghensis; assembly: GCA_013403855.1. Lineage (NCBI taxonomy): Eukaryota > Fungi > Ascomycota > Sordariomycetes > Hypocreales > Nectriaceae > Calonectria > Calonectria honghensis. Next base: position 88,278 of record VTGB01000071.1, on the reverse strand, counting down.
ACGGAGCGCACTCGGGTACTAGCACCTAGAGGGAGGGTTTTCGATGACGACTGAGCACGGCCAGACCGCTTTAGCTCATCAGCAGGTCATTCTGGAGGAGTGGGAGGTGTGCGGAAGTTATAGGGAGTGGAAGAGGGGGGCTGTGTGGGGAGATTCCAAGAACCGGAGAGGACGGACAGTGAGGGGGTTATGAGACAAATCTGCTAACAAGCATCCGAGACAGGTAGCAAAGGAATGGCGGGTGAGCTGTCGGTTCCTTTTACTCTCCAAGTCTCGGCAGTGGGCTGCGACATAAATCACCGCCCACAGACCTGCGCAATAGGGTGGATGAAAGGGCGTGGACAAGGCTTTTGGGCGGCATGAAAATAGGCGAAATTTTCTTATCGGCTTATCGGAAAGGCATGTGACATCAGGAGCCCCGTTTAAACGCCTTTGTTGGCCAACCAGAGCACGCTCAGAGTTATCTGATCGTCCGTGCACGCCGGACCCGAGCAGGAGCCGTGGCGTTTTTTTTTCAGAGGGGAGTTGGTGGGGGCATTGCGGTAAAGTTGGAGGGGCACAGGGGCAATGCGGTGGGGGGCACAGCTCGGTAGTGGGACTTCTTGAGGGTCCTTGGAGGGGTTGTTACACCATTCTAACCAAGCAATGCTCCAATGTCAACAAATTGCCCCTGTTTGTCTCCAGTTTGGCGTTTTCCCTGGCCCATTTAAACGGATCTAGAAGGGCCATGTCCCCGGCTAGCGACCTGCAGCTTGATCGACTGATTGATTAGATGACTTCTCCGACACCGAGGCTACGTCTGGAGCGGGCTTTCTGGCATTAGCTTGATCCAGATGATGACGACTCCAGCTGGACCCGTCTAGCCAGCCCATCCACAACTCCGGTCTTTTGGGTGCTGATGTGTGCAGCGTGAATGCTGACCCTTCGTGGGGCAACAGTGCCTACGCCCACCACACCCCTTTAACGGGCAGCAAGAACTGATGAACAAGGGCGGTCGTCGCCAATCCACATTCTATACGCCATCACGTTGATCAATGGTGTGGTTTCGGGTCTACTTCCGAGGCTAGTTACATCCATCTACTGCATCCTCGGCCCAGAGCCGCCAGGACTATGCCGTGATCGGTAATACGAAGCCTCGTTGGTTTGCGCGAATTCCGCCCGGGCGGGAAGGATATTGGATCTTGGGAAACGGTGCCGAAACTAGGCCAATTATAGAACAATCGGGGGTCAATATGCGGAAGCTGCCGTGGGTTTGCGTGGGTTACGTGGGATTTAGGTCCAAAGCCAAGCGGGATGCGACAAAGACTTTGTAATGAAGAACCAGGTAGTTAACGAGCGGGCGGTTACGGCAAAACGATTGACCGTCTATCCATCCCACTCACCCCCCACACTCATCTGGTGGGGGAGTCATCGCGTCTGATCGCGCCGGGACGCGTTGAACTGCTAGGATCAATTAAGCTCTGCCCGCATTTTGCATGTCCCCTTCCCGAAACATTGCATCTGACTTGCACTACCCTCGCGATGACGCTTTCGCAAACCGACTCTAGCAGCCAGCCATCCAATGGCGCCGCTTCCATTACCAACCCCGAAGAGAACCAGTACTTGGAACTTGTCCGAGAAATCCTCGACATCGGTGAGCGTCGCCCAGATCGGTGAGAACCCCTACAGCTTGATCCAACCACGAGATTGAGGAAGCTGCTGACACCATCCTTCCTTTCAGTACCGGAACTGGAACCCTGAGCATCTTTGCTCCCCGACCCCTCAAGTTTGCCCTCAACAAGAATGGCACCCCTGTCCTGCCTCTTCTCACCACGAAACGTGTCTTCACCCGAGCTGTTATTGCAGAATTGCTCTGGTTCATCGAGGGCAACACATCGTCCAAGTCTCTGAGCGAGGCTGGTATCAAGATCTGGGATGGAAATGGCTCTCGCGAATTCCTCGACAACCTTGGTCTGACCCACCGCGAGGAGGGTGATCTTGGCCCTGTCTACGGTTTCCAGTGGCGACACTTTGGCGCCGAGTATGTCGACTACAAGACTGACTACACTGGCCAGGGAGTTGACCAGCTTGCTGAGCTGATCCACAAGCTTCGCACGAACCCTCACGACCGTCGTCTCATCCTGACCGCGTGGAACCCGGCTGACCTTCGCAAGATGGTCCTCCCGCCTTGCCACATGTTTGCCCAGTTTTACGTTTCATACCCGCGCCAGAAGGGCCAATTAGAGAATAGTGAGGGGCCCAAGCCTCAGGGTCACCTGCACTGTCAGCTCTATCAGCGATCCTGCGACATGGGACTTGGTGTTCCATTCAACATTGCTAGCTACGCATTGCTGACCCATATGATTGCCCATGTGTGTGAGCTGGTGCCAGGAAGCCTGACTCACGTCATGGGCGATGCTCATGTTTACCTCGACCACGTCGATGCACTCAACACCCAGTTGGAGCGTGATCCCCGCCAGTTCCCAGAGCTAGAGATTGCGCGTGAAAAGGGAGGAAGCATTGATGGATGGAAGGTCGAAGACTTTACGATTAAGGGTTATGATCCCCATAAGACGATTGCCATGAAAATGTCCGTGTAAGCAAATTTGCACACGGTTTGCCTGTTATGTTTTGGGATGGGCCAATTGTTTATTAGATAGAGGGCGTTGAAAGATGGTAGAATATATCAACATGAGACTTTGGATCAATGTCAACCCGTGTGTTTGCATGAGCGGTCGCTTGGGAGATGCTGAAACAACACGACCAGGATATTGCGAGACATGTCACGGACGTAAGAAGGGGGGGTCAATGGATGTACGTGAACATAGAGGAAATGACAGCCGAGGTGCGTTTGAATTCAAAATTAAGTACAGCGATATAGTAGTAGAACATGGCACTACTTAGTCAAAGCAGACGGTATGAGCCTGGCCCATGGCACTCTCTGGTATCGTTATCGCCCAAGTCCCTAGACACTAGAATGAACAATTTACTGCTTCTTCTTAGTGGCTGCCTTGCTGGGAGAGCCTTCCTTCTTCTCAGCAGCGGCCTTCTTCTCGGCGTCGGCAACCTCATCGATCTCCTTCTTCTCAGCGTACCACTGACCAGCCTGGAGAACCAAGATACCAACGAGAACAAGAGCCAAAATGGTGTTGCTAGCGGAAAGAACCTTGAGTGTGTCCTCGCGACCAAGGATAAGCTCGCCATCCTCGCCTTCATGTGTCTTACCGTCAAACCCATCGTTGAGCCAGATATCGGCGCTAACAGTGCGGAGAGCCTTGATGATGTTTGCAACGTAGACACCGAAGCCAATAATGTAGAGAATCAGGGAAGCGCCATCAAAGAGGAAGTTAGCCTCGCTGGGGCGGAAGAGCTTGATGAAGAAGCCGAGGAAACCGATAGAGATGATGATATGGAGCATGCGGCTGATGAGCGGTGGCGAATGGTAGACAAACTTGAGGTGGGTTTCGAGGTGGTTAAGGAAGTCATCGGTAATGGGCGCCTTGGTCCAGAGGAGGGGAAAGTCGTAGGGGAACGACGCGAAGAGGACGCCGAGGAAGAAGCACACAGCTGCGGGGTGGGTTAGCGGGAAAAGTCCTGAAGCGAGAGTGGTGGATTGGAGGGGTTCAACACTCACGGGCAATGATCATGTAAGTCGCAAAGGAGCTGGTTCCATAGTAGTTCTTGGAGCGAGTGCTCTTGGACCAGTCGATGAAGGAACTCATTTTGACAGGTTGTGGGAGGGGAAGAGGCCGAGATTTGCCGTTTGCGCCCGTTGTTGGATGGGGAGAAGAGGTGCGAAGATGTTGCGGACGAGCGCAACAAGATGAATCGCAAAGGGGCGAGCTCGAGAGCTGGTTGGCGACGGCCTGTGGTGGGAGAAATGTGCGGATGAGAGGGAAGAGAAGTGAAGAGAAGCGCACGGAGATGGAGTAGTAGCGGGTCGCAAGAGGCTGGAGGAGCAGGCGACAGTTACCAGGGAAGGCAGACCCGACAGAGGGCAATTGGCAACCTACCTGCCAGATTTGTGGTAGGCTGGGGAAAGGTCAGAGGCAATGTGGGGACTGTGAGTGGCCGCTAAGCCTGATTCGACCCACACCACAGACGGTTGCACCGTTCAGAGAATTGACTTGGTGCGGAAGGGTGCTGAGCGCTTCTAGAAGCGGAGCTAATATGGCCTGTGGAATGATGCACCTTGGGCAGAGACAAGGACCCCTGGAGACGATAACCAAGCTATCGCGGACACAGAAAAAGAAAAAATACGTAAGCTGCACCGGACAAGCTGGTGATATCTCCAGTACCTGCCACGAATCGTTTAGGAACTGGTCAGTGCATCGTTTCTTATCTGCAGTATCCACCAACTAGCCTTACCGTCAACTGATCCAGGTTCCCGCTTCTCAAGTTGGGCTAGCGAACCGAGCATGTCTCTCCCACAACCATGAAAACATCATTACACTTCGTTCTTTGAGTCTGAAGCCGTTTTTTGCACGAAAGCGTTTGTCCTATAAGACCTTATGGATCCATAATAACCGACCCATTTTGTAAGGTCCATGTGTCATGATGGCGAATGGAGTTCATCTTGCAAGTATTTCCAAATTGGGAATTAATCCACGTAAAGCACGGTTAATGGATGGCCTTGTAGAAAATCGCAAAAACAACCAGAACTTTACCAAATGACAATATTTGGGCCTGGCTGTGCATGCACCATCCTCGCAATCGTCCAATACAATACAAAACCAGAAGAACGTCCAGCCCAAGGCCGCTTATTTTGAAGGGTATCTCAATTCATCAAAAAAAATCATCAATGGTCCAAACATTTTCGCCAACCCAACAATATGTAGTCCAACCTTGTATGCCTTTAAAGATTCAGTGGCGCCATTCCCCTTTGTTTCATAGCCTTTTGCACCGTTTCCTTGACGCCCTTAACCGTCTGTCTCCAAGAGATTAGCCCCTTGCCACTCCTTCCACCCTGTTCAACGATGACATCCAACCATTTGACCAACTTTGTTACCTTTTCCAAATCCCGCTCCTCCTGAATTACTCGCACCAAAAACTTTTCCAATACCTCCACATCCCGACGGTGCGGTCCTTCTCGGACTGTTCCTGAATGCCAAGCCTCCAGCATGTCTTTAAGTTCCTGGGTAGAAGTTACACCTGAACCGGGGAACGAGACCTTTGGCGGCGGGACTGCGAACTGTATTTTGAGTTGCCCACCTTCCAAAACATTGTTAGAATTATGATTGTGGGGTTTTCGTACGGGAGCTTCAAGCCCTGAGCGCTGCGCCAACTGTCGCCGGCGATGATCAGCAATAACCTCCATCCGCACGTCTTCCGGCAGTTCAGAAAGAAAGGCAGCATCAAGCTCTTCAACTTGTTCAACGCCTTCGTTGTTCTCCTGGGGTCGGAAGTTCGTCTGTACAACACCCGCCTGAGCATCTTTTTGCCGTTGTACGTTTCCAAATAGGTTTTTCACGCCATTACGCTTTGTGGGCGTTGTGGGTTTTTTTGCCTGAATAGATCTATCTTTTCGAGGCGATGTATGTGGAGTTGTCTGTGCTGGCTTTCGGCCGTATGTTGCCAGGATTTCGGCTTTCATATCTTCTGGCAATGCGTTGAAAACTTCAGGGTCAACTTGAGTAGGTAGTACCTCTCCTGGCATTGGGCTCTCCGATCTTGACGTCGTAAATGGAGAATCGACACTTTTCTTGGTTGCTTTTGGTTTCTGTGCCATAAGCTTGCTTCGAATATCGCTAGGGAGCTCCGCTAAAACAGCTGGATCCGCGTTGCTGGGTATAATGAACTGGGTCCCTGATATATTGAGCGGTGTTTTTGCTCTTGTATCATCCTGGCTAGCTTTTGAGATTCCCAAAGCAGGGTGAAATTTCGGCTTTCGCGGCGATAAAGGGTCGTCGGCGATGGGATCTTGGTCAATCTCTTTGCTGGGCGTGACTCTTGAGGCCTTCGTGTTCCCAGCGTTGTCAGCTAGCTCTGACCGAGGAGTATTCCGCGCAGGGGAGGCTTTGAAAAAGGCCGGGAATGCGAGCTTCCTTTGGCTTCCTTCGGGTGCGGAATTATTGGACTTGATGGGTTCAAGTTTTGTCATCTGGACCCCCAAGCCACGAAGATCTCCAGGGCTAAACTTGAATGAACGCAAGATTGACACGGCCTCCCGTCCAATTGTTTGGTTGTCGTTGGTAGCAACACCAAACGCGACGCTTTTGTTGAACGTATCGCATTTGCCGTGGCCAAGGTGCTTTGCAGGATCGAGTGGCGCATCCATGGCTCTTCGCATAATTTTCATTGTCAGCTGCTTTCCCTTCACTTGCTCATTCAGAAGACGTTTTTCAAGCTCCTTGCACAGATTATAAACGAATTCTTCCGCCTCTGGCTGATTGACGAATCGGATCCCCCAGTTGACTTCCGCAGATACTGATTTGCGGGGTGGTTGCTCGCCAACTTCGGTCCGATCGACACCTCGAGCATAGTCTCGAAGCTTTTCGCTGGTTTTAGGGCCCAACGTCGACAGGAGTCGTTCTTTTGAAGCATTTCGGAGATCGTTTACTGTCGTCACTCCAATTTCTTCTAGCTTTCCGCTGATGCTGCGCGCAACTCCTGGCAATTGTTCAACCTTGAGCTCCCCAATCATTTCCAAGACTTCCTCTGATTTGAGTTGGTACTGGCCTGCAGGTTTGGCTCTCCTGAGCGCAACTTTGGCTTGCAAGATGTTTGCGCCAATTCCTACAGACACATCGCATCCTGTTTTAGACTTGATCGTTTCGCGTAGAGACCTTGCGATTTCGTCTGCCATGTCTTGTTCCTTTTCGATACTTCCGTCATCGATCCCTGTACCCTGCGAACCAGTATTCACCAAAACAATCGAAGAGGCGTCAATAAGAGCCTCGTCCACACTAACGCTCTGGACTATGCCGCCAATGTCCAAAATTGATTCGTAAAAAAGACGACTCGCATCTTCATAGGCAGGAAAGTCATAAGGCAGGACCTTCACATCAGGATAGAGCTCGAGGGCTCGTTTCATCCACATGCCATTCTTGATGCCATACTCTCGAGCAGGGTAGTTGCAGCTGGCGATTTCCGATCCTGACCCAGTGCTGTGCGCTACTACAGCTGGTTTATTTACATATTCTGGGTGACGCTTCAGAGAGACCGTGCAAAAGAAGCTGTCAAAATCGACATGTAGAATGTAGCGTCTGGCGCCGGGCTTTCGCTTGAGCTTTTGCTCCTTGGGTCCCTTTTCCGCTGCGAGCCGTTGCATTTTGGATTTCAGTTCCGATTTCCATGTCGATAGATGGTGCAATCGACTCTCTGAGTAGAATTGTTTCAAAAAATCCGGGTTTGCGGTTGATGACTTCCTCAAACGAGGGTCCGATAAAAGCCATGCATTATGTTCCTCAGATGTCATAGCTTTGGGGGGTTCAGTCACCTTTTTATCTTCAGCCTGGGTCTCCTTATTTCCTAGGGCTAGGTCTGGCGGGTCTGGGGCTGATGTGTGGTTTGGCGGTTCGGGGTCAGGAACTTGCGGCGTCTTTGTGAGAGGGCTGCTAGTATCCTTCGCATTTGGTGTTATTGGCGAATGGCGATGTTGCGGTCGAACTGGGGTTCGAGCCTTTTCTGCGAGCGGGCTTCGGGGTTGGCTGGGAAGAGATGCAGCCTTCAGTTGATTTGCGTAGAAGCTACCCTCTGTATGCTCCCGGTAGCCTCTGTTGGTCTGCGGAGAAAACTGCGTCGATACTTTGCCACCATCAAACTTAAGAACTTTCTGCCCAGGACCCTCGTCAAGGACTCGGTAGTTTGACCACGGGAGTAGTTTCCCAGCACTGATCGACTCCATAATCCACGCAGGCTTGACAATTCTGTATCGGCTGAAATCAACCGACTTTTTGGGGGGTAATATCGAGGCAATAATATGCGTTGCCATCGTCTTCGAGTCTAAATACTGAAGAAAGCCGCCACCATGTTGAACAATCTCACGATGAAGTCTGGTCGCGTGTCAGAAGGTGAATCAGGGGCTAAAGACCAGGAGCGTGCCATACACGTGCAGTGGGGGTTGCGTGTACCCAGTAACATGCGCAACAATTCCCTTGAATATTTGAGGCTTATCTGACGAAGCTCGTATCTCGGCATCGAGGTTTTGGAGCTTGATCTTTTTCCGCCTGAAATAATCGCCGAAGCCGTTGAACTCGCTTTGTTCATATTCCTCACCTTCTTCGTTTTCAAATTTGTGAGTCTCTATTCGCTTCCTCACTTGAGAGGAGTTCTTTTCAAGAACACTCCCCATATTGCACAGATGTGAAGGTGATTAACTGGTAAGCCAAGTGTGGAAGGTTTCACGAAGGTGAATGAGGGAGAGACGTGTCGTGCTATGCTTTGCTCTTCGCGGCACGAACTATGGCTCGGGGCCTCAGATAGAAGCACCAAAATGTGACTTGTTCCAATAGCATGAGATTTTCATGACGCAGCAATAATAAATATCATCAAAAAAACCACTCCCCGTTGTTTCGTAGATGGTCGCCTAGAATCGCGAAGTGGGAGGCGAACATGATAACCGCGTAAAGTGGAGCGCGACCTTACACGTCAACCCGTGACTTCCGGGTGCATGCGCCACACTTACTAGCCGCAACCGACGAGGCTGACATTTTGAAGTCACTACTTTTGGTTTGCATTTCAAGCGAGCGCATCCACGCGACGCCTCCATTGCCAGCATGAATAACGAACAATTTCGCAAGCTTATGCTTGCGGATGCGGCCAAAAAGTCGGGTAGTAAAGATGCAGCTTCATCAGGGTCGGCGGCTCCCGCCAAAGGAAGCGCTCTTGGCTCGCGACAACGAGCCAACATACCGATGACGCCGTGAGTACTATCTATAATGGGTTTGTAGCAAGCGCTAACTGGTAACTTATAGACGGGCCGTCGGAGGTGCTCAGGTTAATTTTGCGCGTCAGCTGGCAGAGCGAAACAATGCGACACGACCCACCAAGAAATTCAAATCGTTTGATCCCAAAGGCGTCAAGTTAGCCTCCGGATACGTCGATCGAGCGAAGGACCGCGAGGATGAAGAAGAAGACGAACGTGCGCAAAAGCTCAAAGAGCTGGAACAGGCACTAAAGGATGAGGAAATTGATGAGGAAACTTTTGAGAAGCGTCGGTTTGAAATTGCAGGCGGTGACTTAAACAGTACCCATCTGGTCAAGGGCCTGGACTTTAAACTCCTCGCGAGGATTAAGAAAGGAGAAGACGTGTATGGAAACTCGAAACCCGAACCCGAAGAAGAGGGAGAAGAGGAAGTGGATGTCGACGACGAACTCGATCAGCTGGAGGGACAGGAAGTTGAAGCCATTGTGAAGGAGAAGGAGAAGAAAAAGGGTCAACTATCAACAGTATCTCTCGCCCCAGGAAAGAAGCGCACCAGAGATCAAATTCTGGCAGAGCTCAAGGCTTCGAGAGAGGCAGCAAAGGCAGAAAAGGAATCAGCACTGGGCGATCGTTTCAAGAAGATTGGAGCAAAGCAGATGCCAGGGTCACGAATCGAGCGCGACAGCAAAGGACGAGAGGTGCTGATCATCGTGGACGAGGACGGACACGAGAAGAGAAAAGTACGGAAAATCCAGCCAAACGCGGAAACAGAAAACGAAGCCGCCCACAATGGCCTTTTAATGCCCGACAAGGATGCGAAACCACTGGGAATGGAAGTTCCCGAACAATACCGCAAGAAGGATGAGCCCGAGGAAGAGGACGAGGACGTTGATATTTTTGAAGGAGTTGGGGATGACTATGATCCCCTTGCCGGTATGGATGATTCAGACTCGGATTCCGAAGATGAAGAGGGTGCCAAGAAGGAGGCGAAATCCCAGGAGGAAAAGGACAATGATGACGAGGATTTGAAGGACAAGTCAATGCCCCCGCCGCCCAAGCCGCAAGCACCACACAACTACTTCAAGGATGCCAAGACTGGCTTAATATCAGAGGAGAAGAAGGAAGCACCATCGATGTCTGACCCTGCCATCATGGCTGCTATCAAACGGGCTGCAGCGTTGAACCCAATCGGGAAGGACAAGGGCTCGGATGACGAAGATGACGAGGATGCAGCACAGAAGAAGGCCATCGAAGAGCGACGAAAGAAGATGCTTCAGACAGTAGACCGAGACGACGAGGATCTCGATATGGGCTTTGGCACGAGTCGTTATGGAGATGAGGAAGATTTCGAGGACAGCAAGGTCAAGCTTTCTACCTGGGGCGAAGAGGACGGAAATGATGGTCCATCGAAAGGCGGCCAATCAAAGCGAAAGCGAGGGCCAAAGAAACGCAAGGGTGATGTTAATAGCGCAGCAGATGTATTACGAGTGATGGAGCAGCGGAAAAAATCATGATGGCGTTAGGATGATTCAATTTAGTCGACACATGGCAAGGGATTCGGGGGCGTCCAAAGTCTTCTTCTTTTATCTTGGTCGGGAGAGCTGCGAAACTGCCCTCGGTAGACCTCCAAATAAGCCTGCAATCAAATATCTCAGAATCATATTGCATAAACGATTGATAAACTGCAGTGTTGCTATCAACATGCACTCGCGCCGAGGAATAAATAAGCATGGTTTCTTAGCGCCGTGTCCCGCCGCCATGGGGTCAGCCACCCCACTGTAGCAGTGCCCCTCCATGCCCCTCCCCCCCTCCAATGACGGGCAATTGAACTCCATCCTTCATCAACCCTCGTATCAGATATTCCGCCTACCTGTCCTTTCTTGAACGATTCCAAAGCCTATACCGGTATTCCGATAGAACCAGCTAGCCTCTACGCCATCTTGCAATCATGTCTGCTCAAATTCCCGTCTGGTTGGATTGTGACCCTGGCCATGATGTAGGTTACGACTTCCCTCCCCCACCCACATGACTCTCGAATCAGATGAATGGTCACTGCATCTCAACTGAGACCTTGGTGACGACCACATAATGCACGATGTCGAGCGATTGCACGCCTCATGAATCCACTCTTGCATTCCCCTCACGGCTTTAACGCATCATCGTGCTTACATACAGTAGGACGCATTTGCCATCCTCCTAGCCGCCTATCACCCAAACATCAAGCTGCTCGGCATCTCAACCATCTTTGGCAATGCCCCCCTTGAGTAAGCCATCAGATGCTAGATAATAGAATACTGATCCCAGCTAACCTAACCGAAGGAACACTACTTACAATGCCCTTTCGCTCCTCACCGCAATCAGCAAGCACAATGACATTCCTCTCCACGTTGGTCTTTCCAAGGCCCTTGAGCGTCCGGCCATCCACGCGCCTACGGACATTCACGGTGACTCTGGCCTTGATGGCACTGCGCTTCTCCCAAAGCCCCTCTCCGAGGCGTCTCCTGTCGGCGGTGTGGAGGCCATGGCCGCGGCCATTCGGGCACAGGAGCCCGGCACCGCCTGGATCGTCGCAACCGGCGCTCTGACCAATGTCGGCGCCTTGTTCCGCACTCACCCAGAGCTGATTCCTCACGTCAAGGGTCTGAGCCTCATGGGCGGCTCCTTTGGTGACAATTTTAGCGATGCGCCGCTGGGTATGGTGGACGGACACGAGAGAATTGGAAACTATACCCCATGGGCTGAGTTTAACATTCTCGTCGACCCCGAGGCCGCTGCCACCGTCTTTCACAACGAGGCCATTGCTGCAAAGACGACGGTTGTGCCGCTCGATCTTAGCCACCAAGTGCTGGCAACTCCAGATGTAAGAGAAATGCTCCTCTATGGCCCCGATGCCGACAAGACCGGTCCCGGGAAGACGACCTTGAGAATTATGCTCGTCGAGTTGCTTTACTTCTTTGCCAAAACCTATGCGTATGTTCACAATCCCCACAATAGCTTTTTCTCCATCACTGACGTACGAATGTTAGCGATACCTTTGGTATTACCGCCGGTCCCCCACTGCACGACCCTCTCGCGGTTGCTGCCGTCCTGATTGGTACAGAGAATGAAATCCCATTTTTTGAGTGGGATGAAACTCGTAGCCAGGCTCCCAAGCACAACGAGCGCTTTGAGGTCACAGTACTTACCGAGGGCTCATTCGAGGAAGCCAAGGCCGGTAAACAAACTGGTCGCACCATCGCCAAGGCTCTGCCGCCAGGCTCAGAGGGTGTCCGAATCCCGCGCGGAGTGGACATTAAGAAGTTCTGGCAAGTTATTGAGGAGTGCATTGAGAGGGCAGACGAGGCAAACAAGGCACATGGAAAGTGAAAGCAAAATCGGCAATAGAAGAAATATAGAAGGACCATCTCACGCGAGTACTACGCCTTTGGGCTATGATGGACTTGTGCTTGTGCAGAGATCGTTCTATTAGAGGTATTATTTTTGGTCTATAGTTCATCATTGAGGACAACGTCCCTTCCCGAATTAAAGTTGAGCATGACCTTCATGCTTTGTTCATAAGTCCATAATGTTACAGCGCTCGCCGGCGCGGCCTTGATCAGGCCGATGGGAAGGCCCTTGTACAGCCCCCTGATACCCTCTGTACGAAGGATAGATCGAATAGCACCTCGAGCCGTAGTATACTCGGGTATGTCATTGTAGGCATACTTGCTCAGCGTGGGACCCTGGACCTGTATACGTTTTCGCACAAGGTCCAGGGGAAACACAACTGTTTTAGAGACAACGCTGGCGAGCATGCCCGCAGTAGCTTCACCACTGCCCCAGGGCATATGTAGGCCATCGAGCTGCGCGCGAAGCGACTCGTATGTAAGAAAGAAGAGGCCCATAAAAGGAACAATTTGGCCAAGGCCAGGACCAATGCCACGGAAAAATCCTTTCAAGCCCTCATCACGCTTGATCTCCCAGATAGCGCTCCGTAATGATGAGTATATGCGATGGCGGCCCTGGGCCGCAAATCTGGTGCGCAAGAGATCCAGAGGGTAAGTGAGACCAGTCGCAGCAGCGCCGGAGGTGGCGCCTGCGATGAAGCTCTCTGCGGCGTCGGGCAGCCTAGTTGGGAAGGCGGTTTGCAGGAAGAGTGTGGTGGTGCGGTAGGTGGTGAATTGAATGGCGGAATAGCAAACGTACATCAGCTCAGCAGGGACATTGCCCTTCCAGAGGGCTGTGATGCCTTCATGCTTGAGAATGTGACGAAGTGTCGCGGCGGTGCCACGATATGCAGGCGCATTGCGCAGAGCAAGGAGGGGATCGGAGAGCGAGTGCGGCTGAAGTTGGAGACGGATCTTGACGACATCAAGCGGCGCGATGACAAAGCTGCGACAAAGTGGTCAGTATACAAGGCTCGATGCGGCGACGATCTCGGCGGAGGGACGGGTGTATACCGAGAAACCAAGCCCGCTATGGCGCCAGCTGACACGACTTGCAGCTTGGAACCCTATTGTCATAGTCATCAGCACGCCAGCGATCGGTAACGTCACAAGACGGGTGGAGGACAAACCTCATCCTTGAGGCGGCCTCCTTCTCTGGGCGACATGCATGCGGCCTTGTATCGTGGCGCCGAATCCACAGATCAACCCTTGGGCGCGATGGGCCGTGTATAATTCTGGCGTGCAGAGCCTATGGGTCCAGCACAGGAGGGCAGATACAAGAGGGACTCTTGGACCCTGGATGCTAAAATAGGGTGAAATGGGCGATGTTGACAAGCGCCGAGACTCGGCGGAGGATTGGGATTGCGAAGTCGAGGCGCGCCGGAAGATGAGTACCGAAAGGCCCAAGCGAGAGTTTGCCTAAGGGTCGCAGGTTTTGTGTTGCTCGACGGATGAATAAGCACGCGAAGAATGTGCAGCAAGATGTGATACGAGGTTTCGCGGGTGAGGAGGCGAACAAGGTGAGTCAATGTCTCTGTCGGGAGCGGCTGGCGTCGACGTTATCGTCGTTGGGGAATGCAGAGCTTCATATTGGGTGGGAAAAAGTGATGGGCGTCATCCACCATAAGCTTTTTTTTTGTGGTGACCGACAAGCCAGTGACGACATGGGGCACAGGGATAGAAGCGGGTTGTGGCGGCCATTGAAGGCCGAAACGGGGGGAGGCGAAATGCCCCCAAAACTACTGGACGATTGGGGGTTGAGAGTGGCCAGGGCATGGCAAAGCCAACAACAGCAATCTGTGGGAAATACCAACTGATAAGGCTGAGATGCATGTGGTAACTTGCTCTCGCCAATCACTATTCAGCCGCGAATAGAATGTTGCGGCATCGAGATCACCAGATAGATCTACGGCGAGACGGGGGGATCTGAAAGTCGAACCACTTCCTGGGTTCGGTTTAAGAGCAACACTTCCTAACTAGGCAGCCTTCTCTCCATTGGTTGGTTTGCCCCTGACATTGGTATCGGTGGCCTGAAAGGCCCATAACCCTGTCTTCTAGACGGCAAATCGAACTAGCCAAGAAAATAAAGTGACCAGCATGAGGGGAAATAGCCTTCTCCGGTAATTTTGCATTTTCTGATACGACTTCCAGCGGGCCACAGAAATAAGGTGCACTCTTTCATAGTTTTCGGTCATGCTAGAGCGATGAACCGTCGCACGCGCGGACCACAGCTCAAATGAGAGCATCGGTCCTTTTTCTCTTTGTATATTCAGCCACTCGACCTATTTGCTCGGCGCAGAAATTAGGGGTCATGGCTACATTGTTCGCTTCGAAAGTCAAATTTGGTCGCTAGTCGTAACAGGTCAGCATCGACTTGCCCCCGCGGCAGTTCCATGGCAAACTTGAGGAGGGAAGAGAAATGATTCCACCAAAGGCTGAACTCTACGTGGTGCCACTGAAACATGGCTTCCGGGAGCGGCAGCTTGGGTTATGTCTCAGTCGATCCAGAGCCAACCGCCTGCGTCAAGTTGGTTCTCGGAGGTGCAAGTCTATGAAATCGCAAACCAACGGAAACATTCCGATTAGGACGGGGGTTGGATGGATTGGGCGATGCGCGGCCTCCGAGGTTAGCTGGGGGCCAAACCTCCGAACGGGGCGGTGGTGCTATTCCCAGCAGTCGAGAAGAGTGTGAGAGCGAGCCGGGGAGCACCATGGGACTCGATGACAGGGAACATTGCTAAATCCAACCAGGAAGGAGTCTGAGTGCACGCGTCGGCGTGAGCCTGATATCGATAGCACTACTAAGCTAGGCCGCGCACAGCATCGGCGACCCTTGCATAGCAAGATAGCGATGACTGCAAATCCCACGAGCGCAGTGCATGGGTTTGGCATTTGCGGTGTGACGGTAGTCGACATTCCATCCATCATCACGGGGCCAAGCCAACAGAGACAATCACGAACAGCGCAGCGCTCTAGCTTGTTAAATGACCGACAACGGGAGACCGATGCGGCACACGTTCGGTCATGTACCTACCGAGCAAGCGGATCGTGCCGTGGGGCACTGTGATATCCCCACACGACGGTCGCACAACGCGCTAGCTTCCATTGCCCCGACGCTGCACGCCCGGTAGAGGTGGGCGTACGGACCACTGAGAGAACAACTGCATGCCCGCTGAAAAGGGCCCTGGTGGCTGCGCATGACGGTAGTCATGTCCATTCCGGAGCTGCGCCATTGGTTGGGCGCCATTCGGTATCTCATCGGCTGCCCTGCTGCTTGTACCATGTACGGGTAGCACTCGGCGCACACTTCCACACGCCCTGGCGAAGCGGAAGCGGAAGCGGCGTTCCCCCTACCTCACTAACTAATCAACGGCAACAGCAACGGCTACACCTACGGCTACGGCAGCCAGAGCGACGGCCCAGCTTCGCTCCAGAGGGTCCATTCTGGGAGGGGCCGCACACCGGCGGCGCGTCACTTGACGGAGAAAGCGACTTGCCGCCTCGCCTTCCTTCCACTCCTCCGGTCATATTTCTGGACCCCCGGCACCCTCATCTCTTTTGACCCCCCTCAGTACTTACTTAGTTGCCCATTTGTCGCATCCTATTTACTCCTTCGGCGTCCTCACTCTCTCGCCTTTCCTCTTACCCTCACCTACCTCACCCTGCACGTCGACAGACCCAGACCGTCGACCTTCCTCCAATCGAACCAACAGGCGTCGACTACCCCAGCCGCAACCCTAGTCTGTGCTACCGCCCGCGCAACCCACCTCGGCGCACGTGAAAACCAAACAGGCAGCTTCGTATCGCCACAACCTACCTTCACGCAAACTCAGCCTGGGACGAGAACTGAGTGCGACATCATGACCGCCCAGATCCTCCCCCCAAACCCGGCCGAGCTCCTCGCTCCTTTCCTCCCCGCTCTTCCTCCCGCCGCCATCTCGACCCAGCCCGCCATTGGCATCCTGCCCCTCCTCTCACCTATCCTGCGCCAGCGAGTCAATATCCTCTCCTCCACCAGCACGGATCCATGGCTGAGGCTACTCTGCTATGACGTGGGCAAGGCTGCCAAGCTGGCCGAGATCGCCCAGAACGGTAGTTTGGAACCGCACCCCGTTTCCGGTGAAGTTGAGGTGGACTGGGACTATGACGCTGAGATCCGCTTCCGACGCGTTGATCAGGAGACTCTGCAGGCCCTTGTCGTCCTTGAGAGCCTCGGCCTGGCCTTCCAGCTTGTCTATTGCGTCAACGACCAAGAAGGCGGCGGTGACGGTTGGAGGGTTGGAGAAGTGACCGTTGTTGAGCAGCCCTCAGCATTCTCAACCTTCGGAGGAGTATCGAGTATTTCAGAAGCCGAGCGACAGTTTGTGGAAGGCCGAGCACAGAAGGAAGCTAGCGGTGCGAACCACAGCAGTCTCCAGGTCTCCAGCGAAGACCACCAAGAGGAAGACGATGATGATGATTACTGGGCCCGATATGATGCGACTCCTTCCCGAACCCCAGCGCAAAAGCGGTCCCCTGCGCCTGCATCAATGAGCAACTCCGGCGCTGGCGAAAGCAAGCTCGCGTCTTCCTCAGCAGAGGCTGATTACTATGCTCAGTATGATGACGTTCAGCCTGCCATGGATCCCCATGACCCCGATGAGGAGATGGAACAAGCACAGCTCGCACCCCCTCTTGGCCTTGGTCGAGTGGTAACCAACGATTCGGCAGAGGCAGTTGAGTTGAACGAGACACAAGGTGCATGGACCCTCGCGGAGCTTGACAAATCCGACTCAAACCTGTTGAGCCCTGACGCCGACCGTCTCGCAGCTCTCGTACACCCACGGCCTGAATCCAGTGCCAGCTCTAATGTGTCGGATACCATCGCTAAGCTCGAGGCTACCGCTGGCAGGCAAGAACAGAACGAGTTTGGTGTTAAGAAGCACGTTTCTCGCAGCATCCGCAGCTTGTTCCTGTTGGCACGATCATCGGGTATCGACCGGGAAGAATTCGAGCGCCTTGTTCATTCGGAGCTTGATGTCCTCAGCATGATGGAGGATAGCGAGTAAAGCGTCAAAACACAAGAGGTGGATCATCTGTGGGTGTCAGTCACTAATGACGATAATGTGTACATATACTTTTGAACGGCCGCATCGAAGAGGATTTTGGCGATGATATCTGTCATGGGACATCAAGAATGGCATATTTCGGCGTTGATTCGGGTCAGTTTGGTTGGCGACTGCGATGAATGCTTTGGATCCAGCGTGTGTTTTTGGGGGGAGGTTATCTTTTTTTGGTTACCCTTAATATGGGTATAGGGGAGGATGGCATGCATACCACATCCTTTTTATATATATACCATGAGAGAATGAAACTCAACAAATTCAAAAACAGCGCCGGTGGCTGCTACTCTTAATCCGGGTGACCAGAGCCAGAAGGCGGCGGTGCCGAGGCTTGCGGAGGGGGAATGTGTTCCTAGTAACCGACCCGGACCAATCCGATGCCACGGCAGCCACGGTTGCTCTTGAATGTTGGGGTATGTCCGTCCCCGCAAATGACTCTTCGGCTTCCGGTGTAAACGTCAGCTCGGAGACAAACGAGGAGGTGTTTGGTAATTCAAGCCTTTATGACATGGTCACACATTCAGATTCCTAGCCACGTTGACAAATGTGGCAGACACGACCGCTGAGATACACATATATATAAGTACCTAGTAAATATACAGCCATTAGGAGAGAGTATTCGGAACCCAGAAAAAAACGCCCTTGCGACGCGGGGCTCGGCCCAATTTGAATTCCACCGTGCGTGTGCCTGCGCCTCCCAGTGCCATAAACAAGCTTGACTCTTCCGACTAGTATTCTTTTTTATTTTTTTTTTGGGGCGGGTTCTTCAACCGTTTCATTCATCTACATACCAGTTGAGAGGGGGTTTGACAAAAAAAAAACTAAAAAACTCCCCATCTTCTTTCTCCCTGTGCGGTATTGACACAAGAAAAACAAAAGAAGAAAATCTATTGGGTCATTTTCATTTCGAGAAGCAGAATTGCTGGAGGGAGAGACGAGGCTAGGCGATGACGAGGTTATCGAGAGCCACGCGCGCCGTCTCCAAGATTCTGACACAGTTGCGCTCCTCGGGCGTGCACGGTTTGCTCGGGTAGATGATGCCCACGGGCA
Source organism: Calonectria honghensis (assembly GCA_013403855.1). Taxonomy (NCBI): domain Eukaryota; kingdom Fungi; phylum Ascomycota; class Sordariomycetes; order Hypocreales; family Nectriaceae; genus Calonectria; species Calonectria honghensis. Next base: position 69,856 of record VTGB01000071.1, on the reverse strand, counting down.
GGGCCTTGGCGGCCTGGCCGCTGGCGATGAAGGAATCGAGAATCTCGTGGCGCTTGCGGGTGCGCTCCTCCAGGAGGCGGATGACATCCCGCAGGCCGATCTGGGTGTAGGGCCCGGAGGTGTGGATGCCGTCGTCGAGCTCGCCCATGCCGTAGACGTCGAGGCGCAGGAGGCCGCGGATGGTGGCGCGCCACAGGTCGGGGGCCATGCTCGAGTTGTTGTAGTTCCTGATGCTAGAGCAGGTGTCAGCACTCTCTCCGACCTTTCCCCACAGGCCGCCGAGCTCCCTGAAGGAGAACCAAAAGGTGCGGCCCTGCTTCCTGGCCGAGGCGGCCTCCCTGTCGACCATCTCGAGGATGGTGGCGTAGGCGTTGCAGGCCGAGGGGATGAGGGTGCCGAGGAACATGAGGTTCTGGAAGCACTGGATCGGGGGCGCGGCGCCCGGGTCGTCGAGGAGCGGGACGGAGCAGCTAGGACAGTTGATAACATCGTGCGCCACCTTGGAGGCGTTGCGGGCGACGCGCATGGCCGGGATAACCTCTGGCGGCAGCCGGGAGAGGCTGTCGAGGGCCAGGAACAGCGACGAGAGGCAGCTGCAGCTGATGGTGGGCACCGCGCGCATCGAAGGCGGCGGCGTCGTCGACGTAGAATCCTCGGGGGACCCCACTGACGTGCCGTGATCGCTACCGAGGGTTGAGTCGACTGGTGTGGAGGTGCTCGTGCCTTGAGGCAGGCTTACATGTTCAGCCATGTACCGTTGCAGCGAGGCGCTGAGGTCTCTCGACACGGCCGCTGAATGGTCAGGCTCATCAAAATCGATCGACCCGAGAAGGTCTACGCCGCTGAGGTTCAGCGGAGGGACAACCGTCGTGGTGGGAGCGGCGCTCTCCGTTTCGGCGGCGGCGGCGGTGCTGAGGAACAGGTTCGGGTCCGTGGGCATTTCCATGTAGGTGCCCGACAGAAGATCCCAAAATTCCATGCCGGAAGGGTTAGTCTCGTCGAGAAAGCTCAGGTGGTCCTGGTCGACAGCCAGCGAGGGCGGTTGCATCTGAAAATCGTCGATCACCATGGGGGGCTGCGATGGGCCCACCGCGCCCAGAGCACCGGGTGTCATGTCATGTCGCACAAAGTCGTGGTGAAGCGGCTGCGGGGCGGCGTCCTGTTCAACATGGCGCCTCTTCCTCGGGCGGCCCATGGGTTTCTGTGGGGAGTAGTGGCATGGAATGGCTTCCTTGCGGCACCTGGAGCAGCCCTCGGGCTCTTTGGAGCAGGCAAGCTTCCGCGAACCTGTGCGGTTGAATCAATAAGTCTCCGAACCGGAGGGCCGGATCGGCCGGATCGTGGGGTTTCCGGGAGAGCAGCACTTACGGCATTCGTCGCAGGCCCGGTGTTTTGGGACGCCATCCGGACTCGGGGGAGGAAGGGCGGATGCCATTGCCAGAAGGGACGGAGGTGGAAACAGAGGGATCGACTCGGAAGGGTTTGAGTTTCTGGGCGGGCTGGGCACAAACCGGGTTGCTTTGCTTGGAGGAGCTGGGGCGATGGATGCGGAGCAGACGAAAAGTCTCCGACGCTGGGGGGGATCGAGGGCGTCCCGAAAGCTGGGACCTTGATATAAGAAGAGGAGCAAGGGCCCGGGGGGGTGAATGGGGACCGGGAAACGAGGAATCAGGCGAAATCCGCCAAATACAACCCAACCAGGCGATGAGATGCAGGAGCCGAAATGCAGCCCAGGACCCTAATGGACTGAGGAAGAGTCGAGCGATGGGAATGGTCAGCACAGGGAAACCAGCCATAACATAGCGCGGAGCTGCCGCCAGCCAAGAAATCGCCTGGCCCGGAAGGAGGGCCCGCATCCATGGTTTTAAACCCGGCCCTAGCGCAGCGCGGCGTACTGCCGCCTACAGTACAAACGTACATGGACTATGTACATGGATGACATGGGCTGCATCACCGTCATGGTCATGGCCGGAGTCGTGTCTAGAGCTGCAGCTCCTTCAGCCCTGTGAGGGGAGACAATGGGGAGACGGGCCCGAGATGGGGCCGCCGAGCCAAATCAGAGCCGAGCATCTGGGGTCCCCTCAGGGCGTGTGCGGGAGCCTGTCGGGATGGCTCCGGCCGGGCAGCTTTTTGAGTTTTTGCTGGCAGCCGAGACGGAGGGTCCATTTCGGGACCTTTGATGAACGACGGGATAGGGTCATGGGGGGGGGGGAGGGAATATGCGTGTCTGCATGGGGCCCGCGCCCTTTGCTCTGTGGTACGTGGCCGTCGACAGCGTATCCACCCCTCTCACTCACACCTTTGGATAGGCTGCATCACGGCTAAAAGGCTCATGGCAGCTTCGTAGGGCTGGGACAAATGGGCCCGGTTTCTGGCCCCTCCCGCTGCCGACGCAGAGAAGAAGATGAGGTTTAGTGGCCAGCCATGAACAAAAAGAACAGGCAAAAAAAGAAAAAAAAGCCCATGGCAGCATCATACAGAACAACTGCCAACCATTGACCGCCGAGGTCCTACTTAGCATGTCTTGCTTCTTTCCTTGAATCCAACAAGGCCACCGCATCCTTCCATTGGGCATCGTCATCATGTTGGTTCGTATAGCCACCATTGTGCCCTCATGGTCAACAAAGCTACCCCGCTAACAGGGTCTCAAAAAACAATGCGGGCATGTCTCGGCTGCTACCAGCCCACGTCAGCCATTGGCGTCGACCATATCTGACTTACAGGCGTTTGCTGGACCTGTCTCCGGCCCAGGCGAGGACAACGGATGGCGCCAGCCGAGACCCTCCTGGTCAGATGTGCGGGCACCCGAATGCGCTTCAGGCGCCTTGGCCAAGTTAACAATTCCAAATCAGGGGCTATTTTGCCAGTTGATGGGTGCCCATGCTGGATTGATAATAATGTTGGGCAACCAGATGGATGCGTGCGGTGGCAGTGGGGGCCTTATTTCATGATGCCCCTGCCTTTTCTTGTGCGAAAAGTGCCGGTGTGCAATCTTGAGCCAGACATGCGTCGAGACAAACCTGAACCTAAGCCAGTTGGTACTCCCATCTACGTAATTAAGTGATGACGATGACGGCAACGTGGGTAGAAACCGCCGACCTCGTCAACGGCTGCGGACTCAGTTGAATCAGACATGGCCAACGGTGAGCCCAGCCGATGTCTCAAGATGAAGCCTCCATTGCCTGCACGAGTATAGATAACTACCGGTTGAGATATCTTGCGCAGAAGGGCCAATATCAGAAACGGCACCATCGAGCTAAGTAGTACAAGAGATGAAACTAGCATCGGCTTTACTTTTAGGACGGATGGATCGGACCGTTGAATTCCTCCGAGCTCCAGCGGTGCGGGCACACCTTGGAGCGCCTTAACAAAAATGCAACCTTGTTTTTGTTTTTCTAATTATTTTTATTTTACTTTTTTTTTCTACTGAGCGTCCATGTAAACGTTGCATGGGCGGCTGGAAAGAACGGGAGAATGTAACATGATGCCATATTCGTCGACGCTCATGCACGCAGGCGATACGCCCCGTCGTCTGATTTAGTGGGGGTCGTGTAGGGCTGACAGCGGGACGCACTGGGCACATGCCATGTCACCTGGGGGCTGAATGCGCACCGGCAGTCAAGTCACCCGGACAGTTGGACAGTGAGTGGGCAGGGAGCAGGGCCAATTGAGGTTGATGCAGACATGACAAGTGCCAGCAGCGCAGCAGGTTGAAGCGTTTTCTCTCCCATTTGACCCGAGAGGAACCTGAGACTTTGTGAGAACTGACCACTGGGGAAACGTCGCTGCTTCTCCTCCCCTTCTCAGTCAAGACAGTGTGTGATGGTGCTGCAGAGGGCACTATGCGTGCAACTGCCCCCAGCATGTATCCCATGTCCCACGTCAGCCTGCCCAACTACTGCGCCAGCGGGCCTTTCAGATGCCATCTCCACACACCATGTGCATTTGCCTTGACCATGATGCTTCCATCTGACTTCGATCCCGCGCTGCGTCGCTCCGTCTCTGGGCGAGCTGGACTGTTTCCCCCCCAATTACACATTAGGCGCCCCTCACAAGCTTACGGGCTTTAGCTCCTCGTCTATTTCTGAATCCTTCCTGACGCTGCCCAAGTGGTCTCGTCTGCTCTCGCTAGGTTGGCGCAGGACACAAGAAAGAAGAAGCAGGAAAGGGCACGACACGGGAGCCTCGCCTGTCAGCTGTGTTCCCGCCCACAACCCAGTAGTAGGCTGCAGGTCAAGCGGGAAACCACAAGCCGTCCGCCGACCGCAAGATTAGTCCCTCTTCTTGTCTCTCTTTTTTTTTTCATCGCCTCTCTTCTCTCTTCTCTTCCTGTGTGTGGTGAACTAGACTTCCGATCCGACAAGATTGCCACCCGCATCGCATCTCGGGACGGGCATACAGCGTCGCACCCTGCCGCGTATTCCTCGCATCCGCCGTGCAGCAAGCCCGTCACATCTCACACCCACCATGGCCGCAGCTCTGTTGCCGGATCGGGGGGACCTCGCGCGGCTCAGCTACCGAGAGTCCTTCTACCACGCCGTCGCCGAGCATCGCGTCAGGCCCCTCGTCCTCCCCTACGCCATCCTCGCCCCGATGGTCCTGCCCGCCCTCTGGCTCGCCGTGCCGCACACCACCCGGCCCTGGGTGTACCGCTTGCGCTGGCTGGCCGCCGCCGTCATCGTCGCCATGAACCTTGACATCATCTTCGGCATGAGCAGCTACAACGTCGCCTGCGCCTACGGTGCAGGCCTCATGGGCTTCTGGGGCATCCTCCAGACCCTGGATCTGCTCATCTGGTCCCGCCCCCAGTTCGATGCAGCGAGGATTGTCAGGGCCACCGCCGGTGGGAAGCTAGGCGAGGTCGTAGAAGGCCACCCAACGGCCAACGCCAACGGAGCCCCAAAGGAGAAAGCGTTGCATCAGGCCAAGACTCAATATTCCAACGGCCATACGTCACAGGGTACCGCCAACAAGCAGCCCGAGACCGAGTATGTCTGGCAGCCATTCCCAGACAAGGCGCCGTTTCTGCAGCGCTTGAACTGGGCCGCGGATTTCGTCACCAATTACAGATGCATAGGTAGGCTCGGCCTCTCCGAACGGATGCTTAATCCACGCCCTGTTCTTCCCCCTCTTCTTTGTTATTGATCAAGTCACCATCTAGGCTGGAACTGTTCCATCACATCTGTCCCCCGCCCCGAGATCCCTGCTCATATTAGCTCTGGGGATCCCGCATCGCTCGACAAGCTCCCCGTAGCATCCCGGACCGGCTTCAAGCGAAGTCTCACCAGGTCCGAGTTTGTCTGGACACGCGTCAGGACCGTTGCAGTTCACTACCTGCTTCTCGATTTCCTTGCCGTATTCATGGTCAAAGATCCCTACTTCGTCTTTGGTCCAGAGCGGTACGGCGGCCAGGAGCTGCCCGCGCACCTCGCCCACTTTCCCCCATGGGCTCTGACCGTGTATCGCCAGCTGTTCAGCGTGGCTGGCATGTTCTCTGCCATCAGTGCCATCTTCACCGCCCATGACCTGTTTCAGTACTTTGTCTTCTCCTACATCTTCCCCATCCGCGCCGAGATTTGGCAGTACACGACCATCTGGGGTCCCTTCTCCCAGGTTCTCGACAGGGGCTTGGCTGGGTGGTGGGGAGGTTTCTGGCACCAGACCTTTCGACTGCAGTTCAGCTCCCCCGCCAATTATCTAATCAGGATAGGCTTTTTGACCAAGGGCTCAATGGCCGCCCAGATCGTAACCATGTTCGTCGCATTCCTTCAATCCGGTCTGCTCCATGCTGCGGGTAGCGTGTCATCCATGCCCAGTACCAAGGTATGGCGGGCCCCCGCCTTCTTCTTGCTCCAGATCCCGGGCATCCTGGTTCATGAAAGCCTGCTCTCTATCATTGACAAGCACCTCTCCGCTGCGCCCAGGGCATCCCGTCGGATATTCAACTTTGCATTCACGTACGCCTGGCTTTATCTGACGGCGACGTACTTCTGCGACGACATTGCGTCCACAGGCCTTTGGCTCCTCGAGCCCGTCCCCTTTTCACCACTTCGGCTGCTGGGGTATGGTCACCCCAACGATAGTGCGTGGCGCTGGAATAAGGAAATATTCCCAACACTGCACCTAGGTGAGCCCTGGTTGACGAGCGGGTTGCAGATCTAATCTGCCTTCCTTTGTTTCATTTTGGTTTTCTCCGATGGCGTTTTGTGTAAGCGAAGGTTCTACGCAGAAACGTTGAGCTTGTTTCATCACGAATCTTGAACGAGGACTTCCAGACGTAATAGACAGCGACTTGCTTTTAGACTATAGACAGGCATCATGGGTATGTAGTATGTGTGTACAATAGACGACTCTATGCGAAACCCCCCCGTTGGTATTTTGTGTCACCTTGTATTCCGTTTCATCTTTTTTGCGGACCAATCCCACTTATTACTTTGTTTTCTCAAGCTTGTCCATCTCGGCTCGCAACCAGGCGATGACCTGCCCATGATTCGTCTGCCTTTTGGTCAAGACTTTGTTGAACGCCATGTAAGCGATTCTACACCAGTTAGCGACAACGAATTCAGTCCAAAAGAGAGAGAGAGAAGGAGATAGACAGTGGCTTACAGTGCGACTTTATTCTTGCGGATCGCGCACGAGTACTGGGGGTATCTCATGCTCCGGGACTTGCTAGTCAAAAGGAGAAACGCTACATCGACAACCTTGACAATGGTTCCTGCGCAACAAACATAAACTCGTCAGCATGGTGAACAATGGCTTTTGAAACAAAAGGATGGCGCTGGGACATAACATACGGATAATTAAGCTGCTACCAAGCTGCTGAACCTTGCTGAGACATCGGATGTATGCCCACATCTTGCTGGCAGTTTCGCAAAACGCCCCGTGAAGAGAGTTGAGGACGGAGCGGGCCGAGTTGTGACCCGTGTCGAAGAACATGAGGTGCGACTGGATCTTGAAGGCGTCTATACAACCGTTTCTATTAGCTCATGTCTCTCTCCCCCAACCCAAGTTTCGTGGGTTCCAGGCATAAACTTACTGAGGACTTTGCGCTGGAAGTTTTGTCCAGGTGCACGGCCAAAATCGACTGTCAAGGAAGTCGATACATCTGATTCATGTTAACAACAAGCCAATGGAAAGTTAGTCACCGCGCCACACTCACCGAGACCTGCATCCTTTTGGCGGTCTTTTGTAATGTTGAGGGTCTGGCAATCGATAAGAGTGCCGCAGTACGGAAACCCAGACCCCTGTTCCATTTTGGAGAGGTCTTCGCCGCCGCACCACATGTCAAAGTTGAGCAGCGTCTTGCTCGGGTTGACGCTAACGCCGTACTCGGGCAAGCCCCGGTGCATGGTTTCGACAAACTTCACGGCCTTGTCCCGGTCTAGTGTGATGAGGAGGAAGTCGTCAATGAGTCTCAGCAGCAGAGTGTCCGGCTCGGCCAAGAAACCAAGGTGCTTCCTTTCGAGGTCGGCATAAAAGTAGTTGCACAGAAACGAAGACAGGACAGATCCTTGCGGGATGCCCACCTTTTGCCTGTAATACCTTTTGCCCACCTTGACCAGGTTATCCTCGACATGCTGCGCCAGCAGGCCGAGAAGCTCGTCCAAGCTGTGCGTTCTCTGAGCGGCGCTGTTTACAAACACGGTGTTTTTCTTCTTTCCAGCAATTTCCGCCTCGAGCCTCTTGGGGAAGCTTTCGGCTTTACCTTCGGGCAAAGCGTTGGCGTGCCATCTGCGAACGGCCTTTGTGGCGGCCTTGCTCCCTTCCACCTCGACCGGTTCACCGGGCTTCACCTCAACGTGCTTGGCAATCGTGTACTGAGCCTGGCTCGGGATCGAGCCCATGAGGCGGACGACAGCCGCTTGGGGAATCGTGTCGAAAGCCGCTTGCACGTCAGCTTTGGCAAAGTACAATTTGCCGTGGCCGGGGCCTATGCGCTCCTTGAACTCCTTTAGGCGCGTGTATATGTCACTGACGGAGAACATTGTCGCGCCTAACTTTGACGGGTTAAGGGTCTACAGACGTCAGTGTCAATTCCTGAAACGAACCCCCCCCAACCGTCCGTGAACTTACCTTTTCCAGCTTAAGCAGCGTATGGACCGGCCCGAGTATCGAATTGATGCTCGGGCCAAGCGTTTTCGCAGGGCCCCGACCCAAGGCCCTGCGCCTCAGGTTGGTGATGGGCCGAAGCTTGTCGTTTTTGGGCAGCAGGCGGATCTGGCTGAACCCAAGGCGCCTCGATTGGAGAATGCGGAGGGCGTCGTCGAGCCTGACCTCTTCAAACATGCTCTCCTTGAGCTTCGTCATGGATGGTTCCGCAACATGCTTCCAAACCTCGTGCCGGAAGTAAAAAATCTGGTAACGGTGAGTGTTGGACTCGGTTACATAGAAGTTGTTACGAATCAGCGGCATCAGAATCGAATCAAACACGTAGTACAGAAACTCGGAAAAAATTTCATGCCTCTTGGCTGTGTCGGTTTGGCTTGGCTTCTGGCTTTTTAGACCAGGGGGCTGGAGCCACGAGATGTCTGTGACCTGGTGTTTCAAAAAGCGTCAGTGTGATTCCCCCCCGCGTGGAGGAGCGGCTGGCTTACTTTGAGATCCTGAGAAATCTCATGGAGTGACATGGTCTCAAAACGTCTCAAATTGACGAAGTGGTCAATTTTTTTCATGATCGCTGCTTTGTTGTGAAGTTGCGCGTCGCCATCGCCCCAGAACGAATCGGGAATAATCTTTGACACAACGGCTTGGCAGAATGCCGACACTTGAAACAGGGGAGTTGCTATCTCCACCAACGACTTGTACTGAAGCTTTGGAATCGGTTGGGTGTTGGGAGGTGGCTTTCGAAACCGTCGCTTAGCTCCGCGGACGCCTTGGGATGGTACTGTTGGTGTTGTTTGGAGGCTCTTTTCTTTTGAATGCAGCACAGCAGTCCTCTTGGATGGCGACCTCGAGCTTGACGCTGGCACGTCAAATATGCAGGGACAGTAATGCCTGAGCATCTCTATATAAGAGCAACGAGCATGTCTGGTCCGAATACGCTCCACGAGCTTTTCAGCCTCGCCGCGCAGTCGTTTGGGCACTTTGGGTGGTTGATTGCTCAGCGCATCAGTCTTTGGAGGAAACTTTGAGGAAATCTCATCCTCCCTCAGAGTGTAGTCCTGGAACCTTTGAGCTGTCTGAGAGGTATCGACTTGCGAAGTAAAGACATTATGCAGTCCAAACTGGCGAGGAAAGATGTACATCATGACCTTGACGGTATTTCGTCGTTGTTCCAGCTCAGTTACCAAGCCTGTGGTTTCGTTTTCCGTATTTGTTGATTGACGCGAACCAATAGACCGGTTAAGAACATCTAAAACTGATTAATCACAATGCTCAAATATGTTCGAATAAACAAATCCTTACGAATGTGCTTAAACCCTGGCTGGACTAGCCCTCGCGCAGTGAGAGACGGCTTTGCATAGAATATTCTGCTCCTCACCAAAGCAATGTCTGTTGGTTTTCTAGGAAGAGCCTCTTTGTTGGATTTCAAGGATGGTGTACTGCCAGACAAATCCAATTCAGATATTGGTATGCCTTATCTTGTTAGCTATTCCCGGGCATAGGGATCAGAGTTCTTACCGCTTATTTGGTAGTAGTTATGAAACCCAGCTGGAACAGAAATGAATATGGAACAGTCAACAAGCAGATCAATCATCATCTTCTCCCCAGACTTCCCCAGAAGTGCCAGGAGCTGGGGCCAAGGCTCCTCCCTAAGGGCCTTGACATGCGAGTTGGGGTAGAAGCTGAATATTCCCGGAATTGATGTTGAGCCTTTGTCGGCCGGCCCAGTCACCTTCCTAAACCCATCACATAGTAGATGCTTTGGGCGCCGCCCCGCCTTGAGCTCTCTGGAGAAGATGAGCCAAATGACAAAGTCAATAATCTATACAAATTAGTCATTCACAACACGTAATAATTGGAACATTACAACTTACTTCAGATTGTGAGTAGATAGAGTTGGAAGTGCCATCAGAAATCGTAACATACGACTCGTCTCCTTTTTGGGAAAATGACAACCATTGCTCCCACCGAGTGTCCTCAGTGTTACCGCCTTGCTGGCTTGTGCACACGAGCGAGGTGTCCAGCAGGTGGGCCAGCCTTGCTTCAGTCTCCCCGGTATTCTCACCTTTGCCTAAGGATGCTATCTTCTTCCGTCGAAGGCGAGAAGTGCCAGGAAGATGAGAAAGTATGTGCTCCCTGAGAGTAGCAACGCTAGAGTAGCATCGCTCTAGGAGGTCCCTCTGAACAGTGTTCTTGTGGCCAAAATTTCTCCGTTTATTAGGTATTGACGCGTCGTCATTGTCATTCTTTCGTTTTGGCTCAGAATTCATATTCGCCAATGACGGGTGATGCACACATGTCGCGTCGTTGACGCTGTCTTCAATGCCACAGCTGTCGTTGAGGTGATGTCACAGCCACAGCAGTTACACTTGAACATGATTCTAAATGTGGCTTACACAAATGTGGCTAGTGCCACAGGCGGCTTATCCTAATTTAGCTAGGAAGGCACAAGCGTTTTTACCGGCTTCAGGCACAGCAAAAAAAGTGGCGCTGTTTACTCGCGATCGTGGTGGATTTTCTCGAGTCAATGCAGGTACACCATCGTGTCTGACAATGTGATGAGTCGGAGGTGATCTCATGTGGCTGACATTGAGGAGCCGTTTCTGGCAATCGGATGAAAGCGACCCCGCCACGGTACATTTCTCCTGCCAGCAATATCTCCGACCAGGACAACGACTGCATCGGCATCAGGGGCGCCGGCAGCCGGAGCGCCATAAGCATTTAGTCACTGCTACAGTCGCCACCGAGGGGGAAAATATACGGCTGCTGAGACTGGGATTCCTTGTCAGTGTACACGAATGATGCCAGATGGTACGATCGATTAAATTGCACCTTTTCTCATGGGTCCCCAGATCTAGAACACCATGTTTCAATGGACAAACAAGGCGCATTGAGAAATGGAAAGGAGAAGTGGGAAAATTATAGGCCTTCTCTCATAGTCTGCACGGAAATACCGGAGACCATTGAGGGCAGAGTGATTTTCCTTCAGTAGGCTAGCACAGGTCACGATAAAGTCCGTTCGGCGATGACCAGGACCAGGGCACGTTTAAAGCGCTCGTGGCCATCATGTAATCTTCATCAGTGCCAGGGGTACTCATGCTTATGGATGTACACGAGGCAGCCAGGTCTGGCAGACCGGGATCTGATGGCTCTGAAATAGAAATTTGTGCCATCACATCAAAACCGTTGCCAGGGCGCAGAATTTCATCCGATGACAGCTGTTGAGTGCCAAATCCCCCACCTGGGGAATTACCAAAACAGACAGGGAACACTTGGCGACGTCGGTGGAGGCAGAGGAGATGAGCAGGCACGGCGATGTATAAGGTCGGATGTTAATGGTCGGGACGCACAACACGTATGAGGACAGAAGCACAAGCACAGCAGAGCAGAGGTGGCACGCATCCATAAAGTTACGCGCGACCTGGGGTAACATAGTCATCCAATTGCTGAGGGGGGAGAGTGCAAAGGGGCACAGCGGAGAGATGAGCGTCGGAATAGAAGCAGTGTCCCGCCCGCCTAAATTGATTTGCAACCCCGAGGCCCCATCCCCCATGTTCAGTGGGTGATCGATAAGCGGCCGCCAAAATAGCCCGCTGTCCCCCCTGGATAGTGGGACTGGGCCGGACTGAGCTGGGCTTGATGATCGGCGGGCCAGAGGCGAGACCGAGTTCATAAAGGCGAGGCGCAAAAAAAGGATTGGAGCATAATTCAAACGCTCTCCAGGCCCCTATGATAATAATTGCTTTTCTCGAAAGGATGCAAACACCGCCATGAGCCGTTATCCAGCTCGCCAATGCCGCGTCGAAGACGACTTGCGTGTGCCATCCGCTAAAACACATGGCCGTGCCCTCCCGCAACCGCAAGCCATGAGGGGGCCCTTCAGGTGGTTTTCTGGGCTGAGGGTAGCAGTGGGTGTGGATATTGCAGGGCGAGGGGCGGCGGTTTGGCTGGGCTGGGCTTGGTGCCGGGGCCTGGGAGAGGTCGTTCGGGTTCCATCTGAATTGGACGGATGGCATCCCGCCACACTGACTAGTCGCAGCAGCGAGACCAGGAGGCGAGACCAGGAGGCGGCCAAACACAGCACACCAGCTCGCTCTCAGACGCAGTACAGCACCAATTGCACAACGCCTTACCCAGCTCGGTAGGTCCCTGGTCTGGCGGTGCCTTGCTTCAGGTACAGGCCGTCGGATCAGAGCACATCATGGTGATGACGATTCAGGCGCGTTCTGGCCGTGTTTGAGCTAACCCTGGCACCGTACCTGCGCCGACAAAGGTACACACATGCGCATGCCCGTCTTGCAAGTCTGAGGCGTACACATGTCCTGCCCTCACAGCCGCAAAAATGCCAACGTCTTTTTTTTCCCCGGCACTAGACCGCGCGCGCTGTGGACCAAGTCGCCATCCCTGCCGCCGACTACTGCACAGTACTGTGTACTTTATTGCCTGCTGCAGGAATGAAGGCCAGGCTACGTCGCCTTTCATCCATTCTCGTCTCGGGTCCAGCAGTAGGCCGCATCCACAAAGCATGCAGGGAGAACAGACGTGATTGACTGCCTGGCCAGATGCACTACCAGGCCGCTTGTACCTGACCAAATCCAAATCCACGGTAAATCGGGTGAGCGCCGACCAAACTTGGTACCTGAGCGGTAGCCGTCGAGGAAACGGGATGGACAAAACCAGCCAAGCGGCGCCGTGTTGTTGGTGGTCCACCAAGCCCAGGTCGACCAATCTCTCGCCTGCATGTGCGCCGCTCAGGGACAGCAAACGGACAGTGAAGAAAATGGCCCCCAAGGTTTAGGCTTCTCTCCCTGCGCATGTGCCGCTGCTCCCTGGAAACACGATGCTCGTCTGTGCCTGAGTTGTGCCCTGGTCCTGAGACCTTGTCGCTTGTGCCTTTTTTTTTCTCCGGTCGTGAAAAATTCCATCCCTGCCTATCCTATTTTGTGTAGTCTTGTTCTGTTCAGGCCAGCGCCCATTCCCAATTCAAATTGAACTCCGTCACGTATCAAAGTGCCAGGCTTGTTCGGTAACTTTATGGAGACTCCATAGAATTCAGTCACCATCACCAGTTCCCCGTGCCCGTGCCAGCATCCCCTCGCCATCTGGGGTCCAGTACCAAGCAGCAGCCTCCACCAGTCTTCCTTTCTTTTTCGTCCCCCCTCCCCCCCTCTTGCATCTCCACGCCTGTCGGCCTTTGACGGATGGCCATGCAGCAGTAGCCTTTCGCTCCCCTGTGGTCCTGCAGCATTTGGGTACTGCCGTCCTGAATTCTGCACGCTGAGAGGCCAAGCCCCGGCGCGCCCCCCGTCCCTACCACCCACGACCCAACTTACCACCAGCGCCCGGCCTGATCGCCTCCACTGCAAACCACCACTTTGCCTGCACCACCGTCTCAGCGTCTGCCAGCGCCAAACAGCCTGCGCCCACACCACCAAACAACGCCCGCTCCCACCCACACACCATCATACCTCGCACGCCAACGCCAACGCATCGATGCTCTCTGCATGGGTCTCTAGCCCCTCGACCAGTCGCTCTGCTCGACGAGCCTGACCGATGCTCAGGCCACCATGGACAACGGCATGGACATGGACTTCCAGGCGGGCCTCCGCGCTGACTTCCAGGCCATGGATTCGGGACAGGCCCAGGACGCCAGCCTCGAGCCTCACCACCACATCCAGCACCATTCACTGCGACATCAACTTCCTCACACCCAAGCTGAACACCACGATTCCCATCATCACGACGCCGCGCACGACCACGACCGCGCCCACAATTCCTACCCCCTAGACTACGACCGCGATCCCGCCCTTGGCCATTCCCACCACCTGGATCCCCCCCGACTCAATCGCCCCCTCGAGGCCTCCCTGCCCCAGCAGTTCGACACCGACGACGACAACGACGGCTGCAACCCTGCGACCTACGCCGCCAACCTGGGTTCTGTATCCGAAAACGCCCATCATGAATTTACTCCCGTGAATCCCGACGACTTTTACAAAAGCTACCGCGCACTGCATCTAAATAACAACCCCGATACCCTCCCCATGGCCGCAGCCTCCCCCTCGCGGCCGTCGTTGCGCTCCAACGGGGACGGCACCACTCCAAAGCATCCCGTCGTCTCCCCTACCCGCACGGCGGCACGTTCGGTCTCAAATCCAGTTGATAACCGACCGACCGTTCCAGCATTCAAACCCGGTCGCACTCACCCCAGCGTGAGGGATCTCAAGAAGCGCTTCGATCAGAATGGCGCTAGTGGTGCATCATCATCCATCCCTCGTGCTCCTGCATCGATGGGTACTGCAGCAAGGTCTAGGCGAGATGCCGCTGCCAGCACACAGCCTCGAAACGGTGCAACGTCTTACTCAACCCTGCGCGACCGCACCGGCACGTCAAATCCTGCATCGTCCGCGTCCTCAACCTCTCGTTCACAAAGGTCAAAGTTTGTAGCCGAAGATCAAGTCTCGAATAATTCTCAGTCGTTTGCCAGCCGCATCGGGAAGCCGCCTCGAGCTGCCGTTAGCGGAAACCCAAATGCATCAAAGTCCATGGCCAACCCGCCGCCGAAATCCCCACCTCAGCCGTCCGCTTCGTCCCCCACTCACTTGCGTTCACAAGGCTTGCTTTTTGGCGAGGTCCTGCCCGAACAGCACAATCCCTTAACGGCAGGGTTTGGGATCGAAGGTGCCCGACCGCGCAGGACCTCAGAATCCAGCATCTCCCAGCCCTGGGCCCACCAACGGAGCCTTTCCGACGCAGATGCTGCCGAACCTGACTCTCCCACCAGCTGGTATCGCAGCCTCGACGGCCAGGCCGCCAAAGGGCAATCCAGTCGTGAGCCCAGAAGCAGCAGCAGAGGGCACTCGCGGTCGCAGAGTGATGTCCCCAAGACGACGGAGACTGGCGTGTCTTCTGTCACTCGCAAGCAAGCTACACGGAAACCCATCACCTCTACCAACTCGTCCAAGCTCCCTCTATCGGTGAAAAAGCTCAGCAGCCCAACGCCAAGCCAATCCTCAACACGGTCAAACTCGCCATCGAACCTGCGGCGTATTCAGACAAACGGACGAACGTCGAGGGCAGGCTCGTCGTCTTCCACGCAGATGAAGAGTCCGACGAACACGCGAGCCAAGACACCCACGCACAGGTCTGGCAACAGAAAAGCAGCCCCTCGGTCACTGGCAACAGCGTCCGCCAACAACGCACGGCTCCGGGCCAACATTATTGCTCCTCCTCCAAAGCTTTCTCCCCCGCTGAGAAGCTCTCGACCACGCCAGCCGGTCTCCATAGCCAGCACGGCAAGTTCCCGAATGAGGGCGGTGGAGAGAGCCAAGTCACCAAGCACTTTCTCGCGGCCACCCTCCAGGGCCGCCGACACGGCTGCCAGCCGCCGACCAAAGATCGCCATCGGGCCCATCGATTTTGAGAAGCGACGAGAAGATATCCGGCTTGCTTACACAAAGTCGATTCGCGAAAGCCAGGCTCTTGAGGCTCGACAAAAAGCCGCAGATCAACGGCGCAAGGAGATGGAAGCGGCTGCCAAAGCCAAGACTGCCGCCGCCGCTGTTGCCGTTGCCGCCATCGCTTCCTCGACGCCGACTCCAGAACCGGTCGGGGCGGACCCACTCGACATTCCACCCGTGCCAGCTATTCCGGATAGCGTAGCTGGCCAGGATACTCCACATATTCATACCGATGACGACGAAGTAGAGAAGGCGCCTGAACCCCTTTCGAACGCTCCTGAAAAGCCGTCTTCACCTCCTCCGGACCATAATCTTTCCATCTTGGCATCTGACATCGCTGCTGCTCTGCCACCCGATGCCCTCATGATCGCCATCGACTCCAGGCCCGAGCTCCCTATCCTGCCAGTCCCACAAAATGTTGACTCCCCGACACTTGGAGTCCCAGGAAGCTTCCCTCCAATCAGCCCCCCGGCCCCAGTCGATCCCGTCGAAGAGCGTCCCCGGACTGCAGTTTCGGTAGCATCAGAAACCACCGAGTTCGACATTGAGCCTCAGGTAGAGCTCGCCGTGCAGGCCCAATCTCCCCTGGAGGTCCCCATCACGATCGTCAAGCCACCCAGCCCGCAGCCAGCCGCCCCCCGAATCGAGTACCAGTACCCATTCCAGGATGAGCCCGATTCTCCACAGCGACAACAGGCCAGCCCGGACGCCTCTGAGGAAGCCCATCTCCCCCTTCAGCCTAGCATCACTTCACCGATCATCCCTGGAGCATTCCGCGACGATCTTGACGTCGAGCAAGAGGTTCAGCATGAGGCCCAGTCGACCTTCCAGACCACCATAACGATACTACCCCCTTCAGACGATACACGATCAGACGACAGAGCCGAAGAGACGATACCCTTCCCTCGACTGGACACATCATACGAGTCAGACTGCCACTCAGAGTCAGATCACGATGAGGACGTTCACCAGCTTCATCAAAACCACCAACATTACGATGACCACGACGACGCGGCGACGGACGCTTGCACCGAAGAGACCGATGATCACAACAGGACAGAGGAGTGCCAGTCCGAATCCAACTTTGGTGAGCAGGACCAGGACCTATCCCGGCGAGCATCGTCAACATGCGAATCGTTGGATGCCGCCGTCATGGGTGACGTGGACTACCCTCTGTACAACCATCACCCTGAGCCCCCAAGGACCCTCATGGTGCCAGGGCTAGGAATTGACAGGGCAAGCCATCAAACTGCTTGGACAGATTTCTCGATTGACAGCCACGAAATCTCTGATACCGGGAGATCCCCAGCTCTGCCCGACTATGAAGACAACGACCCGGCCTCGATCGGCCATGTTACCATTTTCGAGACAAAATCGATACACAGAGAAAGCCGGTCCCCATCCCGAATGCAGGACGACTACGGTCATCCAGATATTCGTGAGTCAATGGATTCGAGTCATTCAGCTTATCTAGACCATCAACTGCCAGAGCTCGACACCGGCGATGGATTTTCCATCCCCTACCTCTCCCAAAAGGGAAGCAAAAACTTCAACTACGTCGCCCCGGCATCAGTTGCGTCGATTCACGAACCACCGCCCATCCCTACCCCTGTTTCCGGATCCGCGTGCAACTCTCAACGAACTTCGGGCGTTTTCTACGAGCCATCGCAGAATGGGAGCACATTCATCGGTTCCGAGAGGGGGTCTGAAGACTACATGCCAAGCATGGCAACCCCGATGTCGATGGACACCGCTTCCCTAGCGGCAAATGATCAGTATTTCGCCAACTCGATTGCTACAGAGAGTGATCCCAAGCTGGACGTCCACGGCAAGAACAGTCCCCTCGGCAAGGAACGCCACCGGCTCGTTCAGCGCCGAAACGTCATCAAAGAGCTTGTAGACACGGAAGCGGTGTTTGTGAGAGACATGAACATTGTTGAAGAAATCTACAAAGGAACTGCTGAGGCCTGCCCGAAACTGGATGATCCGACTGTCAAACTCATATTCCGAAACACGGACGAAATCATCGAATTTCACACCACATTCTTGGCACAGGTGAAAGAAGCCGTTTCCGGCGTCTACGCGCCGCAAGGTCGACGCACTGCCTTATCCAGACAGCCGTCATTCATTTCAGAAGCCGGCCACCCGCCCAGCCAGGGGCCGGATATTGACGACACAAAAGACCGCACCTCATCGATTGGTCCGGTATTCAAGAATAATATGGAGAAGATGAAACTGGTGCACGAAGGCTTCTTGAGGAACAGTGATCAGGCGGCAAAGAAGCTCATCCAGATTCAACAAGACCCAACTGTCAAAGTCTGGCTTAACGAGTGTAACGAGGTCGCCAAGGACTTAACGGCAGCCTGGGACTTGGATTCGCTGCTCATCAAACCGATGCAGCGAATCACGAAATACCCTAACCTCATCATTACTCTGCTGCAGCACACTCCTCAGGATCATCCCGACCGTGAAGCTCTCTACGAAGCCAAGGATATGCTAGAGACGGCTATTATCGAAATTAACAAGACCAAGAAGAACTTTGAGCTTGTTGGTCAGATTGTCGGCAGAAAGCGAAAAGAATCCGATGTCAAGGCTGGTTTTGCGCGCGCCTTTGGAAAGCGAGTCGATAAGCTCCAGTCCTCAGGCAATCGCCAAGCCGAGGATGCAGAATATGCTAAGCTCAACGAAAGGTTTGGAGACGACTATCTGCGTCTCCAAGTGGTCCTTCGCGATGTTGAATTTTACACTCGGCAGGTGGCTGCCTATGTGCACGAGTTCCTCCAATATCTGTCAGCGATCGAATTGGTTATTCGTTTCCAGCCCGGAAGTTACCCCGAACTGGAGGCCAAATGGATCCAGTTCAATATTTCGATTCGAGACTTGGAGAAGGTTGCCCTTGAGGAACACGTAAGTCGTACCCTCCCCTCAAACACGCAGCCCAGTGCTAACTATCTCTACAGTTGTCGCAAGTCAGGAAGCACGTCATCGAGCCATTTGAGCTAGTCATCAAGGCCTACGGCAACCCATCTCTTGCAATGAAGAAGAGGCAAAAACGTCGTGTCGACTTTGAGCGATATGAGCAGCTGAAGCGAAGCGGCAAGAATGCTGATGCCAAGCTCATGGAATTGGTTGAGCAGTACGAGGCTCTGAACGATACACTCAAGAAGGAGCTCCCGAAGCTGTCGGCATTGACGGAAAAAGTTGGCAACATCTGCCTGGGCAACTTGGTCAATATCCAGACCAACTGGTACGGCATCTGGAAAGATAAGATGAAGGTGGTTTTGGGCAAGGAGTGTCCAGAAATGCCCGATATCAAGGAAATCATGTCCACCTTCCACCGGGATCACCCGTACGCCCAGGAACAGCTGTCTAGCATTGGTATCCTGAACACGTACCGGGGAAGGATGTCACAATCGACGACGCGAAGCATCGACGAGCCACTGCCGCCACCAAAGATGCGACCCCGCCCCTCTGAAAGCGAACCGCGCGGCCGCGGCCTCTCCGTCGGCGGCGACTCGGTTCCGAGCCTCCCGCAGCCCGACTTCAAGCGCAACAGCGGCTCATATACCATGTCCCCATCAAGCATAGGGGCAGGGCCGCTCCCAAGCCCACACCACTATCACTACCGAGACTACTACCAAGCAGGTGGCATTCAACAAGGTGCAGTCTCGCCAATGTCAGCAGAGGTTCCGCCGAGCACACGATCCATGGCTGCCTCAACTCGACCGAGCACAGGACGAAGCTATGATTCAATAGGCATCTCAAGACAAAGCTCGGAGTCGGCACCACAACCGCACATGCGCGATTCAAGCACAACATACAGCTCCAACACCACGCCAGCACAGGACCATGGCAGGTTCTCGGGAAGCATCTTCAATTCAGCACTTCCGTTGCCAGACGGACCGGATGAAAGCCAGCGATCATCGCGAGCATCATCCCGCGAGCGTGGACCAACGACGGGCGGCTACAATGTGCTGTGGCTAGCCGCGTCGCTCTTCGAATTCAATATTACAACTACAAAGCATGAAGCCGGGTATCCCTACTTGGTTTACCAGGCTGGCGAGGTAAGCAAACACGCAAAGTGTGCGGGGTGGTGCAGCATTCACATACTAACTGTAATGGTTTGTAGATTTTTGATGTCATCGCCGAAAAGGGCGAGCTCTGGCTTGCAAAGAATCAAGACGATCTCGGCAATAAAGTTGGGTGGATCTGGTCGAAACACTTTGCCAAGCTGGCAGATGCATAAGAGCAACAAAACCGGGCAAAGGCGTTGGCGCGAAAGGAGCGAAAACCGGGCAAATGGATTAATTCTCTCATCACAATAAGTAATGCATCAAAGAGGATATGCACAAGGGTTCAAGAGGGATGGATGGCGTTATTTTCAGGGCTTGCAAATGAGGAAGCAAGCGGACAACTGGGTTTCAGCAATGAATTTTCCAGCCTTTTTTTTTTCTTTTTACTCGTCTCTTTTTTTCTATTCACCACTTTTCACTTCTGAGATTTACCTTTCGAGGTCTTCCCAAGTTGTGTTTTCTGTGCTTTGATTTTTTATCTTTTTCTACTTGCGCAAATTCCTTGTTTGTTTGGGGCTTTGTTTTTCTATCCCTTCGTTAAGTGAGGGTCCAGATCGTTACAAGAATTGTTCGGGTTTGAAAGATGAGAAGGAAGGTTCCTTAAACACGAGGGGGTGAAGAAGGGGGCCCTGTGTTGAGAACAAAATACCACGCGTATATGTAAGATTTCGAATGTTACAGCAGGACGAGCAAAGACGGGAAACGGCACGCAGGCAGGGCTTGCGTCAACACCTAGCCATAGTTACGGTGGAGCAAATGCGAAGATACCAGAACAGATGAATTGATAATATCTTATCACGATGAAGGGATGCGTGTAATGTGATGACATAGGGTGGCTTGGCTAGAATGCCAGTGGCTGACAAATGTCTTGAACCAAGACAGCCTTGAGTATTTGAAGATTCCAGGGTAGCCGATGCATGTATGGGACATGTTGAAGAGATGAACAAGTGAACGACGTTGATTAATTACTAAATGGGGTTGGCGATGAGGATGCTCTGCTAGCTCACTGTCGACCCCAGATTTATGTCGGTTTTAAAAGATGGGGAAGACCAAGTCGAAGCCAAGGAGCTAGCTAAGGTTGCAGCGAACGTGGGAACAGTGTGGCCCTCGTCTCCCCGCCAAGCTAGAAAGGGGAAGATGACCATGGCGGATAACTGCCCTGGCATTAGCTACCGACCAGTGGGAAGGGAGGGAACGCTACACTTCCCCCCTCAGGTGTCTAGGTGTCTATCCCCCATGTCCCACACAGCTGCATGCTACTCCATCGTTTTATTCCCATGTGCATGTGTATCCAGGCGCTGAATTGCACCCATCGCCAAATCACTCTTTCAGTTTGCCGCCATCCTCCGAGGGTCTGGTTCCATGACCCGCACAAACCGTCATGGCTGCGACAGGCTCGCCGCTACAGCGCCACCGTCATAGCCCTGCCGCCTCAGCGGCCCCCTCCAGCAGCGCCGCCGGCAACAGCTCCCCTCGCCAACACCAGGAGAGCAACTCTCGCGGCTCCAACCTTCTTGCTCCAACGTCGGCATCCGCGTTGGCGTCCGTCTCCACCTCGCCCGTCCTCCTGACGCCCGCCTCGGGGCCTTCCCCGTCCTCGTCCTTCGTCTCGGTCCGCACCTCCAACCTCTCGCCCTCTCCCTCCCCGTCCCCGTCGTCAGCGGCACTCTCCAACCCGCCACCCGTCGACCTGTCCGGCTCGGCCCACGGCTCGTCTCCCGCCCTCCTCCGCACCCCGTCCTCTTCGAGCGTCGACAGCGACGAATTCCATTCCCCCGCGCAGCAAGATTTCGGGCTGGCCCGCAGCGCAAACGATACCGACGACGTCCGCCGCAGCCGCGACTACGGCCACAATCGCTACAATTCGGCCGCCATGGCCACCTGGAGCGGACAGTCGTCCATAAAGGGCGGTTCGGAGGCAATGCGCATGATTTTATTAAACTTTGTCAATATCGGAATCACGTATGTAATTGGCGAAGCCTGGCCTAGAAAATCCACACGCTTAAAAATGCGAACGAACTATGGTGTTTGGCTGCTAACAGTTGATATATAGCTTCACGTGGGGCGTTGAGATGACATGTACGATTTTATCCCAACTGCGGTTTCTTGCACCTGGTTGCTAATACTATCGCCCCTTACAGATTGCACGCCATATCTTCTTGATCTTGGCCTGACCAAAAGTAACACTTCGCTTGTTTGGATCGCTGGCCCGCTGTCAGGCCTCCTAGTTCAGCCAATTGTCGGCGTAATTTCAGACGAGAGCAGGTCGAAATGGGGTCGCCGAAGGCCACTCATGGCCATTGGCTCCGTCATTGTTGTTGCCTGCCTCCTAGTTCTAGGCTTCACACGCGAAATTGTTGGGATATTCATCAAGGATGCGCAGACAGCTAGGATGCCAACGATTGTGTTAGCAGTGCTATCCATCTATGTCCTTGACTTTGCTATTAACGCAGGTATGAACTTGACTGAAAATATTGACCCCGGCCTTCTCCTAACACAATGCTAGTTCAATCGTGCGCAAAGAGTCTTGTAGTCGACACCCTGCCTATCGATAAGCAGCAAGCTGGAGCCGCATGGAGTAAGTCAACTAATTGTGTGTATATCAAACTTCAACTAACACATGCCTTCAGCAAGTCGCTTGTCCGCCGTCGGCAATGTAATCGGCTACGGCGCCGGAGCCCTTGATCTACCAAGCGTGCTGGGCACGTCTCTTGGAGACACGCAATTCAAGCAACTCACTATCGTTTCAACATTCTTTTACGTTGTTACTACGGCTGTCACATGTTGGGCCGTCACAGAGCGAGCGCTTGTATCGTCCAAAACCGCGGAACACCAAGGCCGCTTCGGCATCTTCCGCCAGATCTTCTCCAAACTACGTAACCTCCCACCCCGTATCCAAGCCATTTGCTGGGCTCAGTTTTGGTCTTGGATCGGCTGGTTCCCCTTCCTCTTCTACAGCACAACGTGGATTGGAGAGACTTATTTTCGGTATGATGTACCAGCCGATGCAAGAAAATCTTCCGACACGCTTGGTGCCATTGGGCGCATCGGCAGCACCTCCCTTGTCTTGTATTCCATCATCACATTCTCAAGTGCTTGGGTTCTTCCGTTGTTTGTCAAGTCGCCCGATGATAATTCATTTACCCATCGGCCACCACAGGCGTTGGCAGGGTTTCTTTCGCGCTTCAACAAGCTCAAGCCCGATTTACTAACAGCCTGGATGCTCGGCCATCTGATGTTCGCGGGAGCAATGTCTCTGGCACCATTTGCAACCAGCTTCCGCTTTGCGACAGTGCTGGTCTGCCTCTGTGGAATGTACGTCTAACCCTTGCCGCCTTCATTCATCCCAATACTGACAAACATCAAGCCCCTGGACAATGGCCTTGTGGGCGCCAGTTGCTTTCCTCGGTGTAGAAGTCAACAAACTCAGCAGTAGCGCTGAAGCCAGCTACCATCGCCTTTCTAACGATATTGAACTGCCTGACATGGGTCCTGAAGACGGTCACCCTCATCTTGAGCATGGCTCCGACCCCAACTCGCTACCCCCCGCTGGGTCCACCGGGGAGTTGTCTGGCATCTATTTTGGAATTCTCAATATTTATACCACGTTGCCGCAGTTCATCGGCACCTTCCTATCTTCCATCGTCTTCTCTATCCTGGAACCAAGCAATTCTTCGAGTGATTCGAAGCTACAATCCGACCCTGACGGGCCGAATCCCATTGCAGTGTGTCTATTTATAGGGGCAATGAGCACGTTAGTTGCGGCATACATGACGCGCAAGTTGAGATATTTGTAAAATACAGCTTATGATTTCGGTTACCATGTACGATAGAGATGATGACAAGGGCGAAACAATACTAGTTAGAGGAGTTTATTTATGAAACGGGCTATCTTTCCCACCGCGTCCCACCTGCCCGCTTGATCAAGACATGATTGTAAAACAAGGCAGAGGACGGGTTCATCAAACCTGAGGATTCCGAAGAGAAAATGGACACAAGCATCATCACCTTAAATAGTCAGATCGAACTAGTGACGAGCCAGTTCATCTGGGGGATGCCCAGGACCTAGCTGAAGCTATTGCAAACGTCCGCGAGAAATCCAAGGAATGCCTGGAACGGTTGAAAAATCACCACCGTAGTTGGCAAACGCAGCTTTCAGCGACACGGCTGAGCACAGTGAGCTTCGAATCTGGGGCCTATCGCTCAAGGTACATGAAGGAGTTGAAATGGATATTGGATATCGATGGGCTTTTGTGATTGGGCCTATATAGCCTAAAGGGTTCTCCTATTCTCCTCGAAAAAAGATTCAGACAGCCTAGGGACCTCATATTCGCCACGCCGATAATAACCAGCCTTTCCTGGAAGGTTCGTAGCAAGCATTCTTATTATATTTGCATTGTAGACTTCACAACCTCGAGCGGTCCTACTAGAAGGTTTAGTCCAAGCTCACACCTTGCATTTACGACAGGTAAATAGGCCGAACAATGGTATATATGGTTTCCAAGGATATGTTGGGTCGACGGTAAGTCCTATTGGGCTTGAATAAGGCCTGAGAAACAAGCACAGAAACAGCGGCTTCGAAAGGAACTAGAAGTCCATGTGTCTGTGAACACGTCCAACCAAAGGATTAGAAAGGCAGTCAACAAAGATGCCCTCTAAGGAACTGCAAAGCTAAACACAGATATTAGATAAGAGCCCTGGAAGCTCTGCTCGAAGTCAGCAGCGTCCTTCCTTTCAGAGCAGGCAGAAGAGATAGATGCAGACCCATGACACAGTAGAAGTTCCTCGTCACTGCTCTAATCGAGTGTTCAATGGTGGTATTTTTATCTCTCCAACCCAAAAGAGAACCATTTTTTCATTTTCCTTTTTTGTCTGTTGGTTTCATTGGTTGGTGCCTATTGTCCCCTTTGCTTTCGGGGATTCATTTACAATACAACAAACCTAGAATGATTGCCAGTTTGATATTGCGAAAACAACCACACGCCTTCCTATTTCCGATTCAGAGAACCAAAACAAAATGCCTAAATATAACTTTAATAAATTTCTCGATGTTCTTTTTTTTTCCCTTTAATTATTGCAGCGATTTGGCTTAGATCCATGCTATCCGGCGACCACGGGTGAAGCACCTCCGTTACAATCATCCAAAGGGCCGGATTGTCCTACGTACTTGGTTTTTGTTGCGCCGATCCATCTTATCTGTTACTCAGCATTGCACGACAAGCCCAACAATAGCGATGCATAAAAAAACGTCATGCTTGGATCATAGTAAAAGCCACACCGTCAGATCAAGGCCCATGCAGTAATACACTACTATCTATGAATCCCTGTTCAGCCGCGATATGATTAGATAGGTCCGCAGCAGGAGGGGTGGGAGAGGGGGAGAGTCTGAAAGTCGAACCACTTCGCGAGTTCGGTTTAAACAGTCGGGGCTTTGGTCAACAAAAAATGATGCCGGGCTGTCATGCATCAAATACGCAAAGTTGCGCGATGGGATGTAGCAGACTACTGGAAAGCTTGCAACGGGCAGAAATTCACACATGAAAGATGACGTAGGGAAGGAAATCCAAAATAGACAAAACGACTGTGGAATGATTACTTCTAGACATTTGGGCAGGTAGGGTATGTTTACGCTGTGTCTCTCATGTACAATAAAAATAGATAATATCGCTCCTTAAGGGGGGTATCCTCAACATACGTCGTTGTCCCATATCTTCCGCACAGTCATTTCACATTGTCATGGGTTGAGGTTTGCGCAGATGAAGTGCGCTACAGCAGTCATGTCATCTCTTGTCTATTTGTCCTTCTCGTTCTCCGAAGCCTTGTCCTTCTCCTCGTTCTCCGAAACCTTCTCCCACTCATCCTCGGTGCTCACGCTCGACTGGGTCCCCGGTCCGGGGCGGTGCTTGACTTCCCCGCGGGAATCAGCCGCCTCCAGCCCGGTGGCGGGCGAAGCGGCGGGCGCAGGGATAGGTTCGGGATCGGCAACAACGGCGGCGGGTGCGGCGGCGGGGGACTTCTTGACAGGCGCGGCGGTCTCGACCTCGGTCTCGCTGGCGTCGTCGTCGCCGTCTGAGGGCTGGTTCTTCTGCTCGCGCTCAAGCTCCTTCTCCTTGAGGCGGGCCTCCTCCTCGCGCTCGCGAGCCTGGGCTGCGTACAGCTCGGTGGCGAACCAGTTGATGCTCCACCACAGACCGGCGCAGAGGATGGAGAGGATGATGCAGTGGATGCTGTAGGTGGCCAGCAGCATCAGGAAGAGGACGAACTGCAAGGCGGCGAAGGAGGCGTTGGTGGCCTTGAGGATGGTGGGCGTGGGGCCAGGGGTGAAGATGGACTCCCAGAGCTCAACAAAGAAGGAAGACATGGTGGCGAAGGAGGTGTGTTTGTTTGGTAGGGGAGCTTTCTCGTTTCGGAGGGTTTCGGTCGTGTATGGGAGAGCGGGGGAGGAGCAGCGTCGAGGGCGTATTTCGTCTCGCTTCCGTGTGCTGGGTCGTGTTGCTGCGTTGTTGTTGCGAGGCTGGAATGTCGCTCGTCGATGATGTGCTTTGAGGAATTTTTATATATGCGCTGGGCCTGGACTCGCAGCGCCTTATTCACAGGCAAGGTGGCAGGTTTGCGAAGAAAAAAAACAGATTTGGTGCTGCGTTGTCCAAATGGATATCGCTGCCTGGCGACGGGGTCGTCGTTGGCGTTCGGGCAGAGGCAAGGGGTGACGTTTTGTATTTAGCTTAGCGCCGCAGATGAATCGCCCCAGCTGTGGTGGTGGGTTATTATCATGGGAGGTCGGAACTTCGGAGTGGGGTTTGGGAGGGGAGCTCTACCTTGGGAATGAAGGTGTCGGCGACAAAGAAACGAAGACCAAATAAGTACCCTGCCCACGATAATTTCAACAAGGGAAAGAAAGAAATAAAAGAAATTCAAGGACCACCTCAAGGCCACAAAATATCAAGCAAAAGATCCAAGCATCAAGGTGTAAGAGCTAGCACTGGGGCTAAAGTTGTGTCGAAAAAACGGTCCCGTGTGTAACAGGTGAGCAGGGCCAGCTGATGCGTGATGTGATGCTTTGGGCTGTGGGCGGTGTCTAGCGGAGGAAGTGCAGTGAGGGGCAGAAGCGGCAGAGGCAGATTACATAAGTCAGTTTCTGCCCATGACACGGCATAGAGGCAAGTAGCGGCTAACTAAAGCTACCTACCCGTTAGCGAGCATTGCCGGCATAGCGCTTAAACTCCAAATCTCAATAGTAACGGCCCTTGTCTAGGGTAGCCCGAGACGAAAACGGGCACAACCTCCATATATGGGGGGTTTTTTTTTTCCGAGGGGGAAGTGGCCAGAGCAGGTGGCCGCTGCATGCAGT
This sequence comes from Calonectria honghensis, assembly GCA_013403855.1. NCBI lineage: Eukaryota > Fungi > Ascomycota > Sordariomycetes > Hypocreales > Nectriaceae > Calonectria > Calonectria honghensis. The sequence continues at coordinate 42,872 of VTGB01000071.1, read as the reverse complement.
CGAGCGCATGATAGGGTGATTGCAGCCCGGTGCGGTCCAGCCCAGAAGCCATGGCCAAAACCTAGAGTGTGACGCAAAAAAAAAAATTGGAAGGGAGGAAGGACCCTTCTCGTACACTGCAACATGTCACATCGTCGTTCTCGACCCCAGACCCAATCATATTGTCGTCGCGCACTCTCAGCCTCACTTCGCAGCAGTCCCTCTCCTACATCACCTTTCTTTTTCCTCTTGCGGCTCAACGTCTATTTGCCTCATGTCATCATAGGCTGCAGCAGCCCATTTCTTAATTTGTCTCATCGCTGTCGCTATTTCCTAGTTTGAGAAGCAACAAGGAAAAAAAAAAACCAAAAAAAACTGACCACTCATTTTGCTTCATTCATTTTTTTTTTTGCTTTTCACTCCCTCTCGAGCGCGGGACGACGACAAGCGACAAGACAACTCGTGTGTCGAATGGACTCACCCCCATCGCTCCGGCCGCCGACGCCGACGCAGCCGCCTGAGCCTTTATCGTTGTCTGATGCGCCCGGCCAAGACAGTCACGGCGGCGACGGCGACGGCGACGGCGAAACAGAAACCCACCACGGCGCCGAAAGCGATGACGTCGATGTCGATGTCGCCGACGCCGCTCCCGCTACCGTAGCCGTCGCACCCCCGGTTGACGTCGACGACCTCCGGAGGCGCTGGAAGGGCAAGGCCAGGGCGATGGAACTGGAGGACCCCGCCCTGACCCCGCGCTCGCCTCACGATGAGCGCTCGCCTCTCAGCCTCCTCAAGTTGCCCGTTGACATTCTTCGTTTGATCCTCCACGAGGTGCGAATGCGACAGCCCACCCTCCGCCTACCCTGTACCGCATCACCCGGCTTACAAGTCTCATCATGTCCTTTAGGTAGCCCAGCCCAACAAGGCAGATCTTCTGTCCCTAATCCTCGTCAACTCGACGCTTCATGACCTTGCTGTGCCCTACATCTACTCATCCTTCAGCATCGTGTGGCCTGATGAGGGCACCAGCTACTTTCGCCCTTCTCGTGATGACCTCGTCGATGCCCTCACCCATGGCCTCTCCAGCCTCGCCCTGGACAACAACTTTGCTAAAGTCATGCACAGGCTCCACGGCCTGCCGCCGCCCAGGAGACAAGAGAGCAACGCCCGCTTCATCAAGAAATTTAGCATCAGCAACGGCGAGACCAAGTGGGTGGCCTACTACTCCATGGCTAACGAGGCCGGTATGATGCTCAACACTCTTGTCGCCCTGGCTCTCCCCAAGATGAAGAATCTCGAGTCCTTCAAGTGGGACATGCCCACTGGCCTGTCGTCCAACGTCTTCATGGCTCTGGCATCGCTCGATGACGACCACTTGGCTTGCCTCGATGAAGTTTGGATCAGATGGCATGAGGATCCTCCGTCGACGTCGTCATCGTCCAGCTCTCCCATCTTTCACAACGGCAACATTCCCGCCCCTCCACCACCCCCCCCCATGGCGCCTCCGGCAAATCCCCCTTCGCCCCCAAGTAGTAATCCCGAGTCTCTAGGCAGCTTACCCCCTTTCCACCAGTTCTCGCCCTACCAGAGAGTGCCGTACAAGGATTCTAGCGTCGAGTATCCCACGTACAGCGTCCTTCCAGCCCTGCGAAGCATAGCGGCCCTTGACGTCGACCAGGTTTCGTATCTCGACGAGCTCGCCATCCTCATCGAGAGATCCAAGTCTATTCTGCGGGAACTCCGAATTAGCGTTGCTGTAAAGTCAGCGGGGGATGACTTTACTCAGATCAAGGGTGACCAGCATGACTTGCGTCAGTATGATCCTGAAGCCCGCTGGCCAGGGGAGAGCAGAATCAACGGGCGCAGGCTCGGTGGAGTCCTTGGCGTCGCTCTGGCTCGAGTCTACGATCTCCGAAGGAATCATCCTCGTCGGCTCAGGGGACAGTCAGATTCCAACGGCATTGGCGTGACCGGAGGAGCGTCAGCAGATGCAGGTACGACGGCTACTTCCGTTGGTGCAGACCCCCAGGATGACTCGGAATCTCACGACCCCGACTTTGCCGAGTCTGGGCCCTATGCAGCCACGAACCACTCTGGGGCGGTTTGGGATGATGGTGCAGTAGCTGCAGAAGTCCCAACAGAGGACCAGGCAACAGATGCGTCCTCGCCGAGAACCAACAGCGGCCGCGGATTCAAGCTTGCGCTTGAGTGTCTCGAACTGGCCAGAGTCCCGCTTCACACCACACTCTGCGCCCACGCCATCGACTGGACCGTTTTGACCACTCTCACCATTCTAAATTGCGATCGTCAAGACAGGTTGTGGAGGGTATTGAGAGAGCAGTTCCGTCCTACGCCTCCCAGCAGACCGTCTCGCCGGGATACCAAAGGGCGTTTGTCCAAAGAAGGCACAACGTACCACCTGAGATTGAAGAACATACACGTGGATATTACCACCTTTGCCCTGATTTACTTCATCAAGGAGACCCTGGCTCCTCATACCATCGAGACGCTCTTCCTTCATGATCGGAGGACCACGGTCCACCCTACCGTCCCCATCGCCACCCTCTTCGCTTGCACCGTCAAGAGACACTACTCGAGCCTCAGGAAACTCCTCCTCGACAGTTCCCACCCAAACAGGCTCGGTCAGTATAGCGACTACCGAAGATTGGCCTGGGCGTTGCCCACCGAGATGATCCTTGATGTGACGAGCGGACGAATGACAAACCTCAGGGAGCTTTCGGTCTGCTTACAACCCAAGGACTGGGTATGTTTCAAAAATCATCCACTCCCCCCTGCCTTTCCCACTTAGACCCTTGGCTTCAGCTGTTGCTAACTATTTTTATATTTTCAGCATACGCTTCTTCAGCGATTACCAAACATGCCTAACCTCACGGCTTTGCACATGCCAAGTTTGGGAAGAGATACCCCGACCTCGGTAATTACGCATCTCGCCCAGCAAATCGTAGACGTAATAGCTCTTCGCCCCGAGATTCGCCTGTGCTTTCTCGCAATAAAGAACTTTTGTTACCAGGTTGTCGAGTCTACGCACGGGAACGCAGACTCGGACGGCGGCATCTGGAGCAGCGACGAAGCCTCGAGCCCCAGTGTAGCATCTGATACGGTTCCTCCGTCTGAAGGAGCCTTCAGCACCGAGGACTCGATACCGGCCGAGGACTCGGATGACGAATCGCACTCCTCCAGAAGGCTATTTTCGGACCATGGCTTCCCCCTGGCATCTGGATTTTCAGGATCTACCAAGACCTATCGACTTAGGAAGATCTTCTTCTACGAAGAGGAGGTGGCAATATTCAAGGCTAGACATGGAGTACTATGAAAATAGCAACGGCCCACGGTAATTTCAGATAACTCCTCTTAATGCCGAGGAGTTGAATCCTTTCTGGGAGCGTGTCACAAAATGCAATGACTACGGCTACCCCGAATGCCGCTATCTCCGGGAAACCAAGAGAGTGAATACACGGAGCCGGTGAAGACTCAATGTAACCCGAGTGCATGGCGATGGTCTCATCTCATCCTCTCCACCATGAACCACATTACTATCGCCCCCCCCCCATACTCGGTCCTACTTTTCAGGAATCGCGTTTAGCGACAAGCGCAGCAACCTTGGTTTGAACGGATGGCCATGTGATGCCAGGGGTGCCGTCTGCAGAACGGTGGGGTGGCACCATTCCACCGCTCATTCATCTTTTTTTATGTGTTTTGAGTCGATCCGTGGAGTGATAGGTAGAAGTGCAGGGCCTGGAGCCTCAGTAGGACCTATGATCCTCTTCGAGGGCAGGGTTTGGTTGACAGGGCAAAGGATTTTGAACCTGGCGGTGTATACTATCCCCAGGGCTGGGGGCGTGGGCGTGGGAGTAGAGGTGAGGGCGTCCCATAGTCGCATCCACGAGGGTCGGCCGCTGGGGAGGAAATGGGTTCGGTACGGTGGGACCCGCGCATATACTGACCTTCTAGAAGGAAAAGAAGACTGCAGCCAAATGGCGTGGTATACTGTAGCATTCCAATGGACACTAGCCTTACGCTTGTAAGGTAGATGACGATGAAACAAGGCCCAGTTCCCCGATCCCGTCGTGGCGGTGCTGTTTTTGCGAGCACAGCCTCTTCCTCCCGCAATGCAATACATGGCCGGCACGCTTGCGGCTGTTGAAACTGAACAGCCACACTCGAAGGATTATTTGGCGCTGCCATTCAGGCTTTTGAGAAAAGAGATTAGAGATGGCGAGGCGCGTTTCATCACCAACACCCCCCCTCACTCTGAAGGATGAGACTAACGCAGTTCCCCTGCGTGACATGGTTCAACCGCAAGGGCCAGGGCACTGGGACCAAACAAACCACCTCAAAAACATGCAAAATCAATTATAGACCCCCATGGTGCGTTTGATGCCGCCTTCCTTTTGCATACATACCGCACATGTGTTCCTGTTCTTGTGCCTAGTTTCCGTCACCGGCCGGATGTGATCGAAATTGTCCAGGAGGAGAAATAATAATAGATCGAGGGGAATGGGGGAATAAAGGCTGCGCCACACTGAAAACCTGCCGATCCCTGGCCAATTGTCCGGCCTGGACGGGGTCGGCGCGGGAGCAACATGTATATTGTCTGCAAACTAGTTGATCGTCTCTGCAAGCCGTCCAGCAGACAAGCCACGAAACTGTGGCCTCGGCAGCGGCAAGGCTCTCTAGCTTCCGGATGAACCACCATCTTGAATACTGATCAATGCCGTCGTTACGCGGCGTCGGTTTCGGCTTGAAGCCGGCCTGGAGCCTTGATCTCCCGACGGTTCGCGATCGATGGCGGAAGTTTTACGATCGATAACAGATGGTTTTCGATACGTTTCAGGGCAGACGCCCATAAGGCGGCCCTAACTCAACCTTGTGGAGTTGAAGCAGCTTGGATTGGAGCTCTGCCATTGGTGTCTAGTACGACTAGCCCTGGCGACGGCACCAACCCAAATCCCTGTAAAGGAACGCTACCAAGAAAAGTGGACTTAGCGTGCTTGCGTGAGGGCTGCGCAAGATCCGGCACTGACACTTGACGATCACAGGCGAAAGGGGCGACCGATGTAGGATTTTTTTTTTGACTTTCTTTTTTCTCGTAGGGCTAGCCTAGTCATTTAGCCAACAACGTTCGCCAATGCTCGCCATTAAGCTAGCTTCGTGGAGTCTCGGTTAGTTGCTAGGCACCAGTATTTCAGAAATGCAAGCCACAGGGACCTGCCCAACAAAGATTAGTTGGCATCATGTCCTTTGCGGGACGACATTTCGTCCGGTTGGGTCATTCAGGAACGCTCCCGGGAACTGCTTTTCGCGGCACCCATCTCTCCGGAACAACCGATAGACTTGATCGAATTCAAGGATCAAGCGAGAGTATGGCTGGCCACCACTTGGCCAGAGCTTTACCCACGGACTTTCCTTTGGGCATTCGGTGGGCTAATTGATCAATCTTGCCCTTTCTAGTAGGACATCGTCCGAGCAATGAAATCGAAACGAAACGCGGGCTTCTTGACACACTAACTGACTTTCTTGGGTAATGAGCCGGCCTCTGATAGGTAAGTTTTGTAAGCCATCAGCTAGGATTGTGGCAGTACATCATCGAGACCGGTTTTGGCGATTCGTGTTTCCGGGAGATCGGGGGCAGGGAACCGCAGGGAAGTGGGCGTGGATGTTTGTCAGAAAGCCCTGGTGTTGGCTGTCAAATCTCATTGTAAATTATAGTGTTGTTTCGAGTTGAGGGGTTCTCCGGGCCAGAGCACGCCGAACACGCCTGTTCACGGGGTGGCCCGTCTCACCCCGGTCGCTTGGCCTCTGTGTAAGCCCACGCCAATTTCGACGAGCGTGCGTGTGCTGCAGCACAAGTCGGCTGCAGAGCTGCTCGTAGTTCCCGTCAAGTGCGACAGTCGTCTGTTCTTGGAAGGGCATGAGTCGTCCTTCTCAAGGCCCCGCGACCCCCTAGGCAAACCCTGCAGCCGATCTTTCTCAGCCTTCTTCTTTCGCCTCTCCACGTAAGTCTGGCGCGGTGACTAAATTTTTCTTTGACTTCTAGTGTCGCAAGGAAATCCCAAAACGATCATTTATGCGCTCTACGGCACACCAACCCTATGGACGAATTAGTGTGGCCCTTTGCGTCTTGGGTCTGGATGGAGGGGCAAGGAGACCGTTTTCGTCACATCACTAGGGTTTTGATTTTTTTTTACGGGTATAGTAAGCAGCCAAGCCCCAAACTGAGCGGTGGAGTTGACGGGAGTAGCACAAGGCCTGCAAGGAGTGTAAAGCACGATGATGTCGACTGGTATGGACCATGAAGCGGAAGGGACAGGGGTAGTTGAGAAACAAATCTCCAGCTCCAAGCTGTGGGCGAGCCAATTCTTCCGATTGGGGCCATGCTTAGCTAGGTTAGGGTTGCTGATCCAAGCCTGTGAATTCGGGTACTACAGTTCTCTGTGTTGGCCGAAGCACCGTGCACGCCGGCCACTCGCTGCGCGTCTGCGTTAAAAGAGGGGCTTTGGCTCGATTGGGTTGAATAAACGCCTCAATAAGTCTCACTCTCATTTGGGAATACCTTTCGAGCGGTGACGACTGAGTTGTCGGCTCAATTTGTGTTACATTTTCGGCCAACTAGAAGGGCCGGTATGTAGGAGTGGAATGGGGTATCGTGTCTATCATCACCAAAAGATGCTGCCCTATCGAGTCATTGGGGGAGAATCGAGGGACAACAAGGCGCGGCTGAGGGAGTGACTATCTTGGATGTGACCAACGGGGGAAGGTGCTCGGGAACTGGCTGAGCGCTTGGTGTTGGTTTGATTTGTGCTGCATGTGTGGCTAGGCCCAAGGATGCTGGCCTGAGTGTGCGCGGTTGAATGTGTGTGATGAGCACATCAATTCACTGGCGCGCATAGAGGGCGTGCGTGCCGTTCGTGGCAGGTCGAGGATCACCACGTTGAAGCACGGAATAGCAAGCATCTGCAAGACTTCGATGGTAATTTGCCGAAGCAATCCTTTCGCATGGCACCCTGGGATGATGACCCGCAAAAGCGGCGAATTTTGCGTGCAAAAAATAGCATCTGGCGAACATGGCAGAGGAGCATCGCGGTGCCGAGAAGTAGACAGATTCGGCGGGATAGAGGCGGGATGGATGACAGGGTGCACAGCCAACGCATGGGTTGATTGGGAACCAAGATGAAAACATGCGATGGGGCACCTTAGAAGACGAACTGAAAGATGAGGGAGGGGCCAAAATCGGGGGCAGCGCGTGCTCGTGGCAGGGCGGCGACCATGCCCACGGCGTCCACTGTTAACCCGTTGCGGAAACCTTTGGGCGAATCCGAGTGAGACGCGAGGGGGAAGGGGTGGAATCTGGCACCTGGGCGGCCGAAGTGGATAACGGACAGGTCAGGTACAGAGTACGATGGCTATGCCTCCTTCCTGAGTTGGCGTCTATCTCGTGGGCAGTGGATAAAGGCACCACAGGTACCAGCTGCGCTTACCTAGGGCAGGCACGGAGGTACGTACACGGCACAGTTGAACTAAGGCCAGTAAGGTAGGTAGAAAAGCACGAATTTGACACTGGCAGGAAAAGTGGCATCAAGCATCGCAGACACCACTACTCCAGACAGACCCCCGCGAATTTGGGCGCTGGGAGGAACACCAGGGAGCCCCCCCGGGATCGCGGCAGCTCCTGATAGACTCCCGCCCAACGGTCGGCAGGAACAAACGTCTAGCGCACTCCGGAGCGTTTAAGCAGGATTTTTGGCTGCATGGTGCCGCCAACGCCAACGCCAATACCACCACCAACGCCAACGGCGAGCGCATCCATGGCCAGTACCAACGGTTCACGGCAGATCGGGGTGCCTGAAGCCAAGTCTAAATCTTTTCCGCTTCTGGCTTCTCGTTTATTCTCAAATCACGAATCCAAACTCTATTTCGTCACAATGCGCTCAAGGGCCCTTTGGGTTGACCCTAGCCTGGGTCGATTGAGCTTGTTAGCTCGTGGGGAAGGCTGTCAGTCTCGTGGCAAATAATCGGGGATACCTTGAACTCTCGTACCTGCACACCTCAGACTGGCAGGAGCCTGACCTGGCTGCCAGGTACTGAGTGTGAGTCGGTTCAGCTCAAGCTCCCGTTGTGACCTTGCGCGACACGGCCAGCTCCCGTGAGTGGCACAGCACAGCGCCTGTCCCCGAAGCGGAAAGGCGCCTGTATTGCTCGCTGCCGCCACACACACGGGGGCGAAACGTGCACGCACCGCTTGCTTCCCTCAAGATTGCGACGTGCATTTGCTCGCGTTCTGGTGGTTGACAACTCGACACCGAACCCCCAGAGAATAAACGGCAGCTCGCCATTGCTCCACGGCACTCGAATTCCACAGCACGTCAGGCGGGCGTTGGCCCCCGGCTCGTGGCCCCTGTCATACTGAACGGCAGCTCCCATGACACTCCTGCAGTTCCCTTTGGGCCATGATGGTCCCTAGACTGTTTGGTTTCTGAAGTCTTGAAAGTTCGCATGTGCCTCCTCCTCGACGGGCTATCCGGCGTGTAGCATGCAGTATGCTGCGAATAGCGCCCTCAGTACAGCCCTCGGTAAACTTCGATGGCATAGCTTGACGAGCCAACGAGTCTGCCCAACTTGCCTCTTCTGTTCCATCTTGGTCATCAAGTCTGCGCCAAGCCCGCAGCAGAGGGAGAGCCACAAGGCAACAGGGATGCGGCTCCTACGGCTGCTGCTCAGAGTTCCCGCCTCCCAGCCGCGTTCTACTGCACTGCGCTCACTCAGGTACTGTTGGTGACAGTTGATGTACTTGCAGAATGATCAGGCTGTTGGCCCCCCCTCCCTTGACACCTTGGAGCGGCCGCAAGGCTCCATCTCGATAGTCGACGGGCACCCATCAACCTTTTGCTATTTGCGCAGCGCTGGCACCGTGCCGCTGCAGGAGTAGAGTGCCTAGTAAGAAGTAGCTCCAGCTCTGGTGAGTTTACAAACGGAACTCCGCAATTCCCCTCGACGAATCTAGCTCCCGAGCTTTGTTACCGTGGGACAGACGGACTGACAAGCACTGGCCAGATGACAGACATGACGGCCTTCGAATCCCCACTTGAGTTGAACCAAGTCGCTGACGTACCGACGGCCTTGCGGGCCCTCATCGTGGGACTTGATCAAGCCTTGACTTGCCAACTGCAAGTCCAAAGGCCCCCGCCAGCTGCGGCTCCCGCTTCAGCCCCAACCCCAGTGTCGGCTCTCGTCTCATCACCCTGGTCCCCATCTTGGGCAGGGACCGTTGGACCTGGTAAACGACCCGCCCGTCCCCCATGTCATAGGAAAAAGTCGCTGGGGCAAGTGCGAGTGGGCTGTCACCCATGGCGGCTGGCCTGTCCACTCCCATTCTCACTCACACTCCCTGGCCATACCCTACCTCACCTCAGTCCCTAGCTCTCCTCCCATGTTGCCATGTACCCGACCTTAATGGCCCTAAGCAGGGCTACTCAACACGGGTTGGCCATTCCACTGCTGGACTCGGGCCTATCGAAGGCTCCTCCTCTTCTCCTACGCCACACTCTTGCACCATGGCCTCCTGGACGCTGCCTTGCCTGGGTGTTGGATCTTGCGTCCACACACCCCCTCCCCAACATGTACCCCTTCCCCTCGTCCTCTTCGCTCTCGCCCTTGGCCTCCACCCGTCTTCTTCATGGTGCCACTCCCGCCATGATCCAGCACCCCTGCTGCCGGCAAGTTGGTCTTGTTGCCCGCTGGCTGGAGTACGCAGTACTGCAATACATACCCTGTTCTGAATGTACTGTTCCCATGCCGGCCCAAGTCAGTCTGGCCCATGTCGCTCATCTCTCCCGAATGGTAGCTTATTCCCTGTCGATGCCTTTCCCCTTCGTCATGCACCACCCACGTTTGCCCGTTGGATGCGACAAAACTCCACCCTCTGTCTGTACTGCCCGATTTCATATAAGCCCTCGACGTCCTAGCCCTCACAGACTTCGAGGCTCAGACGATCCATAGATAGATCACTTCCACCAACTGCCACCCAATGCTTCTTTGCCTATATTCAAGTTTAAAACAACTCATTATATATCTCAGTCTCTCTCCCGGCTGTTGATCAAGTCACACTGGTACTTCGCCTCGACCAAGATCTACACTCCTCCCTCCTCCTCTACTACCACCACCACCATCATCATCGACTTTACTATTTCACGTCGTCTTCCCGTATGTCTCAATCCGAGTTTCTTCAACTTCCCCTCTCTCCCCCATCATCCGTCACGATGGAATCGACAGCCAAAGACGGGAGCTGTGACAACCCAAGCTCACCGATGCCCAGATCAATTACTGGGAATCAGGCCTCGATCAACGGAGCACAGCTTGTCAATCATTCAGATATAACGGCTTCTCCTCAGAGCATCTCGACTGAGACCGCTCGACCGCCGACTTCGTCCTCAGGCGTGTACCCGTCCACCGCGTATTCCACTGCGTATTTGAGCACTTCAACGGCCCAGCCCGCTTATCACCCCGCCCCGGCTACCCAGTCCTACTCCTCATATCAAGGATTGAGTCCCGCAGTCTTAAACTCGACCTGGTCCCAACCCGACCCAGCACCAGAAGATTCCACTTCGCGTCTCTCTCAACATCAGCAAAATCAGCAAACCCGCCTCGGTCAAGCACAGCGACCAGCCGACATGAGGTATGCCTCGCTTGATGCCAAGCAATCTCGGAGTGTCCATTCCAAAGCTAACAAAACAAAAGTACCGTTGCTATCCAGTTTGACCCTGCCTTCTCCATGGGCCCAAGGCCTTCATTCACTTGGCCAGGTAGGCAACATTTAGCCTCTTCACCACCGAGGAGCTGATTATACTGACAGGCGACTGTAGGCCCTCTTGAATCCCACGGCGCGGGCCATGCCATGCTCCATGGTGGCCTTTCCCCCATGGGTCCTGGATCTGAGCCTAGCTTGACCCCTCCTGCAACTCGATCATTGACATCCAGCCCCCCGCGATTCTCCCTCACAGCAGAGCAGCGGGAACTGAAGCGACAGCAAGACAAGGCACGCCGAGATTCGAGACTCATGACCCGCGTCCGCCGAACCAGCAGCCCCCCTTACATGCCTTCTTCTTCGCCAACGATGTCCATCCACGATGTGTCGAGCGCAATGAACATGCCAGCCTACACAACTGCTGCCGCATCCGTTTCTCTCATGACGGAACCCGTAACCTCGATGAACACCTCGCCCTACTTGGCCGCCTACAGTCCTTCTGTGGACGACCAACATGCCCAGGCCGCTCCGGTGTACCCAACTTCGTACCCGCAGGGATTGTAAGAAACCTCACGCAACATGAACATTGCCCGAGCCGAGCTAATCTGTTTCATCAGACAACCAAACTATGGTTTGGCGATTGATTATTCGACCGTTTATGCGGGGCCTGGCCATTACAGGTAAGTTCCGATTCTATCACATTGTGACTTGGGGCTTAGCTAATCCTTCTTGAAATAGTACTCCTCGACCAACATCGGTACCTGTTGCCCAGGACGTTGGTCTCATGTATCAGGTTCCAGCCGTAATGACCTCCGGGGGCGCAGGCTCACATGAGGGTGGACACGTCAGAGTGGTGCAGAGCCGACCTAAACCACGATGCTGGGAACACGGGTGTAACGGGCGCCAATTTTCGACATTCAGCAACCTCCTGCGACACCAACGCGAAAAATCGGGACAAGCAGCCAAAGCAACGTGCCCCAACTGCGGAGCTGAATTCACCAGGACTACTGCGCGAAACGGACACCTCCTACACGACAAGTGCAAGGGTCGACGAAACACCTAGGGTGTTGTTTCCACTTGGGTGATCCGGGGGTTGGGATGTTCATGCGACTGACCCTCTTCGGTTCCGACCGGGGGCCAAACACGACCGCCGCAAATCGGACTTTTTTTTTTTCTCTTTTCGGGGCTCAGCCTCGGGCGCAGCCTCACCAAGGCCTTTTTTTGCCTTGTGCAAACTGTACCCAAATATGTTTTGGCGTCTATTGCTATTATTACTATGGGTGGGACGGCGTTATTCGGATGCAAAAGGATCTTTGCCGGTGTTGCAAGGAACTTTTTGGGTACTGGAATAGATGGGTGCTTGGGATGAGCATATGCATGAAGGAATGACTTTTACTCGTTAGAGAAGCGGCAATTGCTGTCTTCTCGTTGTACACGGAGGAGGAAATGGCACTGTGGGATTTTTTTTTTTGATTGGCTCATTCTTCTTTTTTCTCTTCTCTTCTTCTTCTACTACATACCCATTGTCTTAGTCGGAATATCAAATATTTCTGGAAGCATTGTTCCATGCATTGTGTGTACATGAGATGGCGACGAGCGACAGCGACATTGCAGGTAGCAGCTGTCAGACAGCGAGCTGGCGCCAAGGCGCAGCCACTGTTAGGGACTAAAAAAACACAAAAAAGAGACAGGCCGGGCACGCTGACATCAATGATGGACATGGGTGGGAGTATGGGTAGATTGATGCAGTCTTACTGCAGGGCCCAGCTAGGTGCGTCGACTGCTAGGCGGGTCTCTACGTAACGGTGGTAGCGTCGAGATATTTTCGTTTGTGTGCTGCAGCTAGCAGACTGGCAGACAAAGCCGCCTAGCTACCGCGCGCAAGAAGTGCTGGGCAAGACGCGCCGTCGCATCACCCGCAGCGGAGGGAGGCGCTGTAAGGCGGCGTCTGGCTACAGTGATAGGTACTCACGAATGCGGCCATGCCCAGAGGGTGATTGGGGGCTAGAAACGATGCAAGAATCGAACGACGGCAGAATATCTGAAACAAGAACTGGACGGGATCCCCCAGACGCTGGGGTGTCTAGGACGAGCGCTGGGGATTGGCTGTGAGTGGGAGTGCCACAGGGCAGAAGCAAATGATCGTCGCGGCAAAGCAAGGAACCCTGGCCTTTTCCCCCCTCTCTCCACACGCCAACTCTCACACACCCTCACAGCCACAAACCAGAACCGCAGGCACTCACACCTCTTTTTTAGGACTTGCAGCACACAGCCGCGCCGCAAATAGCACGGACACTGGAGTCACCAACAGAGTTGATACTTGCTGTAGCTGGATGCACGAGAGCAGGCGACCTACATGCGTCCACCTACATACAGACACCTAGACTGCAACGCAGTTGACGATTTAGCATATCTTCTTGTTTAGGTAACTGCCGAGACATGGCTGGTATGCTGAATGGACGCGCAGCACGTCACTTTGCTTCAACAGCCGTCACCGATCCCCCATCCCCATCCAACCTGCACATCCAACATGCACATCCTCATCCCCGGCTTGCCCCCCCGATGGCCAGATGCTGGCATCCCGAGCACCCTCTCCTGCCAACCCTGACAGCCCCCAAGTCGGCACTCCCTGCTAACACATGCTTGGCCTTATGGATGGGCCTTTTTGCCAGCCGCTATAGCCTGGCCATACCAGGGCGTCGTGACTGGTCGGTCAAGCGAGCACGGTCGCAGCGAAGGCGGGCCAGCAAGGACGGCACGAGGTGGGCGTTGCCTTTACCGTCATGACTCTCGGCTGTCCCTATCCATCCATGTCCACTCCCGGCTCGCTCGCATTCTCATTCGCCAAACTCGCCAAGCTCCTTGATCAACACTGAACCCATGCTCCATTCTCGGCTTCTGGCCAATGGGAGGCGAGGCTCTCCGAGCAGATTAAACAGCAGGGTACCTTGCCCGAGGGCAGCACGTGCGCCCATCTCCAGGGCTCCCGGGGCCATGGTCTTCGGATCGATGTCGGATCCTGTATGGTTGCAATAGCGTACGGACATCAAGTTGTTGTCCGCAACGGAATTCCGGTAAAAAGTCCCCACGCAACAACAAGGCGCCCGCTGGGGGAGAGGCTGACCCCACCGCCTTTGCTCGACCAGAGGGAAAAGGTGGGTTGGTGTACCAACCGTGTGGTTTCTTTTTCAACTGACAGAGGTACTGTAGTATTTGAAATTGGGAGTCCTGACACTCCCCCCTCCCCCTCCTGCAACCCACCACCCCCTGCCCAAAGGCTGCTGCTGCTGCCGCTGCTGCTGCCATGGCATGCAGCGGGGTGCGCCGCCGTTGGGACTAAAAGCGCCATCGAAGCGACGGAACCACTAGAACGGGGGTAGAAGATCAGGGCACAGCTCCCAGGTGCGGCCGCTCTGACTGAGTGAAAAACGTTTATTGGCGTTTAACATTACGGCCCTAGACAAATGATCCCGGCAAGGACAAGAAATTCAAAAGCAAGTCAATCAATCAAGAGAGCAGGTCAGTTTGCTGCTGAAAACATGCCTGCACTTCAAATTTCCCAGGACCAAGCCGCTTCGGTCAGCGGCCAGTCGCCTTTGAGAAAAACAAAAAACTTGCAACATCCCAAGTCGAGCCATGGCCCTCCGGCTTTACCGGATATCCTCCGTAGCATTGGGATGCAACAGACAGATTGATTGATCGGATCGACACCGCCAGGTACCAGCCAGTTGGATTAGGAAATTCGTGACTTGGATGCTACCTTTCCGTCACTTGCCGTTTTGGCTGCTAGACTAGCAAGGGCGCTGGAATGTTTTAGCAGACCAAGCCGTTTGGGGATGTTTAGTCTGAAGGAGAATATGGTAAGGGAGTCCCTGGCAAGGGCTACAGAGCATCGAGGCCAAGGGGTGTGCCGTTTCTGTACTCCGTAATCTTATCCGTGCGGGCGAGCCTGTGCATGGAAAGGTGACGACGAGTCTGGCAAATGTGTGGGAACAGAGGGTCTGACTAGTTCGACCACTGCTGCGGAGGGGAAAAGGAAACATGATGGGTGCAGCACGTGTGTGTGCGTTGGGCGAATAGTCGGTAGCGACTGGTATGGGGATCGAAAAAAGTCGCGAATGGGTTCCTGTGTGCGAGAAAGGGTCGGTGGGCAATCGAATGCTCGTGATGCCTGCTGGGCATGGTAGGACTACGTGGTGGACAGGGATAATGTGGGAACGAATGGAGTGCAAAGGCGAGCAGACGTCGAGATTGCTGTCAGACCGACTGAGTGGGATTGACGTGTGATTAATCAATCACAGCTCGTGGTGAGCTCAGAGGCCACGGTGAGTGGCGGAGAGGTAGCAAGTGGGTGTGAAAGCCCAGGGGCAGCGGCCCAGGGGGAAAGCTGGCCGGCAGGTAGCATGACGAACCGGATGCTTCTCAAGACGCGCCCTTCACGCATGGAACACCAGATTAATTACCCTCTTCAGTAAACGCCATGGGTGTCATGACTGACTGATGGGCGAGTAGGCTCCAGGGTGTCATTGGGGGCCATGGCAGTGAGTGGCCTCGCCTTGGCTGGGGGCCGTTTGCTAGTGTGTACAGTCGCACTGCGTAAGTACGTAATCGTCAGCAAATTTGGAGAGCCCACAGTGGAAGACTGGGGGGGATTAGAGGGGGGGTTATGGCACGGAAATGCCAATAGGCATGTCACTGAGGAGAAGCATGAAGGCAGTTTGATGGAGATGGGGAGGGGGAGGGGGAAGAACGGATCCTCTCATGATGTGGACGAGGGTCGTCAAGGGACCGAACGGGGAATTACAGAGGAGCCCGGGACCGAAACCAGGTTGCTGCTAGGCAATCGGGGTATTGCTGGCAATGGTGTACTTTTTTGCAGTGTCCCGTGCTCCAACGGACTCCAACGGGCTCCAGTTTACTGACTGTGCAGCTCTGTGTAATTCCCCCCTCCCCGGACCCTGGCCGTTGCCCGCAGGACAGCAGGGGGGAGGGGTCAAGGGCTCGGAAGCTCCAGGCCACATGGAGGGTGGCAAAGGGCGTTGATTTGGAATTTGGGGTTACATCCATTTCGGGAGGCCGGCCCCCCGGCGCAAGGAAGCCCCCACGGGATAAAATCGGCCGGGACCGCGACGATGGATGCTTCCGGAGCCGGGGTGGCAGGATCTCCACCGGCCGAGTCCCAGCCGGATGGTGATGATTGACCTGGAAGCCCTACGTAGTTCGATCGAAGCAGATTGGTGGAGATCCGTAATCACTAGCATGGCTGTCAACGTTGTCAACGTTGTCAATGCTGTCGTATTAGTCTGCCCGACGTGGTACTTCGTCTGACGTCCCACTTCTATTTGGCCGCCAGGTCACATTTACGGGTAGAAACTGTTCCCAGACGGGAATAAATTGTGCCCATCTATCTTATTATAGGCTTCCGACTTCTATCATCCATCACATTCAGTCTTACAAGGCTACCAAATAGGGCGCAAAACCCACAGTGCAATTCCCCCTTTGCCTTTCCTAGCCATTTAACCACCTCACGTTGCTCCCGCCCGCCATTCCGCCCGCCCCCTTGTTCCTCGCACTCCTCCTCCTCCTCACATTCTCGCACTCAGTCGCCCGGCTCCACGGCCCTCGGGCTATTTCATCCCTCCTTGTTGTCCGAACGGACCCGGAGTTAGCGCGTCGAATCGCTTCCCCAGCCCGGCTCGGGTGCGAAATTTGCCAGTCGCTTCCCGTCCGACGTGCCGCAAAGAGTAATAACGAAGCAAGCCAGGGCAGCCTGGCCGTTTTGGACGTTGGAGATGGCGCCGCACCGCCAGTCTTACACATTTCTTACAGAGCAGAGCAGGCCGCAACGCCCTGCCCCATTCTGGCCCCAGCACAGAAGCTGGGACGCACTTCTCACACACACCAGCACGTGCACCCGCGCACGACACAGCTGTGGCGCTACTTGAGACAGCTCGGGAAGAGGGGCATGAAGACGATAGGCGAGGATGAGGGTTCTTTTGATGCGGCAATGTGCAACGTTGGTGCTTGAGCGCTGAGCTGCGTCCAACGGCACATCGTACGTTTGTACGGAACCGCACGCACGAGGCAACGAAAACGACATGCACCTGGAGAGTGAGGCGGGCTAGTAGTACGCGTACGCGCCATAGCTTCTGTAAATTGCGGTTGGAGCTTTTTCGTCCGTGTAACACGCCTCCAGACGCACTGCTGCACCCTTCCTTCCAGATATCCCGATGGATTGGTCGGCTTTCATGGATGCTGCATCCAATGCCGTAGGTGCAGTTCGGGGCGGCGCGTGCGTTGGGATCCCGATCCTGTCGCTCAGTGACGGGCTGCTGGGTTTTGGGACGGGGGGGGGGAGTGGGTGGTTCCGTCGGGACTATTATGCCTTGGTGGTATTGCTGTCCTCTTTAGGGTCTTCGATTCGAGGCCGGAATTTGGCGCACTAAGCGCGCAAGCTTGGCGCAGATCGCTTCGCTTCGTCCCCCTGGCGGCTGGATGAGTGCGAGCAATTTAGCGATCCGAACTGGGGGCCAAGCTGGTTGGGTTTGGTACCTGCCTCTGCGCCTGGTCCCCCAGGCTGGGCAGTGCATGCACGACGCCGGTGGGGCAAAAACACGGCTTCCGCGCTCAAGCTTCTCCCGCCCGTACATCCGCCAACAACCCCAAACGACAACCAAAACACATAGATCGGGACCCCCAGCCCAGAGGGGGGGAAAGGGAAAGGACAGAGAATTATCCGACGGGTCAACAAGTCGAGTCATGCAATTCTTCCCGCACCATTCAACATGACGGCCTCGCGTTACCAGGCTCGCAAGCAGCGGGTCCTCCGGTCCGTCTTCCACACCGACCTCTCCCAGCCTACTCCGCGCTCCACGCCCGTCGCGCCCTTCACTCAGCCGGGCGCTGCCTTTGGCGGTCCCGTCCCCCATGCGTCGCTGCTGTCCTCTTCGCCGCCTGAGTCTGCCGGCCCGTCGGCCGTGGACCAACCGCCTGCTGCAGGTACTATTCTCGGAGCTGCTGCTCCCCCTCCGCCCCATCCCACTGCCGCTTTCCATCAGGCCAGCGACCAGGTGAGGTGGGATCGTGCCTGGCATGCCGTCACTTCTAGGATCCAACTGCCTTCTTCAGTTACGGTTGAGGATTCTTTTGGCACCCTTGCTCCCGAGTCGCAGGAGCCTGATCTCGACGCAGACTTTGTCAACTCCCTAGCCCTGGTCCTCAACCCCAGCCGAGCACTGCCACAGGCGACCCAGACTGAGGATATCCTCTTATGGCACACCCAGCAGGTCCGCCAGCACTTCGTCCACCATGTCATGCCTCTGCTTGCGGCCTGTTCAGCCCAAGGCGACCAGGCTCAGGTGCTGCTCGGCAGCATTTCCACCTTGGAGGCTGCGCACCGCCAGTATCTGTACGGGCTGCGCCTGATTGCGAGGGGGATCGGGGATGAGATCACGGAAGAAGCTGCCACTGCCAAGTTTCTCCGTGATCTGCATGCTATTATTGGAAACTCCATGACCCCAGGTCTGATTGTTGCCCTTCGCGGTGTTGTCCATCAGCTGGTTCGCATGATCCTTGGCTCAGGAAGGCAGCACGATGGAGAGCTTGTCCCCTTAGACCCAGACGACAGCGAGCGTGTCTCGGCGGCACGGGGTGAACTCCTCGGCCTTCTTGAATCGCTGCGAAATGTTGGCTTGACGGGTGAAAACTTCCAAGTTCAGTTTGCAGAAATCATGAACGCGACCATGGTCGAGTTCATCCGCAACTCTTACTCAGGTGTCTGGCAACAGACAGAACCAGCAAGCACTACATCTGCAGCTGTTCTCTCTGGGTGTCTTTCACATCTATCCGAGTGGGTTGAGAATCACTATAGCCGTTTGGCAGTTGAAGTATTCAACCGCCTAGGAACCCAAATCGCGTGGAGCGATGTTGAATGCTGGAAAGACATAGCTATTGGCAGGCTAGCAACTTTGCGAATACAAGAGTTGTTTGATATCGCAGTAAACTGGCCAGAAAGCAAAGGCGGGCTTGAAGACTTGCGCCTGGCTGTTACTACACCGCAGCGTCGACTTCAGTTGACTGATGCGTTCTCTCTCACTCTGCAAAAGAGACTGTTGCACCCAGGTCGTTCTACGCTGGACATCTTGCAAACGTATATTTCCATGATTCGAACTTTTCACGCACTAGACCACTCAAAGGTTCTGCTCGACCGTGTTGTGCATGCCCTTCAGTTATATCTCTGCCAAAGGGATGATGCAATTCGCATTGTTGTCACCGGACTCTTGTCAAACCCAAGCACTACTGCCCCAGAAGAAGCCAAAACGAAGTTGGTCGAGCTGGCTGTGTTGTTGAACAACTCTGCTCAGCAGCAGCGGCGCCAGATAGATGATGAGGACCTCGACTGGAATGACATGACGTGGGTTCCCGATCCAGTGGATGCGGGTGTCAACTACAAACGACCCAAGAATGAGGATGTCATTGGAACCCTCATAAACGCTCTGGGATCGCAAGACATTTTTATCAAGGAATTCCAGCACATCATCGCTGAGCGTCTACTCTCCAACCAAGCATCGTTCGCGCAAGAGGTCAAAGTTCTGGGCCTGTTGAAAAAGCGATTTGGCGAAAGCGCACTCCAAAACTGCGATGTCATGATGAAGGATATACAAGACTCAAAGCGTGTAGATGCCACTTTGTGCAAGAACATCAAACGCTCTCCAAATACTGAGGCTGGGAATGTCACATATCACTCCAAGATTATATCAAGGCTATTCTGGCCCAGTCTTCCCAAAGATCCGTTCCAAGTACCACCACCCGTGGCAGAAATCCAAAAGCAGTACGAGCAAGGTTTTGAGGAGCTCAAGACATCACGGAAACTCACTTGGCTGGATAACCTCGGTTTGGCAACGGTCAAGCTAGATCTGGAAGATCGGTCAATCGAGGTGGACTGCAAGGCCTATGAAGCGGCCGTTATTTACGAATTCCAGGCCGATGGAGGATCAGACGATCCAACTCCCCAACAGCGGACATTTAACCAGATATGGGAGAAGCTGATGATTGATGAGGATCTCCTCGAGCTCGCTTTAAGGTTCTGGGTCGGCAAACGGATTCTTCGTGACATTGGAGACCAGACATATGTTGTGGTCGAACGGCTAGATGACGATGAGGGCGACCAAATGGAAGACCCAACCAGCGGAGAAGGCGCGGAGGATCAGCCGTCACCCCGCAAGACAAAGAACATTGACGCGAAAGAGAAGGAAAGGCGAACAGTTCACTGGCAGTTCATTGTTGGCATGCTGACAAACTCGGCGCCGGCCATGCCCCTGGCACAAATCGCGATGATGATGAAAATGCTCATGGCGGATGGGAGCCCGTGGAGCAACGAGGAACTCCAAGAATTCCTAGGAGAAAAGGTGGCGGACAATGAGTTGGAACTAGTGGGTGGCAAGTATCGCCTGCCCAAGAAATGAAACTAGACTCGGGTTTTGGCGGTTTGGGGCCATCCACGCCGGGCGCATAACTCCGCACATTGACCCCGATGTGCTAAGTTGCATCCCTTTGGCGTCAGCTCTCGCAGCACGGCACGACCTTGACATGGATCTTGGCAAAAGTTTGCGCGGGCACCAATACCGGCTGGTTGACCGTGGCGAACTTGTCTCGGCGAGGAAAAGAGGCGGTGGTAATGGCAGGGAAGGGCCCATGAACACGTCTGGAACCGAGGGTTGACCGGCAGCACCGCGTTGGGTCGAGTGCACGGGATATCTGCGGACGTGACGTTGAGATGCGGGGAATGAATGGGTAAGATAGGGCGATGGCCAAGAGTCGCTGGAACATCAAGCCAAGGGCAACGTGTACTCGGAGCGGGCGAGCCAGTAGCCGTGGGCATGAGCGGCGCAGCTATCTTTTTTGCCTGGCCGCATGCGTCGGGAGTGGGGGACAAGCCCAGGTTGTATTTATATCGAGCACACGACGATATCTATAGATGAGCCATGACTAAGTTGGCATGCGTCGTAGGTTGACGCAGCAGAAACTCTGTAGAGCAGCCAATCCGAAAGGGGGCCATGGGCCAAAAAAAAAAACCACATTGCTCAGATGTTGTCCAAAACAGGTGCACTCTTCATGATCGCCGCCCAGGATGGAGAAGCGGGGGGCGGGGAAGGATCAATAGGGAGACCGCCAGAGGCAGATGGCTGAGGAGGAGGGTTGCTACGATTGTGATTGTTGGTTGGCTGGCTGGCTCGTTGGTTGGTAGTTAGTGGTTGGTGGGAGCCGTAGTGCACCCAGGCAGGTTGGTACGGTATGATTCCAGCGTGCCCGGAGCGCCAGCGCCAATCTGACGGTGCCGCCAGGCGAGGAGGGTGCAGCGCAGCGCTGGGTGGAAACACCGACGACAGGCGGATCCGTGACGCACAGGCGCCGTACGGTACAGGGCAGGGCGTGTGAAGTGGCAGATGATTATGGCATTGCTGGTGCGAATGGGTGCGGGACACACAGCAGGGAGGCAGCGTGCCTGGGCAGGCTGGGCAGGCTGGGCACGCTGGGCAGGCTGGGCAAGGTACATACGTGCCTTGCCTGGCATCTTCTTCTTCTTCTTCTTCTTCTTCTTCTTCTTCTTGAGGGGGCGTCATGGGGAAGAGACCGGTCAGAAGGCACAGCAGCTGGACGAGGTGGTTGGATGAGGGGCCGGTGGATGGCTCTGAGACAGTGTGAGTGAGCGACTAGGGATATGAGAGGCGGCCTCTCGCGCTCTCTCTTCTTCTTTTTTTTTTTTGTCTTGGTCGAGTGTGATGACTAGGCAAGGGTGCATCATGGCAGACGCAGGTTGCATGCAGGATATCAAACAAGTCTTGCAAGAGATGGAGTGAGCTGTGGAGGCTGCGAGGTTCAGCTGCCTTTGTCCAGCTTTGTTTCTTCTTTCAACAGCACATCTGCCCATTCCTGCCACGATCCACTACGGCACGCTCGATGAATCTGATGAGTCAATGTTACCATGGCTTAGGATGGTTTTCATGGCGGCGGCTCCAGGGTTCAAAGACATCAAGGGGCCTGATCTGCTGTTGACAACTCACCTGGTTGACAACAAGCTTGATGTGCCAGAGACCGAAAATCGCATGCATCCGCGCCCGAGTCAGGTACGGCCCTATCTCGCTTTGCTTGGCGGCGATCAATATGCGCATGCCTGCCCTACGCTGATCCTAGCATGTTACTTGTTTCTCTTCTTTTTTTTCTCTCTTTTTTTTTCGATTGTTTGTGACGTTGGCCAAGGATACAGGGGAATGAACAAACAAGTGGGTAAGTGAAAACGAAGACAGACGTGGGACACCAGAGCCTCGGAATAAATTAAGTGACAGGAAAATAAACCGCCCAGGAACACCTGCAGCTAAGCAATGCAATATAACGCCAGGTTAGTTTGGGCTTAAGTGCTATAGGGTTGCCGAAAGATTTGACTCGTGTGTCATGCCTCCCTATCACTCTCGGGTGCTTGGCTTGAGATGACCCAGAAAAAACCAGGGTTAGACGAGCATGTCACGGAAGGCGAGGGCAAAATTGAAAGTGCAGAAAAACGAGACATATGGAGAGGGCGCGAAGCTCGAGACCACCTTGGCTGTGGCACCAAAAAGTGACGGTGCAGGGATCCATGGCCCAGAACGCAACGCAACGCTCCAGAACGAATCCAACAATTTGATGTGTCGGTTTGGGGCGAGACGCTCGGGGGCAAATGCAATGAGGTGCCGTGTAACTGCAGCTGTGTCAAGTGCAGTGTAAGCCGGGCAAGCAAGGTTGTCCTGTTGAGAAGGGCGGCAGCCACAGAGACAGACAGTCAGAGAGGCGAGCGAGAGGAGGAGGAGGAGCAGCAGGAGTGAGGGGGGGAGGGGTTGATAAGAGCCATGGATTGCGTTGCCTTTTGATGCGTCAAACGTAAGACGGGGGGGTGTAGGGTTGACGGGGTTTAAGAGAAAAGAGGGAAAAAAAAAAAAAAAACTTCGACGGATGCTGGGACAGTTGGTGGAATGGAAGCGGAATAGCGGAATTCAGGTGAGGCGATCGCCACAGAGGGTTTGCACCAGACATTCCCGGCTCGACCATTAGCTGGGTCGGCTGGGGGCGCACTGGCAGCAGTGACATCCAGGTGAATGAATAAATGGTGAGCCAGCCAATGTTCGGTGTAGGTGACGGAATGGCTCGGGGGGCCACTATCCACTATCCACTATGCGAGGGCATGGCATGCGAGGGCGGCGGGGTTGAGGTGCTCACATGATGGTCATGGCTGCTGCTGGGCGTCATGGCCATTGCTAGTCGATACTCCTCCTGCCCTGCCCTGCTTGTTACATGCGCGGGTTGTGTGTGGTGGGATGTGGATGGCATGGCATGGCATGGCATGCTTACACTGGGGACACAGGCAGGGAAAGAAGGAGCAAAAAAAAAAAAGACCGCTACTACGTATGAGCTTTGCTGGGCTGGGCTACTACTTGCTCCTGCTACTGCTACTGGGCTAAGTTAGCTACTAAGCTGGGGGGGAAGGAGGGGGAGGGGAGGGGCTTGCTGGGCTGGGTTGTCCATTTGCGGGCTGATGAGTGATGGAATTTCCCTTTCCCTTCCCATCATGATGTCGCCCGCCCGCTCATGCGCACACCCGACTAACAGCAGCAACCACGCACGCACGCACGCACCCATCTGACGGCGACGGCGGCGGCGGCGGCTTGTTCACCTAATAGGCTATCACACAGCGCACCGCATCCCTGCATACCCAAGGCACGTCGCCTTTCATTACCTAACACGTACAGTGCCAGGCAGAGGTTCCAATTTATCAGACAAACCACCTTCTTGTTGTCTCCTTGTCTTCCTTTTTGGTCCAACTGGCTGACGCTCGGCGGGCGCTGGTTGGCTGCGCTTCTGCTTAAACCCCCCCCTTCGCTGCTCCCGTCCAACCCCTCCGGGCTCCGGGGGTGGGCGCCTCTGCTTTGAAGCTAGGTAGGCTCTTCACCTGCGCATGACCATACTCTCTCTGGCTCTGGGTCACTGGGGGCCCATGACTTGTCTCTCATGTCCTGTTCTGTCTCTGCCTTTTTTTTTTCCCTCTCTGGCGCATGGGGTAGGGAGGGGCTTGCGTAGTTTTCTCCCTCGGGCGACGCTCGTTTTCTTCTTTTTTTTGTGTACTTGCTGCTTTTCCCTCGTCTTGATTCGCTGCCGTTCCGCCTAGCTCATGTCCATCTCGGGTCCTGTCATGGATTCTCCCTACTGCGCTCGCCGCTGCCCTCTGACAAGCCAGTCGCAGTGATTGCCCTGTCCGTAGCAAATCAAGGTCCCTATCTCATATGTGCAAAGTCAACTAATAACTTCTCACCGTTTGTCTTGGCGGAGGAGGGTATCCCTTCCCGGCGTTCGGTCCATTGGCACTGACCATTATCTTTTTTCCCCCAGTTGCCGCGATCGTCTACCGCATTGCCGGTTGATTGATTTGCCTGCCTGCTTCGTGCCTCGTTCTCCGCCTGTGCCTTTTTTTTCCTTTTCCTTATTTGCCTCGCCCTGCTTTCTCTTTTGCCTTACCTCGCTTTCTTCCCTGCCTGTGTACGACGCCCGGCCCGCATCCAAACAGGTACCTTGCCCGGGCCGGCCTGGAGCCACTGCGCTGCCGCCGTCACCCTCGGACGGCGCAACAAAATGCAATATTGCGACAGAGGGGTGCAACAGCCTTTTGGTTTTCTTTTGCTTTGGTCTTGGGGGTGGGGAACGAAAGGCAGAGACAGAGCCAGGAAGCCAAAAAGTCAACCCACGGCCACCCGAGAGAAACTGGCCTAGACCTGAATCTGGACTTGGGAACCCTGGATGCCGGAGCTGGACCTCGTGGGCGCTCACCATGGCGAGACAGGTCAGGTCAACCCATTCTAGATAACTTATTCATTCACCCTCGCCTCGCCTTTTCCTGCCCCTCCTCGTCTCGTCTCGTTTTGTCCTGTTCCGTCCCGAGCTGTCCTGTCACTTTCATCGCATCGTTGTCCAAAAAGCTAGGCCCCCCCTCCCAAGTTTCCTTGAGCTTGTGTGCAGCGCAGCAAGAAAAAAAAGTGCAGAGCGTAGTGCACCTTTTTTATTCATCCGTGTTAAAGCACCCTTTTACAATATACACACCGACCGTGCCTTCTTCTTGTCGTCCATTGCCCATCCCCATCGCCATCACCATCCCTGCTCCCCCTCGTCCCGCCCTGCCTGCTCTCACTCCCGTACACACCTCGCACACGCACACTCATACATGCGCACGCCGTGACGCCGCTGCCGGGGAGAGGGACTTTCACACGTTTGACGCTCACGCCCAGGCCCAACATCCACATCCACACTCATACACATCCCTCCATCCATACGTCCACGTCTAGACCAGCCCGCCGGCCACGCCAATTATTAGGCCCAGCTGGCGCAGCCCTCGCCCACGGACGAACAAAGAGGACTGGGAAACTGCTGGATGCCGCCCGAGACTGTCCCTGCAACCGAGCAAGCATCATCATCAGGTCCAGTTCCAGCTTAGTCCTACAAGACGTGGCATTCGTTCTTTTTTTTGGACCTTTCATTTTTTTTGCCCTTCCCAACTCTCTCTCCTCATTCCTCCCCGCTCAGCTTCTCCTCCTTCTGCTCCTCCCCAGCTTCACATCGTCCTCGTTTATCCCCGTCACGGCTACGGTCACGGACTCTCTGCTTCACCCCACGGTCGCCGCTAATTGGGGCCAACCAACATCGTCATCAGCGCTATCGTCAGTCGCCGATAACGAACAAGAGCCCCTCCTCCTCCGCCGTCTCCGCCTCTTTTCACTGTCGCCTTTCGGCCCAACTACCCTCGTCCTTTTGCCTCCCAGGGGACCATCTGCTCCCATGACCGCAGCGGCTCCGTGTGTCCCGATCACCACTACATGATCGCAGCGTTTTGCCCCGATAGTCCTAGTCCACCATTGCTTTAAATACCAATTCCTGCCCCATCTGCCACCATCCCACTCAGCTAGCTTTGCTCTGCCTGTCTCCTCTTCCCGCCAAACTTACTCTCGCGATCCCCCTCCTCCGTGTACGAGACTCTTCGATCCGACGTCGTGCATTGGGCCTGTCTTGGGCCCCTCGACCTTTTTCCCCCTCCATCTCGCTGAACGACTTCCAGGCCCCCGAGCCGCCTGCCCGTGATGGAGCGCATGGACTACGTCTTGCACAATCAGCACCACCCAAGATCTGCCACTCACTACGACCCCGTTCACGCCGCCCCGGGTCCTTGGGTGCCTCCAAACCACCACCACTCGCAGTCCCCGACAGTCTATCCGTGGCACTCTCACCCTCCGAGCATGTCTCATTCGTTTCCTCACCACCCACTGCAGCCAGCTCACAGCTCGGAACCATTCCACCTCGCTCCAAATGGCGGCCTTCCTCCACCGGTCCCGGGCTTCCACCCCAGCCCGCCCTCTGACGTATTCCCTGGCCCAATATCGTCACGACCCTTCCATACCTCGCAGCACCACCGCCCGACCATGTCGCTCCCAGGCATGCCAGGAACCCATATAGGATCTGCGAGCGACGGTGCTTTTGCCAACCAGATGCCTGGAGTCCGACCCTTGAGCTTTCAAACACCTGGTGGTCTGGGTATGCCACCAGCAGGCACAAACTCCGAAGCTAATTCACTGCCTCGCCCGCCTTTTCCGTTGTCCGATCCAGTATCGAATTTCGCCCAGCACAGCAACCACAACCCGCCTTTCTCTATTCCTCAGCCCCCGCTACCTCCCAGCTCTTTCAACGCCAGTCCGCCTCGGCGAACCTACCTCCCCTCAGCCACGCCTTCTACCAGAGCCTCGCGAGAAGCTCACTCTCCTCCAAGTAAGTTTTCCCGCCCCGTGTGTTACGGAGGGGGGTTTTTTTTTCTCGTTTTTTCTTTGTTTTGCCTCTTCCCATGGTCACACGAGGTGCTATCCTTTGAGACACTTGGTCCGAGATTTACGGCTCTCTTTCGTTTATTGCAACACATTTTCCCAGCCACTGACAATTCGAGAAGGGGCGTCACAGTCTTCGTCAAGTTCCCGCCGCACACACCACAGAGCACGTCGATCCATGTCATCAAGATTTCCCGATTTCGATCCCACCCCAGACGATGAAGATGTGGTAAATAGGCATCTGTTTATCGAGCACATGGTCGGTTCAGTTCGATCGGAGCCTCCTCCGGAACAGCAAGCCGATGATGCCATGTTGAGACATATGCAGCTGGCTCGTGGGGTCTCTACTAAGCTGGTAGCTTCCAAGTCGGCACTCAGGTCTCTGCAAAGCGTCAATATCGAAGAGCTTCCAGAATCAGAAAGAAGTGAGTTTTCCCTTGTTTCCGGGTGGTTATGAGGAGACGGCTAACGGCCCGGTAGCCTGTGTCATTTGCTATAATGACTATGGAGTCGAGACTCCCGAAGGTATCAACGAAGCTCCTCTTCGCTTGCCAAAATGCAAGCATGTTTTTGGGGACCACTGCATTAAGAAGTGGTTTGAGGACTCGGATAGTTGCCCATATTGTCGAGATAAGCTCCACTCGGAACCCAAGCCGCAGCCGCAGCCACAACCCCAAACAGCCGCGGCATTCATGAGCATGATGAGGAGGAGGGGTATCAATCTTCCCCCAGGGTGCGTTCCGAACCTGATTGAGAGCTAGTTGAGAATCAGTTGGGTTGGCTGACAATTGCTATAGGTTGGCGATGCACGCGGATGAGCTTCTCATCAGGGCCATGACGACGACGACTGACCCAGACTCGACCCCCACGTCCAGGCAGAATTCCACGGGCGGGAGACGCTCTCCGCCGGATGATGCAGGCGAGCAACAACGTCGCACACGGCCACGCCATAGCAATTCGGATGCTCAATCAACCAACTCACCCAGCCGACCTGCCCCATACGAGCGCCATACGTCATCCAGATCGGACGGGATTCCATCCTTACCGACGTATCCACATCTGTCTTCCCCAGCACGCTTTTCGGCCCCTCGTCCGCCCGCTTCCTCACAACGACGATCATGGGCGCCTGCTCCTTCAATCGGATTGCCAACGACTACCACGACTGAGACTTCTTCTCGGCGGCCAGCGCAGCCCCCAACCGTAATGTCTCCTTCAGCACCAACATTCTACCCTCGAGGAGGCGCAGACATCATGGGCAGGCCGCCAGCAGAGTTTTTCGGCATGGTTGCAGGGTCAGAAGCTCCTTCGGCCCCCCCAGCTTCAACTAGACTTCCCAGCTCGCTGCAGATGTCCACCAATGTGACACAGAGTGGGCCGCAGCAAAATGCCATCAATGTGCCTGGATCCCGATCAGGCGCAGCTCACGAGGATACGAGCCCCATTCTTAACAATCACCTCTCGCCCAGCCAGCAGTCCACGAGAAATCGACCTTGGTAATTTGTGATTTTCAGCTTTGCCACTTGAACAACGAATACACGGTTGGTGCGAAGTAGCTGGTGAGCGCGGCCCCGCGCCGCACGGCTCCTAGTTGCCCAGAGTCAATCATATGGGACTTGAGCGGCGGGAGACCGTGCCCAAGAGGGGCCAAAGACAGATCTGCAAGTTCCCTTCAATTAGGTAAACGATTCGACGACTTTTTGACATGGTGGTATGAAATTTGCGGGGTAGAGCACATGCGATTTGGACGGGATTCGGGCAGTTTACTCGGTACGGCGTTGGATTTGGTTGGTTTTGATGGAAATTGTCCACGGGATTTGATTTTTTTTCCTTTTGTTTTTTTGGAACGAGGATTTGTTGGTGCGAGCGAACAGCGCATCCACTCAGCAGACAGAAGACGGCTAGTCACCCTATTACAGGAGCGTAATTAGCGATAATTGCACAACGCAACAAGAGAACCATGTACTCCATCAACCGTGCCCCGGCTCTCGGATTGCAGGGTTTAAACAGTGTGAATTACTTCGTTTGGATACCAAGACTCAAAAATTACGCAACCCGCAATCCGCAGTCAACTCTCCGCAGCTCCGCCAGGGTGACGTCGCTCACATGGCACGTATAGACACGAGCCACTTTGACCACCCACCTCACTTCGAATGGAAGTCCAAGTCGGGTTTAGCGCATTGACCGAGCCAAACCCCGTAGGCCCCAATCAAGGGTGTCGCGGCGCCGGAGGTTATAATTTCTCTCCACAGGTCCGTTGAACTCCGTTGGAATCGGTGTATCCCTGACGACCGATCGGTCACTGCCAGTCCCGGCTGCCCTTGTTACAGCTGTTAGCCAGAGCGTGCGGTCCATGGCGGACTTACTACCAAGCTGGTAGTGTCCTGACTCGGCTACCCGCTGCCGGAAACCTGCGCGTCGCATGCTTGATGTAGCGAATCGCTTACTGTTGAGACAAGCCGTGGCTGTCCTCCCTGCCCATTTTAATACATGGCTTGCTGCCCCTTCTGCTGCCACTCTTGTTTCGTGTTGCCTGCTCCACGTTCCAGTTCCAACCTCTTAACCAGCCGCCGGGATAGGTAACCAGAGCTATTTTTCTTCGTCACCGTTTTTTTTTTTTTTTTTTCGCAATGGGGCTCCCGTGGCAGACAATCACAGGCGGTGCTGTTGCAGGCAGCATCCTGTTCTCCTGGGTCAATCATGAAATTTCGCGATGGCTGGTGGTGAAGTGGTTTGGCCTGTTCTGGCTCATGGGCCTTGCGTCGTGGGGCATTTGGGCCGTTTGGGTGTATCCTCTGCTTGTGTCGCCGCTACGCCATCTCCCTTCGCCTACAGGCAACCACTGGCTCTTCGGCCAAGGCAAGCGAATCATTGCCCAGCCTTCTGGTGTGCCAATGCGGGAATGGTACGTTTGCTTTTACACCCTCCCCCGCAGCCAGCGTTGACGGAGAGGAACTAACACGAGCGACATTTGAAAGGATAAATGAAATTCGCCACGACGGCCTTATCTGGTATCGTGGTTTGTTCAACCAGGAACGTCTCTTGATAGCCTCTCCCAAGGCACTGGGCGAGGTGCTGGTCACCAACAACTACGCCTTTGCCAAACCCAGCCATGTTCGATGGTCCATCGGTCGCATCCTTGGCATTGGCATCTTGCTCGCCGAAGGCGACGACCACAAGGTGCAGCGCCGCAGCCTAACGCCGGCATTTGCCTTCCGACACATTAAGAATTTGTATCCCGTCTTTTGGCAAAAGTCCCGCGAGGTGACACAAGCCATGACGGCAGCATTTAACGCCGAGGGGGAGACGGAGGTCGAGGTCGCCTCATGGGCCTCCCGAGCAACGCTGGACATTATTGGAGTTGCCGGCATGGGAAGGGACTTTGGGGCCATTCGCGACCCGAACAGCGCGCTTGCCAAGTCATATCGAAAGGTTTTTGAGCCGTCCAAGCAAGCCCAAATGCTTGCATTGATCGGCTTCATTATTCCTCACAGGCTACTTAACATGCTACCGCTCCGCCGCAATGAAGACATCAACCAAGCAGCCAGCGAGATCCGCAAGGTCTGCCGGGATCTCATCCAGGAGAAGAAGTCCAAATTAGCCAACAAAAAGGAAGCCGATGTCGACATTCTCTCCGTCGCTCTCGAGAGTGGCGGGTTCTCAGATGAGAACCTTGTGGACCAGCTGATGACATTCCTTGCGGCCGGACATGAGACAACCGCGTCAGCTTTGACGTGGGCCGTATACATGCTATCCCGGTTTCCGGATGTGCAAAGCCGACTGCGAGCCGAAGTTCGCGAAAAGCTGCCGTCGGTGGATGCGGATGCTGACATCACCAGCATGGATATCGACCACATGCCTTACCTCAATGCTGTTTGCAACGAAGTGCTCCGCTACTTCAGCCCTGTGCCCGTCACCATCCGCGAGACCGTCCAGGACACGACGATCCAAGGGCAGGTGGTCCCGCGGGGCACGCAAATCATGCTCGTGCCCTGGGCCGTCAACTACAGCCGCGAACTCTGGGGCCCGGACGCGGGGCAGTTCAACCCAGACCGGTGGATGCCGGCCGGCGACAGCGCCGGCGACAAAACTCGCGCGGCAAGCGGGGGCGCCAGCAGCAACTACGCTTTCCTAACCTTCCTGCATGGCCCACGGAGCTGCATTGGCATGAGCTTCGCCAAGGCCGAATTTGCCTGCCTACTGGCCGCCTGGATCGGACGCTTCGAGTTCGCCCTCGCCGACCCGGAGCTTGAGGACGAAACCAAGCTGATGATTCGAAGCGGCATCACGGCAAGACCCGCAAAGGGGATGCACCTCAAAGTTAAGGTTGTGAGTGGATATTGAAGTGCATGCGTTTGGGGGCTGGTTGGTTTCGTGCTTGTTTTTTTTTTTTTTTTTTCAATGCTACTAACATCGGGGTGCTATTTTCTGTGGGATTACGATAAACGAGAAGTTTCTCCCAAGGCGACAGGTTTGTTTGGGCTGTGTTGGGTTGGGTTTCCACAGGCATGTGAAAGTCTGTTATGTATTTTGGGCAAGGGCATCCCCGGACCTTCGAATGTCAAATATATTGTTGTATTACGTCAATGTCCATTCCATCTCCGTTCATCCCGCATGCCACATGGGACGCGGACCCGAGCACGGGGAGCAAGCTGTTCTACACGAGACAAACTCAATTATCACAGTTTCCAGCCGCCTGAACATGTCAGCCCCCAAGACACATGGCTTGCGCACGACAAGCTTTTTGACAAAACAAAGGCACGCGCCGTCTCCAAGTTCCTGGTAGCCCATCAAAGACAATTGATTCACTTGCAATGTGGCAGAATATCTACGATTCAACCCCTTGAATGATTGGAATGGAGATATTTCCCCACTTTGGCCACTAACTACCACTAAGTAGTTGGTGCGGTAAAAATAACACCAACAAATAACTCCAAAACCCCCGGAATAAATATTCAGAAGAATATATATATGTATTTAGGCATCATATTTAGTCATTTAATTCAGCTAAAAGATGGTAAGACGCATGGTCCTTTGGCAAGGGCCCCATGCAGCAAAGGATCGGACTAACCATTATTCAAGGGTTACATCCTATCTACAGGGTAGGTGACGCGAGAAATCAGGCCATGCTCAATTGATTGGCTGCGACCAAATCACTCAGAGGCCTCTCAGGCGGCCACACGTGACGTGGCATGTGACCGCCAGCTGGCAAAAGTGGAGTTGTCACACCCACTCAGCCAATGTGTGGCTGCCTGACGGCTGATGAGGCCCTTTGCTATCATTGCAATCCGAAGATCCTTGACGTGAACACTTTTTCTTAGTCTCCGAGAGCGAAAAAAGTTTCCTCGCCCTCCGAGTTGCCAATTCCCTCCCTGCGACCGCTGGCCGAAACAGACGGTCAGGCCCTATTCAGCCCCCCCCCCAAACTCAGCCCTGGACTCGGTAAATAGAGGGCTGAAGCGCCCGGGCAGCCTTGTTTTGGGACCATCCTGAGAGCCCAGCGGTCGATCCAATCTCGAGCCCCACCGCGTCGAGCCAACGACGGGGCCTAGCGCCTTTGTCGGGTAAAACCACCCCAGCCACCGCCTCTTTAGCGGGCCGCGGCGACGGGGTCCCCTTAGGAAAGCTGGCCGAGCTGCCAAAACAAAACACCATCACAACATCGCTGTTCCCTCCCATCCGTCACGCCGAATCACCGGCATCATGATGCGAGGAAACCGTCCTCGGAGTCCGGATGACGACCGGCGACGGCGGTACGATAATCGAGACCCCCGCCAGCCGCCGGCGCCGCCATCAAACTATGGACCGCCTCAGCCATCAATGCCTGGTTACCACCAACAACACTACAACCCCCAGCAGCAGTATAGTCACCACCCACCACCACCGCAGCAACCACCACGGCAACCACCACGACCACATCCCGAACAGTACCATGATCAGCGTTACGAGCAGCGTTATGAGCAGCGTCCCGATCCACGTTACGAGCAGCGCTACGAGCAACGCTACGATGAACGCTACGATCCACGTTATGAGCAACGTCATGAACCGCCGCGGTATGAGCAACGCCCTGATCCACGGTATGACCAGCGCCATGAGCCGCCGCAGTACGACCCTCGTCGGGACCAGCGGCGGACGCCCTCGCCGACTTATTCGTCATCCAGCGGCAGCTCATCGTCGCTGCTGGACATCTCGCGCTACAAGGATCCCAAGCAGTTTGGCGGTGTTCTCAACACCTTCTTCAAGGCACCCTCAGAGAACCACAGGCAACGCCGCCGGGCCAAGAGGAGACGGCGCGTGCTCTACCTCGGCGCAAATTCCTCATCGTCCTCTGTGAATTCGGATCTTGCCTACGGCGCCGGATACATCAAGCGGGACAAGAGCCGCAGCAGCAAGAGCCGCAGCGTAAGCCGAAGTTTCAGCTCCAGAACCCGAAGCCGCAGGTCGTCGCATGAACGTCTCAACCCCCCCGAGGTAGCACCCCCTCTTCCCCCGAGAGATGATCGTGAACGCGATCGTACCTCGAACAAGCGGGGCAAGAATCCGGATGAAGAGATTGCTGACCTTGGCCGCCGCCTGACCGACCTGGCGCGCCAAGATGACCGTCGCGGTTCCGGCAAGGGCAAGGCGCTTATGCTCGGCGCTGCGGGCGTCGCGGGCGTCGCGGGCGCATCCCTCCTGGCCTCCAGGCATGACCGCTCTGAGCGTGGAGAAAGCTCCCGCCATGGAGCCAAATCTCACCGCGACGAGTCTGATGATGAGTCGGACTGGGAGGATGCTTCCGATGACGAGGACACCTCCAGCAGTGATGGCTCAGAGCTCGCGTATGGTAACACCGCCCCAGCTGCCTCGCAACCCACCAGGCCTCGACCTGCCACTGTTATCGGAGGCGCGGCGGCGGCGGCGGCGGCGAGCATGGCTTCTTACCGCCACACCGATTCCCAATCGGAATATCACAGGTACTCTGACAAGAGCTCCGTTGTCGACCCTAATCTCTTTGGCCCCTACAATTCTCTGCGAGGAGCGATTAATACCCCATGCGGATTTGAGGACCAAGAGCGAGCTTCACAGTATCGACGCACTTCAGGTGGCAGTTCAGCTTATCATCCTCCTGCTTCTGAGTATGGGCGCCATGATGCATCTCGCACCACCGTCTCCACTACACGCCGGGAGTACCAGCAACAGACTCGACCTGCTCCTCGTTCCGAGTATGATGCATCTCGCACTACGGTTTCCACTACGCGCCGTGAGTCTCACCAGACTCGACCCGGTCCCGCTTCTGAGTATGGACAATACGATGCATCCCGCACCAATGTATCCACTACACGTCGGGATTCCCAGCAGACTCGGCCTGGTCCCGCTTCCGAGTATGGACAATATGACCCATCTCGCACCACGGTTTCCACTACGCGCCGTGAATCCCATCAGACCCGACCTGGTCCTGCTTCCGAGTATGGACAATACGATGCATCCCGCACCACTGTTTCCACTACACGTCGGGATTCCCAACAACAGACCGGAGCTGCTCCTGTTCCCATTCAGCAACCCATCCCCAAGGTGCCCGTGTCTTCCAGAGTATACGATGCTCATTCCCGTGAACAATCGGAAGACAAGAGCCACTGGGGTGAGGCGGCCACCGCCGCCCTCGCTGGCGCTGCTGTTGGTGCGACAATAGCATCTTCCTCTCGCAGCAATGAGAAACGAGAGCGACGTGATGAACGCGTGGATGACAAGTGGGACCGGGACAGCCGCCGGTACCGTAATGATGAGCATCGACGACGGGAACCGGAGCATGACTCCCGTTCCCAAGTTTCGAAATATGACTCTAATACCCCCAAGTATACTGATGACCGAGACGCCAGAAAGGCCTCAGGATATGACGATTATGATGATACCCCTAGAAAGAAGGAGGAGAAGCAGAAGCAGAAGGAGAAGCAAGAGAAGAAGACTGATGTTGTAATAATACCCCAGAAGGAGCAGGTGTCCTACGATTATCGTGGGCACGAGGTCAATGCTGAACACCGAAAGGATCTGCCCGAGGACCGTCGCATTGATAATGCTCGAGCTGAACCACAAGCGCTTCCCCCATCAACCATGGCTGGCCAAGAAATTGCTGCGGGAATCACCCAACCAGCCCTGTCGACATCGAGGATTGACCCGTTCTTGTACCAGGTTGCCGATGATGCGTTCATGACTCCAAGGACCCGCTCACCAGAGAGGCCGCTCACGCCTACTGTTGTGACTGTGGACCGCGAACCTAACTTTGATGATGACCCCCCTGGAAGCTCAGGGCCCTACTCCAGGCTGAGCCGCAAAGATTCGTATGAGATCGAGAAGATAGTCGAACAATACCGGAATGGAACACAGAACGTACCCCGGCCCCAGGATTCTCGACCAAGCTACGGATCTCGCGAACACGAGGAGAAGACAAAAGACAGTCACGACCAGGTCGAAAAGTCCACTATCCCCGCGGCCCCAGTCGCTGTTCAGCAAGAGCATTCGGAAAAGCGCCAAGGCAAGCCTGCCGAGTCTGTTTCTCGAGAAAGCAGTTCTGCGCCAAAAGATCCAGTTCAGGAAAAAGCAGACCAATTCTGGCGAGAATCTGAAATTGCACGCAGAAAAGCCTCCGAGGAGATCCGCTCCCGCAGTTCCTCACCAGACCGCTCTGTTGTGGATAAATGGCGAGATGAGGATGTTGAAACCTTCACCATCGTCACGCCCCCAGACACGGAGAAGGAGAAGGAGAAGGAAAAGGAAGCAAAGCCAAGCATTTATGATGGTCCCAATGCTGACGTGATGATTGACAACGAAATCTTCCCGCATGACGAGCATCGTTTCCGAACCTCCCCTACCGACATGCATGCGCCGCCCTTTTATTCCAGAGATCCATCAGCGGAACGGGAGCGACCTGTTCTGAACTTGGTGCGCCCTACTCCGGTCCCCAGTCGTGCGCCCTCGCCAAGCCCCGAAAAGCGTGAGACGACAAAGGAAGTGGAAGAGCCACCGAAAGTGATCGAAGAGCCTCCAACGGTAGTCGATGAGCCACGAAAAGTAGTTGATGAACTGCCACGGGTAGTGGATGCGCCGCCAACGGTAGTGTATGAGCTGCCAGCGGTAGTCGATGAAGCCCCCAGGACAGTGGAAGAGCTACCAAAGTCAATCGAGCTATCGAAGTCAGTTGATGAGCCACCGAGGGTAGCGGAGGAGCTACCCAAGGTAGTAGAGGAGCCGCCGAAGCCAGTTGGAGATCTCCCTAAGAGTGCTGAGACTGAGGATTTCATCTTCAGACCCAAGGATGAAGGCTTTCAGCCAATTCCTCCGGCCAAGTCCGTCTCTTGGGGTGAAAACCAGACAAAGAGTTTCGACATTGAGACCCCTGACATCAGGAGTGACTCTGAAGGCTATGTCTCTGCAGAGGTCTCTTCCGACAAGCCCCGCCCGCGCTTGAACAGGGATAGCCGATGGGGAGCCATTGCTGCTGCACTGTCTGGCAGTTCCATGGAACCTATCAATGAGCCTGACATTGAACTCACGCCGCTGGATGGGGGTCACCGGGATCTCTCGGCGCACCCCGCTCAGATTTACGCCGATGATTCTAGCCAGGAACCTCCACCTGTCCCTGGTCCCAAGCCTACGAGCCCGAGAATGGAACAGATGCCCGGCGGCTACGCGGATGACATCGAGTTTGCGGCTACTCTGGCTGCCGGCTTGAAGGATACTGGCTTCGACCCCAACATGGTCATTGAAGATCCCACGTACTCTCGCCGTGATTCCCCCCCAGGAGTCCAAGATGCCAATGGTGACACTTGGTACAAGCAGCCTTATGCTGAGACTGTAACCGATTTCCATGAGCTCCCCGCGCCGAAGAGTGTGCCCGACCAAGGATTTGTCCTTGGCGAGGTGGAGACTCAGGAGGAAAAGACTGCTCCAGTGGTTTCTGAGCAAGAGAAGCCCCGCGAAATTGTGGAGAATGTTCAGACTCCTGAGAAAGTGGGATCGCCTAGTGATGAAGTCGCTGCTCGCAGTGATGTCCGTGATGTCCCACTAGAACTCAAGGAGGACAAACCGGAGCCAGAGCAACGGAAGCGAGAGAAGGTCGTAGTCGTTCAGGACCCTAGCCCGAACCGTTCGGAGGAGACCCAAAGGCGAGAGTTTGGTGAACAAGTCTGGGAAAACACCCCTCGACCGAAGACAAGAACGCCCCGAAGGCGCCGCGATTATGACGACGACGATGACTCCTATGTTTCTCCACAACGAGAGCGTCACTCTCGACATCGATCAGCAGATCGATCAAGGGAAGTGAGGTCCGACGATGAGTATGAGGCATCTCGACGAGAAAGGAGAAGACACGCCTCCCGCAAGGATGACGATCTCTCCCGGGCTATCCCCCCCGCACTCGCATTGGGCGCCCTCGCTTATGCAGGCCACCGTCTTGCCAAGGAAGCACGCTCAAGGTCAAGATCAAGAGAACGCAGATCCGAAGACGAACGTGAGACACGAAGGCACTCTAGGAGACACAGAAGGGACCGAGACTCGTATGTTGATGACGATGACGATATCAGATCTCGTGTCTCTGCCCCTGTAAGCTCCAGGGACGGGTACTCTTCAAGTCATAGAAGCAGAAGGGAACGAGACTCATATGACGACGACGTCAGATCTCGTGGTTCTCTTCCTGGAAGCTCGAGAGATGGCCATTCCTCAACCTACAGAAGTAAAAAGGACAAGAGGAAGGGTGCTGCCGATGACGACTTTTATGACGCCCCTCGAGAGCGCAGAAGAGATGATGACTTTTATGACCCCCCTCGGGAGCGCAGACGAGATGATGACTTTCACGACATTCCTCGGGAGCGTAGACGAGATGACGACTATGATGACAGGGACGTGAACTCCGTTGTTTCAGAGTCTCGTACTAGCGAGAGGCGACGTGAGAGGCGACAGCACCGACGTGCGCCTTCAGAGTATGATGATGACATCAAATCCGTCGTGTCTGCTCCTGGGTCCGGTACGTCTCGTCGGAGAAAGGACTTTGACCGCAGGGATCCCGAGAAGAGGTCCTTCAGTGGAGGTCTTACCAGCGTGTTTCGGCCAAAAAGCGGAAAGGATGAGAAAGGGAGTTCTTTTTTAGATAATGCCGACACCGTTGGCGCTGGTGTCGGCCTCGCGGTGGCGGCTTTCATTACACCCGGCGTCGCCTCCCGCTTAAATGCCACCGACATTCCAGCCAGTCAGGAGCCCAAGGGCTTTGACGAATCCCGCCGCAACAGAAGCTTCGAGACCTTCGACCCAGAGGTTGCTCCCCGAGCTATCAAGCCTGCCATCGATCCCCAGTACGGAGATTTGCTTCCCCTTCCACCTAGCGAACCCGGCAGTCCTGTGTCCGAGCCCGAACAGCTGCCAGCTCTCCCTGGCAGTCGCCCAGATACACCACCTCAGGAACGGGTGAAGCAGCGGTTGACCCACCACCGACGGCGCAGCACCCAAGGCACCCCGAGCAAATCACCCAGCCATACTGCAATTCCTATCCAGCTTCGTCTTGGCAACCGCTCAAACCCAGGCTCTCCCATTGCCTACAAGCCTTCTCCTACCAACTCTCCCGTTGCGAATGTCACCGATTCACCTGGTGTCCGGCGATCGTCTCGTCCCATGTCTTGGGACAGCGCACGTGAGTTTAAACCCCTCTACCTTGTTGAGCATTCTCGCCAATTCTCGCCTGCGGACCATATGCCCCTTCCTGAGCTTCCTCCCATCCCTCCGAGTGAGGCTAGCGAACCCCCTTCCCGCGCGTCTCCCGAGCCTCAGTTCCGCGATGATGCTGATTACTCTGGTCTTGGTATTGAAGGTGCTGCCACTTTGGGTCGCGCTTTACAAATCAACACTGCCGTCGTACCAAATATGCCAAAGGGCGAGGGCGAAGACTCTGAAGAGACAACCCCTCGGGCTGAAACCGGACCTGAGTTCCCCTCAACCCTTCCTGCCAAAACCATTGAGCAAGAAGTTTCTCGTGGCCTCCCCGTCATAGAAGAGGTGTCAAATGATGTTCCGCAAGTGTCATTTGTCAAAAGCTTCGAGCCCGTGCCTGTCGATAACACCACACCTATCTCCGTCAATACTGTTGATACCACCGCTGTGCCTGTAGAGATTGATCGATCAACTCCCACTAAACAGATCAATCTCGACCACAAGCTCGCCGAAGCGTTCGATGATTTGACTTCTGCAGACGAGCACTTTTCCGATGCTGCTGACGGCCAGCCAGGAACACCAGTCACTGAAGAACTGGCCACCCCTCGAAAGGCCCTCAGCATCGATGGAGAGTCTATCAAGGATCAAGCTCGAGATGGGACCGGCGAGGTTCTCCCCAGCATTGCTGCCGAGGAGATCCTTCATGAACCGGTTCCCGAAGAGTTCCGCGAACCCGTCCTGGAGCAAATCAAAGAAGAGCCGCTTGAGTTCGTGACTGAACCTATTTCTGAAGTCACTATCGAAACTGTCAAGGAGCCAGTCTTTGGACTCGCAGATCCCTTCACCGACCCTCCTCGCGATGAGGCGCGTGAGATCGTGACAGACGCCGTCGCGGAAGCCCCCGAGGAACTGGTTGAAGAGCCTCCTGCGCGTTCCCTGGAGTCTTTCCAATATGAGATGAACCCTTATGTGACTGAGGCTGTTTCTGAGGCCATTTCTGATGTCAAGGCCGAAGAGACTTCGATGGAAATCGCTGAAGATATTCCTGAGCCCTCACTGAATATCGTGCAAGACGAGATTCAACAGCCCACCACTGAATCTGTTCCGGATGTTGCTGTTGAGGTTCTCCCAGAGCCAGCTGTTGAGCAGGTTGTTGACTCATCAGACCCTATCGATGATGTGGTTTCTCAGCCGTTGGCAGTGGTCCCATCAGATGCTGCTGAGGAGGTCACTCCGGAACCACCTGTCGAGGAGCCTGCCCAGCCGTCTGTTGAGCCCAAGCCTGCCATGCGAGGTTTCTCCAGAGGCCCAACAAACCTAGCAATGGGTTCAGGCCTCAGTTCTTGGTTCAAGTCCCTCATTGAAAAGAAGCCAGACCACGAGGAGCATGCTGACGCCACTCGCGATGCTCTCGAAGACGAAACCCAGACTCCAGAACCAGTAGTCGAAACCGTAGCAGAAGCGGCAGTGGAAGCTGCTCCCGAGGAACCCACAGAAATTGCCACTGTTGAGGACACAACGGGACCTGTTATAGAACCTGTCCCAGAGACGGCTGCCGAATCAACAGATGCGCCAATCTCAGACCCTATCGGACCTCTCCAGGATATGCCTGAAACTATCCAGAATGAATACACCATAGACGAATGGGGTAGCTTCAATGTAAAGGAAAGGAAGCAAATTAAGAGAGACCTTCGGAAGCAGGGCTTGGAGGTGGTGATCAAGCCCAGTACTCCTCTTGCACAAGCTCCCAAGGAACCGGAGACCAAGCCTGAGGTAGCTGAGCCGGTGCTTGATTCTGCACAGCAGGCGGTGGAACCCTCCTCTGAGACCGTCGCAGATGCCGCAAACGAACCTGTTCTCGATGCCAATGTCGGTACTGCCGAACCAATCGTCGACATCGTTGAAGAAGCCTCCAAGGAACCTGAGCTGATCGAGCCCTTTGAGCCGGTGGTTGAGTCTGCCCCAGTAGATGACATCCCCCGGGAGCTTCAACTTGTTGAGCCGCCAATTGGACTCAGCGAGGTTCCGGCGGAGCCTGACGCGATTCAGCAAGAGGATATCAGCAAAGAGCTTGAAGTGGTTGAACTCACAGAGGCTGGCGAACATGCACCTGCTGAGGTAGGGGACGTTCTTGAGCCTATAACTGCTGAAGAGATTGTCGAGCCTGTATTGTCCGCAGTGGAGCCCACTGATGCCATCATTGAGTCTGAGCCTGCTCAGGTGGACGATGTCCCCAAGGACGCCGAGATTTCCGAGCCCGTCGAGCTTGTTGAGCCAGTCGCCGAACCAGTCGAAATCGTTGGTGCTACTGAAGCCGTAGCTGAACCCGTTGAGGCTGATGTCGATGTTGCTGTTGAAGGTCCCGCCGAAGTCGCTCCCAAGGCTGAGAACGAATTCACACAAGCAGAATGGGACAGCTTCAATTCAAGGGACAGGAAGAAGATCAGAAAGGATCTCAGGAAAAAGGACCTTGAACTTGTTATCCTGGAACCTCCTGTGGAGGAGACATCCAATGAACCTGAGCCAAACAGTGAACAGGTAGAGGCAACAGAGCCCACGGAAACTACTGTGGAGTTCACTGCGCCCGTCCCAGAATCTACTTTGGAGCCCAGCATGGACGTCTCCAATGAGCCTGAGGTTGTTCTTGAATCTTCTGAAGAGGTCCAGCTCACACAACCCGTGCCAGAGTCTGTCGAGGCTACTGATGAGCCTGTACCCGCTCAAGGTGACGAGACTTCCAAGGAGGGTGAAATGAATGAGCCAGCTCAGTTTGGTCTTGAACCTATCCGGGAGGCTGTTGAGGAACCCGGCTTAGTTACCGAGGCAGCCCCGCCTGTCGAGCTTGTCGCCGAGCCTACTACTGAATCTATTGTTGAGCCCACAGTAGATGTCACACCTAAGGCTGAGAACGAATTCACACAAGCAGAATGGAACAGCTTCAATTCAAGAGACAGGAAGAAGATCAGAAAGGATCTCAAGAAGAAGGAGCTAGAGCTTGTCATCGTGTCCCCTCCACCTGCCGACGTGGGTGTTGAAGCACCCGACGCAAGCGTTGAAACGATTGAGCCTGC
Source organism: Calonectria honghensis (assembly GCA_013403855.1). Lineage (NCBI taxonomy): Eukaryota > Fungi > Ascomycota > Sordariomycetes > Hypocreales > Nectriaceae > Calonectria > Calonectria honghensis. The sequence goes on along the minus strand of VTGB01000071.1, from coordinate 1,500 downwards.
CTTCGAGCCTACTGATGTTGTCAAGGAGTTTGAACCCGAGTTTACTGCTCACCCTGCTCTTGAGAACGTCGTTGAAGCCGCTCCTGATGCTGATGTTGCACCTGGCGAGCCTATCGAACCTGTCTATGAATATGCCTCTGAGACCTCTGAGCCTGTGACTGAGCCATTCTCCGAGCCCGCCTCTCAGCCTGTCCTTCTTGAAACCATTCCTGAAGACCCCGAGGATCCCGAGCCCGCGTTGGAGCGTGATCTCGCTCCTGCCGATGTTGTTATCGAGTCTACTTCTGAACCCATAGCTGAGCCTTCCGAACCTGTTCCCGAGGCTCCTAATAAGGCCGAGAACGAATTCACACAAGCAGAGTGGGAAAGCTTCAATTCAAAGGACAGAAAGAAGATCAGGAAGGAGCTCAGGAAGAAGGACTTGGAGGTGGTGATTGTGCCTCCCACACCAGTAGATGAAGTTTTCAAAGAGCTCAGTGTTGCCAATGGCGACGCCGTAGCTCCGGGTGATGCGTCTGCTGGGCCGGAGAAGCCTGAGGAACAAGTCAACTCAGCGCTCGAAGAGGATGCCCCTCAAGTCATCGTCCCCGGTTATTCTGAAGCCGAGAAAGATCTAACCCTCGAAGAAGCTCAGGAGTCGAAGCAAGATGCTTTCGTTTCCACAGAACATGAAACCCTCGATAAACAACCAGTAGCCAAGCCTGCGGATGATGAATATTCAGCATGGGATATGGAGCCAGAAATTGTCGAGAATGCCGATACTGCTTTGCCAGAGGGCGAACGAACTGCCCCTCTTATGTCACATGTTTCTGAGCCGCTCTTCTCACAGGGAGACCTTCCACTCGAAGATTCCCAGGTGCTATCCACACAGTTCCGGGAATCTTTTGTTGCCCCAGAGCAAACCAGCAATGACCTCTCTGTCGATCGAGATGGAGACGTGAAGATGGAAGAAATTTCTACTCAGCCTTCAGGTGAACCCTCTGCGGAGGTCTCAATTGACGCCCCCGTTCAACAAGAAGCTCAGGGTGATGTCGAAGTCGACGAAAAGGAGTCAAGTGAGCAAGCTAAATCGGTCGCTTTTGACGTGTCAGAACCAGTCAACGACTCAATGGTTGAGAACTCCAAACAAACCGAGCCACTGGTCCAAGAACCTGGTCAGCTGGATGAGGCCACTCCCGTCACCACTGAGCTCTCAACATCCCTTGACGAACAAGCTACCATGAGCGCTGGAGGAGATAATACTGAGACAATGGCCTCTGGTGATCTGCCGGCTGAGCCCGAAAGCCCCAGGAAGTCAAAGAAGAACAAGAAGAAAAAGAAGAAGAACTCCATCTCGTTGGACGATGGAGAGCTCCCTTCACTGGAACTCTCTGATGGAACCAAGTATCCTGCAAAGGATGACCCCTCCCCCGATAGTGTAGAGCAGCTCGAGAAGGGCAGCGGAGAGGCCACAGAGGCCCCGCCCCCTTCTGATGAGCTTGCCGCCCCCCCATTGGAAGC